>VXBU01000301.1:352657-385264 GCA_013400315.1 Bombycilla garrulus
AAAAAAAAAAAAAGTTGGTGAGAAGCTTAGCTTTGTGTTTTCTGAAGAAGGCCTCAAGGGCCACATTTTTTTCAGAAGCTTAGACAGTAATGTGTAAATTGCACATATTTGCTGACATTGGGAAAGATGAATGTGCTTTCTGGCTTAGAAAAGGACAAATGCTTTTCTCTACACTGAAAATTCAGTCTGTATTAATTGCTTCCCTGTACCAATTTTTGTTGAAACCTGGTTTTCTGGCAAAAAAAATCTAAAAATCTATTAATTATTTCTGAAAAACACCAGTATGTCACATTGATATAATAAATTTGAATTTAATACAGTGCCCACATTTGCTGTTTTTTTCTGCAAATTGGCTTGCGCAGAAAATGGTTGAAGACAAAAATTCATTGATGGTATAAAGAATACAATATTTAAGAGCTTGGAGTGTCTAATATGATGATTTCAATACATAGCCAGCCTATAGAATCATAAAATATTTTTGGTTGGAAAAGACCTCTAAGATCAAGTCTAGCTGTTAAACCAGCATTGCCATGCCCATCACTTGACGAATTCCCTAAGTGCCACATCTCCATGTTTTTCAAAACAAGTCGGTGTGTTTAGTTCTGGCCTAGTACAGAAATTACTTTCAAGGTGCTGGCCCCTCTTTGTAACAATTTTTAAATCTAGTATGATTCAGAAAACATTAACACCTAGATTATTCAAACACATGAAAACCAATGGAAAATTAAGAGAAACATTAGTCAATATAAATTGGATTTTTTTCCTGTGTCCCCACACAAAATCAGCTTTTAGAAGGGTGTCTTACTATAATCTCATTAAAATGGAGCATTTAATAAAGGGATATGCCTTGGCCCTTAATATCCCCAAATTGGATAAAAGGGAGGGGTAATATTGCATATTGTATCAAAGAGGATGTCCCAGTACTTATCATCAGAATATTTCCAAACAAGGACAGACTAGAAGCTGATGGGGAATAGAATTCTCCAGTGTAGACTCTGACATTTAACCCAAAACCTTGTTCATAAGAAATGTCAATGGGTTCTAACACCATTGACTAGATCATGCCTTCCAATATTTTGATTTTTGTCACTGTTAGTAAAGAATGTTTAAAACAAAACATTTCTCACAAGTGTACTCACATTCTGTTGGACATTCAAGAGCAAAATAAAAATTCAATCTTTTCTTCTGTTTCTTTCCTCCTGACCTTTTTCTGGATGGGGATAATTAGAGCTAAAAAACAAAGGATAGAAAGTCTCCTCTCTTCCAGGAACAAAGCATTCTGAAATTCCCATCTCTTTCTGTGTTTATCTGGCAGAGCTCCAGATTCTGTCACCAGTATTTACCCTGCACAGATCCTTATTCACAGCTTAATCCAAAGCCTGTTGAAGTCAGTGGGAACCTTTCCCTTAACCTCAGGGGGAATCACTCTGCTTGTGTAGGCAGAGCAGTTTCAAATTATTTCCACTGCTGATTGCAATATAAGTACTGGTTGAAATCAGTAACCTGTCCTGAGATCCAATGTTACAGCTAAGCTGATGACATCTTAAAATTGCATTATGCTTTTTTAGCTGTGCTTTCAGAAGCTTAAGTAGTAACAGTTGCCAGAAAAAAAAAATCCCCAACAGATAAATTACTTTGCTAAGAGTAAAGAAATTAAGAACAATGTTACAGTTTCAAGAAACTGTCATCAATAACCATCACTGGAGACATCATAATGATTATTCTTGTCTTTTGAAATGTCTATGTCAATAATACAAAATTATTTAGTTATTATAACTCAGGGAAAAAAAAACAACCTTAGTTTTTGTCTGGAGATTGTTTTTAATGATAAAGTTCTGATACAAGATAAAGGAGAAAAATATGGAGGGCAACTTAATAGATACTCTTCTTACTGACTTCATATGAATTTGGGGTGTTCATACCTTTCTGAATCTGAGCTGGCTCTTAATGGAAACTCTACAAAAAGCCCCATTTTAGGTCTTGCTGACTACTGAAAAAAGTGGTGTAGGGAGCCATTCCAGGCAGACTACTGCAAATTCAGGTCCATTTTTCTCATGAACTTTATGGATGTCTGCACTCAAGTTCATAAATAAAGAAAGGAATGAGAAATAGAGGAAGAATGCAATGATTGTAAATTCATGGCTTTTAATGATTTAGATTGTTCATCTTTATAATAGTTAGTATAGTGGGCATTACCTCTACACACACATTCTCAGATAATAGGTGTGATACTGAAGAACAGTGGTCTGAAGAGTGCATTTGCAGTTACACTGTTAAAATATTTCCAAAATACTTGCTCGCAGTGGATGAACTTCAAGTTTTTGCATTTTTTTTCTCACGCAGTTTATTTTGATCTCATAATTTTAATTTTAATAAACTTAATGCTTATTTCATATTTTCCAAGTTTTTATGGTTTTCAAGTTTAATTTATCATTCTTCTGTGCCTCCTTCAATCATCTTCCATTTTCTTCCCACTGCAATGTCCCTTGCCTTTTTTTACCCTGTAGCTGTATTTCCGCTTATTCTCTCTCCATTATGTGGCCCTGCCTGTGCTTCTTCTGTACCTATTTCGTTTATCCATCCAGTCCTCTTCCACCAATTCATTTTCAGTGCTTCTACCATTTTTCCTGCATCTTCTTTCTGAAATTCCTATCTCCTGAGATTTTCTGTATCTTCTTAGTCACCCTCAGATGTTTGTCTTGTGCCACCTCACACACTCACCATTTTTCCTCAGTAATGGTTAGGGGTTTGCACTCCTTTGTTTACATGTCCCTTAATTACTAAGATGCTGTAGGAAATTCCAATGCAGGGTGGAACCAGTTGCCTATTATTGAGAAAGAAGGTGGAGGTGGAGCAGTGCATGCTTAAGGGGCAGAAGGATGATTAGGAAGCCCCTGCGGTGTCTGTGGATATAGTGCCACTTCCTCCATCCTCCAAACAGGTATGAGGAAGGCCAGAGAGGGGACAGGGAGGAAGCATGTTTCACAAGAAGAGAGAAAGGGCAGCACCCAGAGGAACACCCACTCTTAATATCTAAACGCAGTCTTTTACGGCAGGATCACGTAATGATACACAGAATAACTCTTCTAATGCATTAATGTTTCTAGCACACTGCTTTTAATCCTAAGTCCTAAGGCACTTATTTGAAAGTGGGATTCCAGCACTGCAGACCTTTTCATAGAAGGGCAGACACTGGTGCCTTCCCAGGCCATAGGGCTAATATGTCTTGTCCCTAAGGTGAGTGGCATATGCTTCCTATAGGAAAGAGGTTGGCTCTTACTGCAGTCCCATTCACCTCTCCACTCAGACTTTAAATAAGGATCTCAAGGCAGATGTTTGGAGCTATGACATAATGATGGTAAAACCAAGTCATTGAGAGCTGGACTCCAAGAACTTAGGACATAAAAGAACCTGTATATGAGATCATTGCTTTAGGGATGTATTTGAGCTGCTGAGTCATTAACTCAAACTGGTTTGCCAAATACCTCTAGTTTAATAAATTACTGTCTATACTAGTGTTGTGAAATTAATAAGCAGCACTAAATTCAACTGCCTGAATTTCCTTTTCAATTTGAAAAAATAAATAAGCACATTCAGGATAGATTAGACAAAGGTTACTTCCAGGAAGACGTTTCAACATCATAATGAAAATGGTGAACTTCAAAAGAATTACTGTATGTTTTTCAATGAATCTTTGTGACTTATCCAAAAAAGATTAATATAATGATACTAAGGATTAGTATCATTAAATGAAGTTCAGATAGTTTCATACAAGGCACTTATTTTGAATTTGTTCTTTAACTCTCTGCATTCTCATTATTGCCTACTTCTAATGAAAATACTTTAAAATAGCAAAATAAGAAAGTTAAATGGGAATGACATTCAAACGTCTTTATCTTTGTGAATCTTGAATATGCTTGTACCTAAATTTACATTATTTGTAGTGGTTTCTCACTGTCACTGTTCCTTGTAACAGATTTCAGAGATGAAGGGTGCATATAAGTAATCAGTAATTAATATTATTAAGAGAGATTTTGCTCATTTATTTTTATCTTAGAAGTGCAGTAACCCTAATAAGTGTTATAATTTAAAATTTAGAGCATGTAAGAAACAGCAGCTCTCATGATTAGCCAGACCTTACATCTGAAATACGAAGCAAGCCACAGGAGCACTGAAGCGTCCCCTGTTCCTGTGCTGTGGGCACAGGAATGCAGCCTTCTCAGCTGTCCTCTCCTCTGGTGTCCTGGTCTGTGGGCAAAGTTTGCTTCTGTAAGTAGTGCATAATTTCTTGCCACAGGCTGGAATTTGGAATTTGCTCTGGGAAAGCCACCATCTCTTGCTGCACTTGTTTCACTGGGGAGATGGCTGTGGTGTGGGGAGGATTACACTGCCAGCTACATCTGCACTTAAACTCCTTGTGGCAGTCAGGGGTACAGCTGGCAGGATTATTTTGTATGCCCATGTAATCCCTAATACTGCTGTATATCCTGAATGTGTAGGGAAGTAAACAGTCCCCGGGTTATAGGAAAAGAGTATGAGAGACACCTCTACTGAGGCTAGGACTGGTTCATATTTCTCAAACAAAGGAAAAACAGTGTATAAAAAAAAAGAAAAGTTATAGATAATGGGATTTCTTCTTTCTTTCTTTCTTTTTTTTTTTTTTTCCACAAAGAGGCTTTGACTGACTGTTCTGGAATGCAGTTTGTTCTTTCTATGATGTTTGGAAAGTTTCAGTACAATTCAGGGAAATGACTGAATATACCTAGGTAATAGAAGCTTGGAGTTCGTGTTTTCAGGGTTTTTTCCCCTCAAACATATTAATCTCAGTGTTTTTCAAAACACATGCAATATCAAAAATATTTTTGATACTTTAAAAAGCTATGTTGTATTTTTTCATTGAAGTAGGTCTTGATATAGAGTGAAATTGAATAACTTTTATTTTGGAATCTCTAACTGAAGATCAACTGTTTGTAGGGGAAAGGTGCAGGGAGAAGGGGCAGGAAAGTGGGGGCAAGAAGGGTGGAAAAGAAAGAAGGGGGAAAGAGGGCTCAAAAATTATAATTGTAAGAATAAGACACCAACATTTCACAGAGGGGTAAATGGAAAATATGTTCTTTTCTCTTTGCATATTTTCCTGTGACTTGTCAAGCCCTAATTTTGAGTTAGAGAAGTAGACATTCTTTATTTCTTTCCCCTTCCCCACAAAATTTTCCAGGACTTATTTATTCCTCATGAAGAAACATAAACTCAACTCTTTTCTCATGCACTCTCTCTTAAATTAAGGAAAAAAGTATTAATATACCCATCCAGCACATGCCCCATAGAAATCACACTATAATATATTAATTCTGTTCCTGAGACTATATTGTATGATGTTTTACTACATCTTACTATACAGTAAAAACAGAAGAAAATGCATAAATTTCACATATTTTAAATTTTGAAAAAAGAAAATGAAGTGTGACTTGGGCTATGACAAGCCTACAAACATAGTATGTAGTTTTAGTTACCCCTCACCAAATGGAAAATTCAGGGGACTGAACATTGACAATTTGTCAATTGAACATCAACAAATAGATGAAGTCTTGTTTCTATGATGAGACTTACAGCAGTGTTTCAAAATAAATAAATCAAACCCATGCATCTAGCTCAGATTTTACAACCAATTGAACATGTTTGGATGCTGGACTAGGTCTTCCATGACAATCCTGAATTAAAACTGTTCATATAGCTTTGGTGTCTGTTTTTCCACTGCTGACTTCATTTCCCTGTTTTGCAGCTGGTCTGTGGAACCACTGATAGCAATCATCCTGCCCAATCACACAATCACAAAAGTACTCCTGTTCCAGTAGCACCCTCTTAATGAGGTTGTGCCTTTGCTTTTCAGGATTTTTCGCTGGCTTTTACCTTTGTTTCCAATAACATTCTGCCTGTGAAAGGAAAAGAGAAGACACAAAGAAGAAATAGCCATGAGGTCAGCAGAGGCATGGATTCCTACATCATCATGCAGAAAAGTTCAGGTTTGGGTGAGACAAATACACATTAACATAGTGATTCTGAGCTCATTCTGGCTCATCTCAGTGGTATTCCTTCGAGTAAATAAATTATAGCCTGTTTCAGATGAGCTGCTTTCCCTCACAGCTTTTTCTTCTTTAGTTGCAGGATGTTGTAGTTGTGTCAAGTCAGCTTGAGGTAAGATATGGTGGCTTATCTGGAGGTTCTGGAGGTGGGTGATGCAGTTTCAAGTGGAGCTCAGTGAGCTGGACATGGTTAAGTAGCCATACTACAATATATATTGTGATACAACTTTTCAGTTCTCACCTCACCCGTCTCCAAGTTCCAGCTCTGTTCACTGATAGGAGTCTATATATGCACCTGCAAGAATCACAATTATTTTTAGAATTTGAGATACTCCTTCATTGTGCGGAATACCTGCAACCAGTGAGAAAAGAGGACCAATACATAGGAAAGGAGCTGAAGGCAGACAAAAACCATTTTAAGGAAGACATGAAGAACTTGTTCCTACTGCTGCTGTAGTGTTTTAGATTGAAAAAAATCATTACTGATGTACTTCCCTATTAATTTTTGTTATAAGGAAGACTGAGCTCTACAAGAATGAATTTTTAGAAATTCAGAAATGTTATAAATATGGCACAAAATTCACAAGGGAAAATAATAACCTAAGACTTTTAGGCTGACGCTTATTATGGGGGTACTTTTCTGTAATTTTGCCCTTAATCTCTCTGTCAGCTCACTTTTTGGAACATTACAGTAAATCCATGTATTCACTCAGGGGTACTGTGTAATCAAGCATTTAGATATAATGGTGAGTGTAATTCAAAATCTACATTGAAAAGTTCAGGGTTTGGACTGTTTTCCTCAGATCATTCTTTTAATGGAAAGCAATTTTTAATTTCAATTAACTGTTCTCATATTGGCTGCAGCCTGTGAGTCCAACACATGGATTGAGTCGCTACCCTGTATTCACACCAGAGTCCGTCCTACTTAGTTCGGCTTTTAAAGAATTTGTAATCATTCAGTTTGAGGAGCTCAAGTCTGTCAGACAAAGTGCTACCTGTGTTACTCCCTCATGTTCTTCAGGCTCAAGAAACTGTCTCATTTCCTCCTTGTCTTGTGGAACAGATAGTATATGCTTCTGTTATTTATCATAGTGCATATGCACAGGAAATGGAATTTAACTTCTGAAGGCAGGTCAAATTTTCACATAGTTCTGAAAAAATACTGGGTAGTATTGTTTGGTTAGGTTTTCTGTATAATTTATTGAAAACTGGAATTGCAAGGACTTTTACTCATATCTCAAAAAACCAACCAAACAAACAAACTTTGCTGTTGTTTTAAAGCATTGGTGCATTGGTGTAAAATTCCAGTGGTTTCCACCCAAACACAGTGAAAAGTTTCAAAAGAGCTGTGGATAGGCTAGTTAATCACAAACAGTACTAGTTAATTTTTTTCTTTCATTTTCTTAAAAGTTAGAAAGGGTTTATATATTTGTATGTTTTCTGCTTTCACCCTACAACTATTTGAACCTTTCTTTTAATTTAATGTTGTGTTTGTGTTTAGCATCTCATTTCCATTCTGCATGGAAGTATTTTTTTATGACATTGGAAATAATTAATTGCTTATGACTTAACACACAATTGTTTCAATTTCTATGTGATCCTATGATTTTTTTACCAGTTCTGCTATTATTATAAAGAGTGATGAATAAACTTCATGCATTTCCCTCTGGCTTCAGTTCTGATAAGCATCCAAGTATTTCAATATGTACTCGAAACTTATCCAAAGTTTCCTAAGCTCCTGATTCTGCAAAATTAGTCTGAACACTTAGAGAAGGGCTTTCCTCATGAGGTTTCCAGTTGTTCCAATAGTGGAACCTGATGGAAATACCATGAGGTCAGCTTTTCTTCCAGTTGTTCCAAATATTTAACATCTGGACAGAAAACGGAAGTGAGAAATCCTGCCCAGGAGTTGTATTAAAGGAAAAGTTGAGTTCTTAAAATAGGTGAAGAGTGACTGGTTTCTTAACTCATCCAGACTGGCCAAGGCACGACTGAAAAAAAGATCAAGAATCTAGAATTAGAAATGAATCAAGTCAACTGGCACCAAAAAATATAGCCTGCTCAACTGAAACCTGTTGCTCCTTAGAATTTGGTTATTGTGGACAAAAAATTTAAATTTGGTGCCATTTTAGAATCTTTCAGTGAGGCATATTTTTTCCAGTCAAGTATTTGTTCATTCATGAGTAGGTTGTACAGAGATCTTGCTGGGAAAATGGTCTTGTACAAAATTATCAGTGTGTTTCTTCCCAGTACGAACGCTCTGGGAGAGACTCTAGATATCAGTGTTACCTTATCTATATAGCTGTAATTTCAGGGTTCATCTACTGAGGAGATGGGGCAGTTTAGGCGGTGATAAGCTCAGCATTGAAATTACTTGTAACCACAGAGGCACATTTTTAGACAAAGGAATTGGATATATCAATGATTCTACCCTTTGGTTTGGTATCTATTAAGTTCAAAGTGTACTTGGCAGAGATGATTTATCTCTTGTTGAAGCCCCTCTTTTCACTACTGAGCCTCTACTCCCTTTGCTTTGTATCACACCCTGAATGTCAGATTCTCTATCATATATTTGCATAATGATTGTACAAGCTCTTTCTTACCACATTTATCTTTCTGTTTGAACACCAGACACCAGCTCAGATTCAGGCTGCTGATTATTTCTTTACTGATAGCAACATCATCCTACACAGTTCCTTATTAAGCATGTATCACCATGCAAAGTGAGCACCACTCCCAAGTTCCTTCATCTGAAGCTAGAAAAATGTTATGAGGTTCCTATTCCCTTTCATAGAAATGAAAGTTCAGGAAGCAGGTACCTCCAGCATTCTCCCAGCCCCACAGATCAGATTGTCCTCCAGACTGTGAAAAATGGATTCAGGACCCAGCGAGGGGTAAACACGGCTGATTGGTGCTGGGAAATCTGGGAGCTGGTTAAGTCGTCTTTAGAGGGGCAAAAGATTCTCAAAAAGGAAAAGCTGCAAGAGAGATTATGTCTAGGTTTTGAAAGACAGGTGCCTGCCAAGGAAGGCAGGAGCTTCTCTTGGAATAGAAAATGTAAACCCTCTCCCTCCAAATTATTAAAAGGGGCTCTCAGGCAAAAAATATGAGGATAGGAATAACAGTTCTTTAATATGTATAAACAAAATAAACTAAAACAAACAAACAACAAAAAACCCAACAAACGACAACCTAATAGGAAAATTAGAAAATGCAGTATTAAACAAAGAAACAAAACCTGACAGTTAGAATACAACCTGACACCCTGTCAGTCAGGGTGTTGGNGGGGTGGGTCCTTAATGGCCCATTAAACAGGAAATGGCTCCCAAAAGGAGTTATCTATGGCTCATAAGGCAAGGTGTTAATGGCCCGTTAACATGAGATGGTGCGGGGGAGGAGGCAAGGAAAACACTGCCCCTCCCAATTTTAACAGTTCATGAAGATGGAGATAGAATACAGACCTTCTGGAATATGTTACATTGTAACCTAGGACAGATTACTTTATGTAATTTACGAGATTAGTTTATGTAAAAGCATCATGAAACAGAGCTATATGTCAAAAGTCTGAAGTAAATCTTGGATTGATGTGAATTCTTGAATCCTTTAGTTGACGTGAACTGTTGTTACCAACAATTCACATCAATTCTGCTACTTCACCTTTTACACCAATGCCCAAACCTCTCTCCTCAAACCCTGTTATTTGAGAGCTCACCTTTGAACTTTCAGATTCAGCTGTGGAGATGTAACATGTATTCTTCAAGATATGAGAGTGACCAGATAAAAAGCAAGGAATAATTCTAGAAGGCAAAGTCATTTTTTTTCCCTTGGAATTTCTGAGAATGCATATGATCTCGAATTTTCTCCATGAACTTATAGGACTTTTAATGCACTAATACCTTCAGCTTCCTTTTTATTGTTTCAGGTTAAGTATGTTTTCTTTTACATTGTTACAGGCAACAAAGTCTCTGTATTTGCACTTCTCTAGAAAATAAACACAGATTTTCCTAAATGCAATTGATATAATATAGATGAGATTTTCAAAACAAAAGTTAATTGAAAAATCATGTGTCTCAAATATTAAAATGAAGTATCCAGACATAAAATATGGTATTTCATACTATTATTTCATGAAGTATTCTTTAACATTCTTATAGGATATTTAAAAGAGTTGATGCAAAGTTGCAAAAAATATAAGGAAATCATCCTAGCTGTAAGTTTACAGAAATACATTAACAAAGCGATAAAAATCAGGGCCTATAAACTCATGCAAAATATTTCACTAATCCTCTCAGAATATTCATGAAAAACTCTGCAATATTTGAAGAATATGCCACCCCTTTACCTAAGAATATTCAGACCCCACCTGCTTGAAGTGTAATAAAAATAAATGCAAAGCGTCATTATGACACAGATGTGGTAAGAAAAGAATAAAAAGAGCTGCTTGACTTTCCGCAGGTGTCGCTCACTAGATATCAATATGAAAAACCTTTCTGGTTATAGCACTGCTTCCCAGACTTCTGTAATTTTTTTCCTCTTAATCACATTATGCAAAAGACAGCCTGCAACATTAACCTGAATTGAGTGTTGTATCGTAGCCTGCAGTTTGTCATGCTGAGACAGAGATCTTAAAATCACTGTGATCTACACAGAAACTCTCACTCTTACTAAGCAGCAGCCAGAAATGCAGCCTTCTCCAGCTGCCCACACCATGCCAAGCTGTTTCACCATTGATTAAAAGCAGATGTGGCACAGTGAGCTGCTGTCAGATAATGATCGGCATTTTCTCATTAGTGATTGGGTTCTCTTCACTGCTCTGCAGCTCTGAGACTGTCTTCAGAAACATGCTACTGCATTGTTCAGAAAATCTGCACTGCACATTATCCCCACTGGACATCACAGTCATTTCTTGCTGGGCAGTGTTCAGTTTGGGATCCACAAGCTGCAGTGCTCCTGCTGTGGTGGGGTAAGCAGAGTGATGTTTGCGAAAGTGTATGACAGTAAAATCAGAACAGGAGAATTAACCAGGAAATAGCAGAACAAAAACATGACAGGGGAAAAAACCCACTATTTCTTTATTTTACTTTTTTTTTAGCTTGACTGCCAGGTTCTGGAATTGTGGTCACCTCTAATGGTTTCCAAGGAGGGAAAGAAGATGTAAGTTTCCAACGCAGCCAGCAGATAAACACAACACATGCATCACTAATCTGGGCATGAATGCAGATTGATTTCTTCCAGATGCTCTTGATTTAGTGTGTACATCTCATACCAGGTGGGTTCAATATGTACAGTGAGTCCAGTGCATTCTAGAAGCACAGACTTTGCTGTGCACATGAGGAAAATGCAATAATCTGCAGGTGTACAATGAACCCAGTGGAAAGAACTTGTAGGTTGATGTTGTCCCAGCCTGCACCATTGCCCACGTGGGTTTGGCTAACCCAGTCCCAGCAGTTCCTGTGTCTATGTTCAGTGCCAGGAATTTACAATAAAAGCAAGCCTGTAGATTTATTTGTTTTAAGGACAGAAAATAAAAATTGACCAGAATAAATTAATATTAACATTCAGTATAAAGTTCATGAAAAATGTATTGATTTTTTTTTCAATGGGATCTGTTTAATGGGAACTGTTTGCTATTAACAGCCATTGCATGCTGATAACTTCATTGAATGATTCGCTGTGCCAGGTCATTTATTTCCCCATTCTGCCTAATCCTGCCTGCTCAGATCCATGGAGTACTGTGAAAATTTTTAATTTCTCTGTCTTTTGTTTTTCCCTTTCTATAGCTTCAATGTTTTCCTACCTACCTGTAGTGCAGTCCCATATCCTACAGATTTTAATTGAGCAAAGCGACTCAGGATCATTAGCAAATGGTGTAAACTACCATCCTCCAAGGATGCTTCCCAGGAGTGAGGTGTGGGCCAGCATTCTGTGGGAGCAGCACACCGACTTGCGTGTTTAAAGTGGGTCAGAGCTGCATCACCTCCACCCACGCATCTGGTGTCCCTGGTGTGTTCTGTCCTTCAGAGGAAACTGACACTTTAAGTGCCTTGGAGTCTGTGCCCAGCAGCTCTGGGACACAGTAAGGCAGTTTTTGTTTGCTTGAGGTGGGCAGGTGGGCTTATATCCGCTTCCCTCTGCAGTGCACAGTGTGCAGGGTGCGCTCGTCCCCAGGGCCCAGATGCTACTGGGATGCTGCAAGGTGCTACACGCTCAGGGCGCTGTTACCGGCAAGAGCAGTGTCCCCAGTACGGAATCTTCTCAGAGGCGGCCCGTGTCCTTAGCGGGTAGCTTTGGGCTTGTGGCTATCATCTCCTGAGGGGTGCTTGGGGACTGCACACCCTGGCCCCTAACCACTGAGCCGGGTCGCTGCACGGCCGTGTCAGCCTGGAAGGTCCCGAGTGGTGCCGCCCTGGGAGCGGCTTTCCGGGAGTGGGCACCCCTGTCCCCGGAGCGGCGTGCCGGTCCCGTGGAGCAGCTCTTCGGAGGAGTTCTCGGGGCCCCCGGCGGCTCGCAGGGTCCCGTCTGCCCCCGGAGCGCGGTGGGCCGGGGCAGCCCGCGGGGCAGCGCCGGAGCCGCCACCTGACTGCGGGGAGCAGGGAGCGGGAGGGGCGGCCCCTGCCCTCCGCGGGGGCGGCTTCCCTCCGCACGAAGTTTCCCCGACTTGTGCAAAGAGAGAGGCAGGTCCCGCCGCGGCGCGGGGTGGGAGAAGCATCGCGGCGGAGGAGGAGCGGATCGGCGCGGGCGTGGAAGAGAGGTGGGCAAGGAGCGATGACCTTTGCGAGGAGCCGGCGAGGGAGCGGGCCAGAGGCAGAGCGAGCGGCAGCGCGGGAGGATGGTTGCTGAGACCCGAAGGAGAGCCGCCCCGTAATGTCACCATGTAAGTCTCTTCTCCGGGCTCTGGGGCGAGGGCTGCGGCTGCCGCCCGGGGCGCTGGGGGAGCGCGGATAGCCCCGCGGGCTGCATCGCGGGGCGAGGAACCCCGGGCGGATCGGCAGGGCTTCCCCAGCTCCCACAGTAGGTGGTGAGTAATGTCAAGGCTGAGCCGTGCAGGTAGGTAGGGCTGAAGGAATGGGGAAATGGGGAAGTTTCAGGCCGGGAGTTCGGAGGGCAGGGCTGGCAGGGCTCTGCCCCGTCCTGACTCCGGGTCCGTCGGCGGCTGCCCTGTCGACTCCCGGGCGGCCGCTGCCTTTCCAAGGCACCCTAAACCCGTCCTTGAGATCGCTCCGGTGGATTTCCCTGTGCTTGCGGACTAGTAGCGAAACACTTGGCCCCACTGGCCGCCTGCCCTGAGCGGCGGTGCCCTCGCATCCGCCCGGCCCTGGCCTCTCGGCTCGGGGCCGCGGCCGCTCACGTCGAGGAGTCCTGGCACCACAGGCAGCCTTCCAGGTGACGTGCCAGCACAAGTAGGAAAAAAAGTAGGAGAAGGGAGAGGGAAGGAAGGGAGACGGAGGGCAGGGCGGGCTTCACAAAGCATTCGCAGCCCCGCCGCGACTCTTCGGAGCGGTCGCAGCGCGGGGCTCCGCCACCCTCGGCGGGCGGGGGCGCCGCGGCCGGGCCAAGGACTCCCCATCCTGCCGGGCTGCACCAGCGCCGGGCCGGACAGTGCCCTGGCCTCTGGGCGCCTTCCCCGGGATATTTCTCCTTTACTGACTGTCCCTCGCCGAAGGTAAGGCGAGGTAATGAGGGTTGGGGTTAAGCCTGTGCGTTCACAGCCAGGAGCGAGAACTTGGGGATGCACCCGAGGGAATCAGTACAAGTGAAAAGGGCAGGGGGTTCTCACACCGCGCCATCAAGTTAAGGCAGAAATCAGGAGTCCCTAAAGATTTAGGGTTGCGGTGCTACTGGGTTGGAAGCAGCCAGCAGATTTGTTGCCTGCAACTGGGAAAAGTTCCCTTTGAAAGGAAAGCCGAGGGACTTATATGGCTCTGATAGGGCTGATACTGTTTAAATTAAAAGAGTGTCTTTTTTATTTTTTTCTTCTCTTTTGATGAGCACTAGGGTGTTTTCAAAGTTGGCTGTAAGAATAATTAGGAACAAGTAGTGCTTAACAAAATGAAAGTTTAAAGGGGTATTGTGTAATTAATCTTTCAAGACATTCATGTACTACAGTTTAAAGCAATGATTTCAAAATTAAAATCAACTTCTCTATTAATCTTGGGGAACTAAACTGTGAGTTGCAATGATCTTTCACTTGCAGTTCCACTGGTGAGTGATTAAGCTTAAAATATTTTTGTTTACAATCTATGTGAGAAAAAAAATTGTGAAATTGATGTTATCTTTCTTTTAATTTTAAAGTGCCAGCGACATTTTTCCTTAATAGCTTTAGACATGTCATAGACCAAAGAAAGTCGCGTCAGTGTGCCTGAGGCGGACTTCACAATCTACTCAGGGAACTTTTGATAAAGTTTTGAACACAGAAGATGGTGTATTCAAATTTGTACTGCGTATTTTGGGATGGTACAGTCTACAAATTAAATGCTCCAGCATTATTCACATTTTGTGTATGTTGTCCTGAAGAGCTGTATATTCCCTAATAGGTGATGCTGTTTCATCCGCTAGCTGGCTGCTGGCATGTAGAGTAAAAGATTTAGTAGTTAGATGTAGCAAAACTCCCAGGAATTCCATCTTGAACTGTCAAGTTACTATCCATTTATGGTTTAGATAATTTACATGTCTATTTTGCTCTTCTGGAATGAATTGTGAATAAGCTCATTGTCTCCCTATGTTATAGGAAATGAAAGTAGCTGTGGACTAGACTGGACTGAATTGGTAGCTAGAGTGCATAGCTGGTCATGTCACACAACGTCTACACTGGGAAATGCAAGTCCATAGAAAAATTAGTACTTCAGACGTCAGAAAAATCAGACTCCACAGAAGGCCAAAACCCTCAAAAACCCCTAAAAATTAAGAGGGATCACTGTTTTTAGACAATATCCATCTGTAGTAGATGTACTCCTACCACGGGTGTCCTGATAATTCCCAAATAAATTGGGTAAAATATTTTGGTTCTGTGACAGTCTAGAGCGATTTCTTCAGAGCTGCTAGTGTGTTACTAGCTGGGGACAGAACAGGGCTTTTCTATTTAAACTGATACAAAATAGAGAAGAAACTCACTATGAACATTGTTCAGCAGTTTTTATGTAACCAAAGACAAAGACTGAAATAATCCATATCTCTTCTGAGATCTTTGTTACAGATCCATCCCTTCGTTACATGGTCCACCCCTTTGCTTACCTAAAATCATTGTGTGTTTTACTATATTGCTATTCTGATATCCATTCCCTCTGCTGTTAATGAATATTAAATGACAGAACACATCTTTTAAATACGATTTAAAATAAGAATGCAAGACCAAAGGAGTCTCTTGGACCATCAGATCAGTGCAGTCAGGAGACCAAATCATTCCTTGATAAGCTATAAAAAAGCCCAGAACTTTGCTGATTCTCTGTTGAATTATTCATATGCTGTTTGTATATATTTCTAGATGTTGATTAACACTAGTAACCAAGAAAAAGAAGCTAAAATAAATATGGTGGCTACTAAGACGTGAATAATATCTGCAACTAGGCTGTGTTTTTTTAAAGCCTGGGAAGTATCAGTTAACTACAACCCTTCATCATAATTGTCTGAAATGTCAAATTAAAAAAATATCAGGGATGGATTTTGTTGTGGAAGAAGTTTTTTTTTTGGCAATATGTTATCTGGCTTCCATCTCTGACAACTTCTTGAGTGGACAGGAGTGCTACACATCACAGTGTAAGGCTGTGAGAACCCAGCTTTCTGAATTTTGACTTTTTGCCTCTGCAAGATCCTAGGAACATATAAATAACTGATTTCCTCATTAATTTATAGCACTCAGCTAGTGGTTATGCTTTGTAAAACAGTTCTTCAACAATCCTCTCCAAAACAAACAGATCTGACTCATGGTGCCCACATTAGTGGAGTGTCTTGGTAGCATGCGCTTCTGTGTTCACTCCTGTCAGAGTTTGATAAACCTTCTTGTCAACTGAGATGATGTGGTATAACAAGAATTGTTTTGTCCTTCAATGGTGGAGAACATAAGTGGACAAGACAGTTTGCTATTTTTTATATATTTGTTTTGTTTATTTATTTTGGTGGAGAACTGTGTATTGTTTAATAGCAATTATGTGATTATCTAGCATTTTACTCTGGGGAAAAGTCTTTATAGCTTCTCCTTTCTGCCTTATTCTTTGCTCTTATTTATGCTCTGCTCTGTTGTTGCTTAACCATGTTCTTGAAATGTTCCTTGACTAGCACTTTTTACATGGGTGAGGATGAGGAAACAGACTATAAACTATCACCCTGGAGTACCACAGAGTACTGGCTTGTAAGCATTACCACAATGCAAGTAAACAGTAGCAAATAGAAATTGGCCAAATTAAATACCTCTTTCAAACTAACGTAGAATTTCATGTTCTTTCAAACAGGCACTAGAGGAAATGTGATACATTCACACCAGACCTAAGTAGCAGAAGCATGTCATGTTATTTTTCCTTGAGTATCTCAAATGCGGTGTCTTGGATTCTCCAGTTATTAAACGAGCAAAAACTTTGTCTGAGCTCACAGAGATATCAAAAGTGATGATACAAGCAATTTATCAGTTTGATAAAAATCAACATAGATTTATTCTGAATTAATAAATAATTGTTTGTTTCCTATTTTGGTAACTGTTAACTGCGCTTGTTCAAAACAAGCCAGCAACAAAACCCAGTAATGCAACCACTTCTATAGGTTTGCATTGGTAGATTAAGCAGCAGAATGCCATGTATCTCATAAGTACCTGCAAACTCTTCGGTAGGAACAGGAAAATTCTTTTGTATCTCTGGCATGTCATGATGTTAGCCCTAACGTTTCCATTTCCCCACTCTGTGAGTATATATGCATGCCATATGTGCTTGTGTGTGTGTGTGTAACTGTTTCCATGTCTTCAAAGGACTTCCGTTCAAATTCAGTTTTCTAAATTAATATTAAAGGTGTTGTGGCTTTATGAGTTATATACATTGGAAAGTAACAGTTCCAAAACCTCAGCTTTCTGTTGTCTGAGATTTTAATAGGGATTTTTGGCTCACTAAGTTGAAGGACAATAATTCTATTGTTCGATAATCCAGTTATTTTGTATGCCTGGCTTCATCAAAGAGATTCTTGTATTTCAGAGCCCCATGTTTTCTGAGCTTGTTTTCTACACTTGTTAAGTTTGACTTTATAGTATCTCAGAAATAATAAATCTGCTTCAGATTCCTAATTTGATACAACTACCCACAAAGAACTGAACTTCTTTTGTAATCAGATATCTGTGCTGTGTAACACTGCACTCAAGGGAAGCCTAACTGATCACAGCAGTCTGCTGAAGTAACATTTACCTGGGCCCAATGGCATCTAGCCCACAGGACTGCTTTGATGCATTGCTATTTCTAAAGCTGAAATATTACTTGTTCCTTTAGAATGGTTTATCTTGCTGCATTGGTTTCCACTTTGGGAATAAACAGAAGCTTACACTGGAAAAGGTTTTATATTTGCCCCTAGCTTTTACTGGTGGGTTCCCAGCAATATCTGTGGAGGAGAAGGAAGAGTTTTGTCCTTATCAACCTCAGTATAGGTAGATAACATCTTACTGAGCAAAAACCGGTTATCATCACCAATAGGTAGAGGAAGGAGTTGGTCAAAATAATGCATGTTGTATTTCATTACTTGTTGCTTCCTTTTGCTTGCTGCTTCTTGAGTAAAATGACACGTGAATGTAGTGGAGCACCATTCATTTTGGATGCACGGTTAAAGGTCTGAATAAATTCATTAAGAGTTTTGCTTCCTGTTCTGCCTGCAATGGAGGAAACATTTTGGTTTAGCCGTTAAGTGTCCTCTAGGCTTTAAGGGAAAGGAATCTTTAACTTCAAGTCATAACTGATTGAGAACTTTCTATAACTGCATTTATTTCATTAAATAATCAGGATGTCTCTGACTTCTCTGGCAGAACAGATGAGCTCCTAGATTTTAGCAAGGAAAATTTCAGGATTTTAATAAAAAGTCAGCAGAAAATATCATAGCTGTCAAAATATTAGAACCGAAAAATGGAAAGCCTTTCTAAGGGCAGAGACAAATTATCAACCGTCTTTATGTTGTTAATAAAAAATATGTATATATTATGTATAATTAAATAGAATAAATATGTTTACATGTGTGAAATATTTGATTTCAAAAAAACTCCTACAACTTAACTCTTTCAGACTTTGCTTCTTGTTTCTTTTACTAAAATACCACCCACATCTATCTGCTTAGAAGCCCAATGCTAGCTAGTCTTCCATTGTGCTGTCTGCTAAGAACCAGACAATATAATTTCTGACCCTTTCTAGCAGACTTTTGTCTGCATTTAAGCAATACTAGGGCCATCCATAATTTTCACTGCTTTATTTACTGCAAGTTACTAGTTTGACTAACAACAGAGTCTTCCTCATTTTCTTGTCTTGTAAAACTCCCTGAATTCTTGGTTCCTTTTTTTTCCCCACAGGATGTCTCATGTAAGTGAAATGTGGTGCTATCACTGGAAATGGAAGCTGCAGCACTGTCTCTGCCTGTTTACCACATATATTATATGCATGCAGCAAGCAGGTAAGTCAGCAGTTTATCCTCTTGCATAAATAAATGATCTAGGAGCCAAAGTTTTAATGACCAAGGATTATGCTTATGTATGGCTGAATTCTGTACAATATAACACTTTGAGGAAAGTGATGCATTATGATCACTATTTGTGATTTTATAGCTTGGGTCCTGTGCTCTGCTACTGCTGAATTTTCTTTTTGCCATCTTTTACAGTTTCGCTGTTATTAATTGTCACTATTTTTTTCCTTTGAATTTGTTCTTTGAATTTTCATTTTGATCTTTCGTTGCATTTACCTTGTTAATGCCTGCCTCTTTTGAATTTCTTCTGGCTGTTGAAATTCCGTGGGTAATCATGTAGTTCTTCCATTTCCACAGTATTGTTTATTCATGCACATTGTGTATTTAATAACCCTTCACTGTAGTTCAAAATTGTAAAATGCCTGGAGTGTGCCTATTATTTTTAAAAGCATTTATGACTCAAATAATAGACTCACTTCTCAGCAAAGTATATGCAAGTTATATGTAAGATAACTGTACACTGTAAAGAACTATCAGTTTGATGACATCCTTTTGATCTGTGGTGACACTTCAGCACAGTGTAATGTAACATTCTGACTGTTTTCTTAAAATATATGAATGAAAGATTTCATTTAGTAAATGTCTTGTCCTAACCAGTAGAGTGCAAAGTATTTTAGGAGATGCAGCTTCTTTGCTGGAAAAAAAAAAAGGTGTCTGGAGTTTATTCTGAAGCATTTTGGAGCAGCTTGTGGTGCCCAGCTAATTCTGTATCAGATGGGTAGTTTTGCTTTGACAGGCTTGCCATTGGAAAAAGGATTGTTTACATATAGAAAGGGCTTCTAACTTATTTGGTAATTATTTTCTTTTTTTAAAAAGGGATTTTTTAATTTTTAAAACAATTCCTCTTCATAACAGATAATTGATAACTGAAAGTGCAGGTGACACAGCAGCCTAAGCCCCATGAGCAGCAGGTCCCAGCCAGTGTGCTGTGAGGACAGAGAAAGCCAACCACAAACTCACCCATGCATTCAGCTAATTGCAGCACACCATGGCAAGCTGTGCTGGTGCTGAGCAAATAAGGTCAAAAGCCCTGTGCCAAACTCCAAGATACACTTCTATAAAACGATATATGCCCCTGGCTAACCTCTTCAGCAATAAAATGATTGGTGCCATTGGATTGGCAAAAGCAGCCAAATGTGTTCCAGTTTCAAGTGCATCCCTGTGGGGGCTTTTCCTTTCTTGCCTCTGCAGGAATAGATTTGAAATCTTCAAAACTTTCAATAAATAGAAAAGATATTTCCCTGTCTGCCTGAATGATAAGTAGATAAATAAGGCACACTGGAAATGCCTAGGTTCAATAGACAGATGTTTGCTGTTCAGCAGTGAAAGGGATGATAGGTAGTCTGCTGTTAATACTTGACTGAAATGAAAATGAGACATTTACCTATGCAGCAAGCTGTCATTTGGCAGTACTTCCCTCTAGACCCTCAGGGTTCATATTTCTTTTTATATTGATGTAAAAGCATAGGTTATGTTGCAAAATGGAGTCATTTCATCTGCCTTTTCTAATAGAGCAAGACAGACAAAATGGGAAACGCTGCTGCTCCTGCATTTTTTATTTCGTGTTCTTAAAATATATTGGTCATTTTGGCTGTGGATTCATATGGTATTCATAATCTCTCAGGCATCTTAAGCTTGACTGAATTTTGAATAATTTCAATTATTTAGAAATCTCATAAAAGCCTGACATTCATACAGATTCTCTAGTGAGCTGTAATCTCAGAAAGCTACTGGTGCTTATTAAGCTTTGACCAGAGGAGGTTACATACAAGCAAGGGATTAAGATCATCAGGTCCAGGCTTTATGGCTTATTTAAGGGCCTATACATAAGGGTAAAGATATCAGTCACACTGTGACAGGGAAAAATGCAAAAGTAATAATTTTATAGTTTAGTTTGAGGAAAACTACAGTACTGGGCCTGCTTTCAGAAACAAAGCCTAGGAGAGGGATTACACAGCAGAAAACTTGGAATAGGAGCAGGATGGTCTTTGGATGAAAGAATGTTCAGCCACAAATCAGTAAGGTACTGACAAGCAGGTGCACAAGTGGAGTGCAATTCAAAATTATAGGTCTGATACCTTAAAGGAATCAATGGATGGATTGTGACACTTGAAACAGAAAGAAATTATTAACAGGAAAAAAATGATAAAAATATAACATGCACTTTAGTTAAAATCTCAGCAGCCATGCGGGCACACTGGCTTCAGGTCATGTATTATGGGTCAGGGTGAAGTTACTGCACAGCTCAGTTAGTAACTTGTCAGGGTTGCATTCCTGTCTGGGGTAGATGTCCTTGATGGTCTTTATGTGGGTCATTTAGCTGTGCCTCAGTTTCCCTGTGACGAGTGTATGTCTCACCTCCCTTGTGAACATCCTGCCTATCTTCCAGTGAAAGGGCTGCATAGGAGCTGAGATGTTAGAATGGGGGTGTTTTAAACAGAAATAGTTAAATCTGCTTTTGTAGGAGATGCAGATATTTCTAACTTTTTGTTTGTATGTACATTTCATTGGTTTCAGAGAGCTGAGAAGACAACAAATGGAGTGAACAAGTTCTAGAAAACATAACTAAGGAAGGCAGACAGAAAGAACTAAGATTTTTTGGTCTATAATAGGCAGAAAAGTGAATGCATAAGAACTGAGAATATTTAAGGAGGTAGGTGTAGTGGAAGGCATAGACTGGTCTTTTCAGGCAATTGAAAGGCCAAAAAGAAATAGGCTTGAATAACAGCAAGATAAGTGAGGGGAGGACATCTCATCAGAAGGTTTAGATAGCAGTGAAATAGATGTCAAGAAAGACTGGGAAGTCCCAGTCCCTGGGAATGTTTAGTAATATCTACCAGAAATGGTTTAAATCTACAGTCCTCTTTCCCTGAGGCTGAGAAATACACTATATAATTTCCAACTTCCTTAATATCTATAGTTCTTTCTTAATCTTTGTCCTGTAGAATCTCTCTCAGTGAAAAATCTGGGAAATAAGGAGGCTCTTTGGAAACTGCACTTCTTGGAATATGGCAGTGTTTTTGCTGTGCCTAAAAATTGTCTTGGTGTTTGTACTGTCACAATGGCTTCAATTTATCTGACATAAGGAAGCAGCAGTTCAGTATGAAAAGGAAAAAATCAGTTGCTTCAGGTGTGTGTAACCTCACAAAAATGTTCAGTTTTGTCCCCCCACCTTGTTTTTTAGCGTTTCTGCTGTTATAGTAGAATGTCTATTGTTTCAATATTGTGCTGTCTTTTGGAGTTTATGGTAACTCAGGAGCAGAACTGGAGTTTTCTTAGTGACCTTAAATGCAGATTGCAGTTTGCATAATTATTTTCCAGTCTAGTGTTTGAGTGTCTTGTCAGCACTGGACTTCCAGAGTTTTGAACACTTCAACATTTGAGGAGATGGCAGCATCCTCATAAGAGTTTTCACCTTCTTATGTCATTAATAGACTTCTAATTACATAAGAGTCAATAAATATTTAAAGTTTTGACTGCTGTGCAACCATATTTAGTTTTATTCAGAATGTGGAAAATATTTATTTTAATAAAGCCATGAAGACATCTATAATTCTTACTATACTATTTCTGCATTATGCCCCATGCTGATGTTACCTCAAAATTACTGTGACTTAGCTAATGCCAGTATGAACATTTGTCCTTTTGGTCATCCATCAGTAAGGTGCACTGGTGTCTGTACTCATATTTCCATGTCCTCAGAGCAGTTTAATCAGTTCTCAGGAGCTCACCAAAGCATAAATTTCACTTCTGTTACAGCCCCTGGAATCTTAATTTTAGTAGTGATTCAAAGCAAAATTTCATGCGGTATTTAATTCATCAAAAGAAAAAATAATTCTGAGGGCAAGTCCTTCACCCACAGGTCTAATGATGATCCACAATACAAGATCATCTTTGTCAGTTACGCTCCTTAATTGTGTCTGTGTAGATAAAGGAGGAATTGAACTCCTCCCTTGTTTATGGGAGCATTTCAGAGTGAATCTGTGGGTTCAGAAGCGTAGTAAGAGATGGGACGTTAGCATGGTGGGAAGGATTGCTCAGGCCACCAGCGCTAGCAGCAAGAGTTGGTGACATAGTGGAAATAGATTGGGCTTTATCTGGCACGCCAAATCAGGAAGTGTAGTTTTTTCACCATGGATTTCAAGCTGCCTACCCCAGACAGGGGCCAAAGATCCCATCAGCGGGCAAATGATGAAATGCTTGTCAGCACATTCCCTTATCTTCCTCTTTCTTAGCATTTGCAGAGCAAGAGCTGCAGTGCCAAGGCATTAACCCAGTCAGCACAATCTTCACGAAGAGCAGGGGGTGGTTTTATAAAGTTGTTACCAGTACTTTGTCAAACTCCTCTCATGGCATCCCAGGGGTGGGAACGGGTGTGCATTTATTGCTGAGCAGGGTAAATGTGACTGATAGTTCTGTCCCTGACTCAGGCATGGAAATTCTTATTTCTGAAAGTTATGGAAAAAGTCAGGAAATTTAAAAAGATTGGAAAAAATATTCAGTCTGGCAGTCTCTTTCTTTATGGAGGCATGCATAAATCATGAGTAATTGAGAGATTAGTCAGAAGGTATCTATGTATTTAATGAATAGCTCCAAGGTTTTTTATCCTTTCCTCTTTCTCCGTCAGTTTTTTATTTTTAAATTTTAATTTAGCTTAAACAAAACATATAAGCTCTCCCTTTTATGTTCTGTTTAATACATAAATTTTTGCTGGCTTGAGGCATGGGTTTAGAATTTCTGTTCATACAAATCTTGCAGAGAAAAAGTTGCTAGTTGGCTTTCTTGTATTTCCCCTAGTTGACAGTTTGTTAATATAAAAGTAAATTACTGTTTAAATGATTTTCACAGGAACCTGCCTTTCATTACCTCTGTTTGCTTTTTCTAGCTAGAATCTTTTGATGGTGTTGATAATTCTTTTCCCTTAAATGTTTCAAACACATTGCATTAACCATGACAATACTGCCTTAAAAGCACAGTGATTTTTCCCCTTCCTCTGATATGCCCTCACAGCCAAACCGATATGGAATGTGCTCAAGCATTTCTAAGCTGACTATGACTTCATTGCATAGGGTCTCTGCACACCTTTATTAGAAAAAAAGCTAAATAATGTACCTCTCTATAAAGAATATACCTTCAAAGAAAGAACAACCTGTCACGGAAGGTCCAATATTTACAACCTACAGTATTTTAGAATCTGTTTATAAATTATTTTTGCCTCATTTTCTCTGTTCACTGTTAGAAATTAAAAAAAAAAACAAACAAAAACAACATAGCAAACAAAATCTTGAAAGCTTGTCAGTACTATTTATCACAACATATAATAAAAGTACCTACCTTAGCAGTATATCCAAAATTAGGCCCAAGATGACTTGTAGCCTTCTGAACTGTGCTTTACAATAGGCTGCCTTGATAGAGGTTATTATGTGAAAAAAAATTAATTTTTTATTATATTTGTCAGTTGCTCTAAATAAAGCGAATGAAAATTTTTGAACAAAATGTATTTCTGTCTTATTAAAAACAGGACAGTCTTTGTGAATGCCACTTTTTTCTCCTGTGGATTACTAATATGAGAAGTATTGCATCGTGAAGTGAAGCTTTTAAGTAGAAATAGAAGTTTGCTAGGTAAAAGTTCCTAACATACAAGTCTAGCAATAGTGTGATGTGCATTTCACTACCACAATTAATACTGAGTAATTAAAATGGTTGATTTAATGTCCCAATGGACCTTTTAGAAGTGAGTAATTACCACTGTAAAGTCAGCATTTCTCAATTAATCAGAAGGGCTGATCTTGCAGATTTTAGATGCCTATTTTAATGTCCATGATTATTTTTGCTAGAACATAGTATTTATTTACTTAGTGGGATTGCTTAAGCCTTTTGCACAGGGTGTAACATGTAATGCATACTAAATCAATGCTTCAGTTATCACTTTCTCATAAACAAATATTAAAATTTGCCATTTGATACAACCACAATACAGAGATGTCTGAGATAAATATACAACACTAAAATGAAGAAAAAAGTGTAGACGTTAATTTTTCAAGAATCTAAGGAAAAAAAAAAAGTGAGGTAATTGTAGGTACAATCTAGTAAGATACTGTAATATAAGAAAACTCACCTGGAAAGTTACATTCCTTGTTAAGACTGCGTATGAAAAACATCTGATTAGATTATTCACATGTACTGTTTCTGAATTTCTTTTTCTCCTCATGGAAAAGAAATATATGTCTCCTGTGGGAGAAAAATGTCTCTCCTGTGGGAGAAAAATAAAGTATTTTAGTCATAAACTGTGAACATTTTCTACAGAATTAACAAAAATATTAAAGTAATAATGGTAAGTTACATCAGAAAAGAACATCCCTTGCTGTGATACGTTGAACCAAAACCACTTTTCCTGCCCTAGATATGATAATGCATGCATATCAAGGGAAGGGAGGGTTTCCAGAAACCCCTCTTGTTATGTCTGGGTTCAGTGCTTGTTGGTCTGCTCAGTTCCTGTAAATGACAGACTAAGCTGTAAATCTTGCTGCAGTACAGGAAAATTAAGTGTATAATTCAGAGTTAGAAGTCTGCCTGTGTAGTCTGGCCTCCAGATCTCTCCCACACAAGTCAATTTAAATTGTCGTCTCTGAAAAGATCAAGCCACTTTCCACTCTAAACTCAACTCCAGTCCTATATTTTTGGTACCACTACGAACTTGTGCTCTCCTTTTCTTTCATGTTGTAGGTTTTGTGGAGTTTTTTGGTTTATTTTTTCTGCTGTTGTCTGGGGCTACAACTGCTTGAAGAGCATGTTGACTGTTTTCAATTTGTTGGTTGGAAACAATTTTGCTAATTGTTCCTAAGATTTAAGCTCCCAAAGATGTTTACCAATTCCCATTCTGTCAATTTCCTTTTCAGTAACTTCTGTACATTTTTTCAGTTGGTTACTGGTTTGTCCAAATGCCAGTGTAGCCAATAGTCAAATTTGACAATAGAGGCCACCACAGTGGTAACTCAGACTGCATAATCCTCTAAAACTACTGCTATATTAATTAAGATGTAAGACAGTTAAAATTTTATGGAAGTATCAGCATGGCATATTTTCAGAGAAATTAATGTTTGAAAGTTGTTGTAGACTGAAAAAGTGTGTATTGCAAAATAATTTACTCAAAGAGTGACAAAAAGTTAGTTCCAATTTTTGAAACCATTTTTCTTCTGGATATCCCCAAAGCAGTCCAAATCTCCCAGTCTCCCAGTACACTGCAAAATGACTGCTTTTTTTCCAGAGCTAAATATCTGCAAGAGCTTGCAGGGTAGATCCATGAACACAGGGTAGATCCATGAAAAGTTTTTCATACAGGTAATGTAATTTTTGAAAGGATATAATGCAATCCGTTTTTTTTTCTAGTTCCAGCTTTCTTCACTCATGAATATTCTTCTTAACGGGTGTCAGACAGAAAACTGCAACTCCCTGTCTCGAACAGAGTTTGTTTTGTTCAGATGCATGCTCTGGCTTCTCAGAGCTCTTTTAATTAAGAACTGTGCAGTGGCAAATCCATACCATGAAACTCAAGGCATTTTTTAATCAGAACTTGCCTTTTAGGTGGAGAGAAAGACCTCATGGGTGAAGTTATCTCAGAGGCATTTGTACAAGTGACCCAGTCCTCTGTGACCTTTTTTTAAAGTGA
The DNA here is from genome assembly GCA_013400315.1 of Bombycilla garrulus. Classification (NCBI taxonomy): domain Eukaryota; kingdom Metazoa; phylum Chordata; class Aves; order Passeriformes; family Bombycillidae; genus Bombycilla; species Bombycilla garrulus. The sequence continues at coordinate 379,097 of VXBU01000301.1, forward strand.
AAGGGCAACTGTTTTTTCTCATTGTCTTGAATTTACAGAAAAAGTCTATAAATGGGTTTAAATTTTGAACATTTTCTTTTCTTCTTCTGATTCTATCTAAATATCTTCCATATCCAAAGTATGATATTCACATACTGCATTTTATAGAAACTGAAAGCGTACAGAGAATCCTGAATCACTTGTCTGATGAGTTGTTAAAAGTATAGAAAGGAGCAGTAGTATGTCTTTTGCAATGAAATCTAAAATAACTGAGAGTTTGCATTCTGGGTGTGGGTGCCCACGTATCCAATGTTTTGAATAACAGAACACCGAAATGGTGTTAACTTATCATGGGTTTTAACTTTGGTTTAAAGAACCATTATGATTCATATATGCATGTATGTATGTAATATATACACTAAAATAAAAGGGCAAAATGCTGGTGTTGAAAACCCACGTCATTTGTACAATGGGTTAGGAGTTGTGGGGTTTTAAAAAAAATGTTTGACTGATAAAGGTACTTAAAGGAAGTGGAACAATAACAATAACGGGCCCCCTCCCTCACACGGGTAAGCCTGGTACATCAGATGTGCACTAGCTGCTCTGGTTACAGTTTATTTTATAACTGGTTTATAAAGTGTACTTTTTTTTATTTTGACCAGTCAGATTTTGGCAGTATACCATTTCTGTGATGTCTAGTATTTAGTGATCTTATTTTGGATTGGCTGTGCTTCTGCTAAAATCTTGCCATTGGAACTTGCGAAATCATTGTATATCAGAAATGCCACCAGTCAGGCCTTCCCTCTGTCTGTCTCTGCATATGAGGAATTGCTCTACTGTTAAGTGATTATTTCACTGCTTTACAAGTGAATTGTATTTAACCCTTCTGTATTCCTGGAAAGGTCTCTGTGAAACCAAAAAGGCAGAGGAAGCATTGGTAGAATAATAAATCTCTCCTTCTGGTGGCACATTGCAATCAAAAGATATTACTGAGGATTAAAAAGGCAAACATCTATGTATACACTCCCCCTCTCTAATAAAATATAAACATTTTTCATATGGGTAATACCAAATAATAAATTTCTAAGTCTCTGGCCAAAATCTAGTAACTTAGAAGTTACCTGCATATAATACCTGGCATAGCTGTCTTTGGGTGGGTTTCTTTCCCTCTTTATTGACAATGTTGATGTATATGGTAGAAGTATTCTGTTTTACCCAACTCCTGTGCTTACTGACTGCTTTGGCTATTACCTTCAACAGAAGTATCTGAAGTTGTTCTTTTTTTAGTGCTTAACAAAATTGAATTACTGGCAGTTTAATCATAGAATCAATAGCTGAACTCAAGATCTTAGGAAAAAATGCTTGGCTGCATAAATATTTTTTAAATAGTGCATCATAGCAATGGAATGTAGCAGATGCCAGAAATGTAGCTGAGAAGAGTGCAGTTTTTAAAGCTATTGTTTTCAAAAGATTTATCTTGCTTTATTGTCCTAATATTTTTTTCTGATATAATAAATATTCTGAATCTGAAGGAGAAAATTACAACATGAATTTTAAAATTTTGCCATGTTCTCTTAGAAGCATTAATTTTCTTAAATAAGTAGTATTTTCAAGAAGTAAAGAATAATAATTTACTAATAACATGTTTGAGAAAATAATTAAATCCTTTCATAGAAGGTGTGTGCTTTGCTTTTTTATGCTTAGGAATGGTGATATTGAGATAAATCTGCTTTAATCTCCAAATAGTTTTGCACAGCTTCTGGACTAAAATATAAATAAATTCTTAAGTGGATGTTCAGCTGTGTATGTTCTGGTGGTTCCTCCATGGATTGCGTAACGTTCATTTTACTGGGTCCCACCAAAGTCAGTGCAGCACTGTCCTTGAATAAGAGCAGAGTTACATCACTGTGGAGCTCCTTGGAAAATCCCTCCCCAAATGTCCAAACAGAAATTATTTGGAAGTTTGTGTCTTGGCGCCAAGCAGTGCTCCTATGTCAGAGAAAGCCGAAGTTCTGCCCCGTGGCTTTAAAAAATTTAACTTGCATGGTGCTGCATCACTGTTCAGTGTTCAGAAAGGAAAAAGGCTTAAAGAATGAAAGAAGAGTTTCTGTGTACACTTGGCAATGATTATATGTTGTAACTTGTGGGTTTTGTCTGCAGATTGCTGTGATCTCACCCAGTGAAATGGAAGAGGTTTTTATATTCTGTTTTTTTGTCTGTGTAATCCTCATGTCATGTGAATCCTTTCTTGGTACTTAAGAATTGACTTGAGCTCCAGCAAAAAATTCAGATGCAGAAACTCTTCTGGAAGGACTTTTTCTTCCAGCACTATTCCTGCTTTTTCTGGGACATGTTAATGTTTGTGGGAGTCAGAGCACCTCACATTCCCAGAGATTCAGTGTTAAATGAATATTCTCAGCACTCTCAAAAGCTGAGCCAAGGAGAAGCCAGCATTTTTGCTCTCCCACTCTCTTTTTCAGCTAGGTTTACTACATCTATTTGGAGATTGTTCAGTAACTGTCAGAGTCAGTTAAAAATATCATAAGAATCCAGACATCCACTCTGGTTTTTAATCCTAATGCACAGAGGAAAGATTTGTTTTTCCTTTTGAAGTGAATTGCTTTTGATTATAGTGGCATGATTTTTTGAGCTTTCCTCTAACTTTATTTTAGTGTGTGTGTTTCTAGTGAGAAGACAGCACAGCCTGGCCAGAGTTTTAATCTTTAGGGTGAGGTCTACAATGCTTCTTATCTTAATTAGCTACTGTGTTTATTCACTTGAAATATGTGGAAATCTGAAAAACATCTTTTTTAGCATGAATCAAGCCAAGCTTAAAAAAAAAATAAGAAAATCAGGTCTTTTAGCAATCAGTGGTATTTCACATTAGATTTCAAATAGTTTTCCTTTGCAGAATTCAATATAAGAAATGATGCAAGGACAGGAGAGTGGAAAAATAGTGTTACATACTAACATTTCTGTAATAAAAAGAAAAGAGGTCTTAAACTAGAATCTGGTGATCAAAACGTGACCATTGTGAGTCACAAACATAAGTTACTTAATAGCAGTTGATGAAACTTTTTTTTCTTGCCAGGAAGATCTTCTGTGATACTTGCAATTTGTTCTTTATACTTTGTCATAATTTAATTCTCTTCATGTTTGTGGTTCAGTTGCCCATACTGGCCCTTACAGTAGTTCTCATCAACATTCCCCATTTATTCCTCTTATCATTCCTCATAGTAATGATGGTGTCAGTGTGTAAACTTAGAAGTGTGTCTACAAATACTGATGGTAACAAATATGACAGTCAAATGCTGGGCAAGTAGACTTTGTATGGGCAAGGTGCTATATACATTCAAGAACCAGTTACTTGGCAAGCAGGGGGATACTCTGCACTGATATTATCTGCCACTGTTGGGCTGTATTTAACAATTTGTCAATAATTATGAAAAACACCAAAGACCAGTCTAAACACTGATCTAGGAAATATGTTCCGTTATGGACATTTCTTGGGGTTATGGTATGTATTACATGTATGAAGCTTTCAGTAAGATTAAAAATTTGCCTGTTATGTTTTTAAAGCTATAATGCAACTCAAAGAGGATTGTTCACCTAAAGTCAAAAGATAAATATTAAATAACAATAATGGTGGTATTTTTCTCCATGTAACATGAGCTTTTATAAGTAAATGAGTACTAGTTAACATTATCCCTGCTGGAGACAGATAGTCTGGAGGTAGCACCAACCATTACCCTGTGCCTGTGTACTGCTGTAAATAAAGCTACTTGACTTGCTCTTTGTTGTTACTTTAAAAAATTCAATTGCTATAAATTATAAATTATAAAAATGACTAATAAAAGCTATCCTAAAACATTATATGTTTATGATACAGCTTAAACTTTAGCAGAAGCAAACATTGAACTAACATTTTGTATTAGTTTAAGGACAAATATCCATACGGAAACACGGTATTGGGTTTATTTGGATTGTGCAGGTGGATCTCCTGTGTGCGCTGACAGATTTATAAATCCAGCCACAGAGCCCTCAGCCTTTGTCCACACTTTAAGTAAATTATATTCTTGAATATAGGCTGCTGTGGTCATGGAAAAATATATCTGTATGACACTTGAATAAATAATGGCTTTCATTGTGAGCACCTCTTTATCAGCAGCAATAAGAGAGGTTTGAGTGAATATCCAGGCTCCCAATCATATGTGGGTAATGCCATATCCTTGTAATCTATATTTTCTAATTATGACACAGTGTGTTATTTTTGAGATGCCACGTGCTATTAAATGGCTCTTACTTGTCTGTTACTGCTTTAAAGTAACACAACCTTTTAATCACACCAATTCTGACAAAGAGTAAGACGTTTGCACATGTTTATTTTGCGGTAATTTCCTGTCTTATGTGGAGGTGAGGAAAAGCTTGGGATTCAGCTAGTGAAATAAAAAATTATAATCTAGAATCAGCAGTTGCTAGTTTAGTTGATATGTCAGAAACCTGTGACATATGGTAGACCAGTGGGGAAGGTTTCCTTTGATTGTCACATGATGGTAGTTTTTAAATTTGACTTATTTTAAATAATAGAAGAAAACTTTAATAAGAAAATATATAAAAGAAAGTGCTAAGGCTGGAAAGCTAGAACCCAGTAATTAGGAAATAACAGATTTGAAGAATTCATCTTGCCTATTTTTCCATTTTCATATCTATGGTGATCATGTAGGGTGTATTACAAAGCCACCTGCTTTTCATCATTGGCCTTAAGTGTTGTGCAAAGTAGACACGCCAGGAGGCTGAAAACAAACATGATTTTTGAGGTCTTTGCTTAAAGAGGTAAAATATGTACACTGAATGAGGAGCTGGATTGCAAAGAGATCTCATGGCAAGGACGGCTGAAGGCTTACCTAGAAAACTGAATTCTGTCTTTATTTTCTGTTACGGGTGGCTCCACAAATGAATTTCATGCTTGTCTTTAATGTGTCTCAGTTTCTGTCACTAATTTGAACCTACAGAATGATTTGCATCTCTGATTGCAGCTGAGGTGAATAGGGAACTGTCTTTGACTATACTAACCTCTACATAATGCTGCAAATCACAGGTAAGTTAGATCTTGCATGTCTGAGACACCTAACATCAGAAGATTTTTTTGATCTTGATATTCCCCAGATACAAGTCTGTAAAATGAGTTTAAGAATACTTCTTCCATTACAGCCGTACTTTTTTAGTAAAATAACTGTTGGAGAAACATTCAAATGTTATACTAATGAACACCACAGAAGAGCTCTTGAGGAAGTCAGTGATAATGCCTCAGGAGAGAACTGGAATCACTTCAAGGCTGAGGGTAACATAACGAAGAACAGGATTAAAGCAGGATACTACAAAGTTGCTTATTTCATGGGGTTTGTCCTTCCTGTGCACTGAATGAGATCCTGCAAAAACAGTAGTATGTGATTATGTAATTGAGGATTTTTTTTCAATTATCTGTGCAAAAGGGCCAGAGGAAGGTTAACTCTGGCATTTCCTAACTGCAGTTGTCCTTGATTGTGAAACCCTAATGGTGTCTGACTGTTTCTGGGAGGGGTTTATATTGTTGAGATGTCTGTGTATATGTAGATAAAACTATAATTACTTGTGAGATGTGTAGTTAGAATTCTAATGTATCCCATATGCAGAGCAGAAAGTCCTCATAACAAAAGGTAATTTACATATTTTTCTTGTTTCATGCATTCCCATTTAATTAAGATAAATCTCTTGATACATCAAAGATATTTTTGAGACATATTAAGGGAGCTGAAATTGACAGTGATAGGAGTAATCAAACTGCTTCCCTGTGAAGCAATTTGCTTAGGACAAGAACTTCCTTTTAAATTTAATTATTACAGCTTTTGAATGATCCAGCAGTTAGAACAACTGCAACATGTGTCTGTAAAACCTAAGTAACACCAGAACACAATATTTCATAATAAAAAGGAAAAAAAAAGGCACAGAGAGGTATTATGTTGTTGTACTTCCAGCATGCTCCTAAAAGATTTTTCTTTTCACCTCATTTTTGTATTCTGTGTATAACTTCAGGGGAATTTCTGGTTACACATTTGAAAAATACCATTTCTTCATCTTCTCTGGTATTTCTCCAGAGTCATGCATGGGTGAAGTTTGGTTTGGGTTTGGGGAGGGGCTGGGAGAGGGGGG
>VXBU01000301.1:385280-446865 GCA_013400315.1 Bombycilla garrulus
AGGGTGTGGCTTGGGTGGGTTTTGTTTTGGGTTTGGGGGGGGGGGGGGGGGGGGGGGGGGGTGGTTGCTTGCTTGTTTGCTTTTTTATGTTTGCTTTTAAGGCAATGTAATTTTAGTTTATTGATGATTGATTTGTGTCGTCCATTGGAAATAGAAAACAAAACACCTGGCATTAGGAATAGAGGATTCAATGTTACCCTTAGCAAAAGAATGACAAGAAAATACCTGTCTAGGGAAAATATGTTAAGGCTTTTTACTTCTGCAATGTTAGTTTCTGAAGGTGCACCTGGGGAGTGTTTTAGTCTTGATGAGCAGGTCCTGTGTGGACGGAAGTTTGAGGGAAGGTGGCATTTTTGTAAGAAGTGGGGTTCTCTGAAATGCATACAATCTTTCTGTGTATCTGAGGTAATGGCAGGGTGCCCAGAGCTTTGTGGAGGGATTCTTACTTCTTCAGCAATGAAGTAAATAAATAAATTTAGTTAGTGAAGGATAGGATATCTTTGATGTCAAGATAGTCTGCTAGATGAAAGACTGGAACTGGCATGCAGTGCCAAGTACTCCCTGCTTCCTTAGTGCCTTTGGTACCAACATCCTCAAAAGAACAAGGATCATAATCCTTAAGACACCAGATTTGAAAAAGGATTTCCTTTAGAGCTGAGGTTGTTTTTCTTACTCTCCAGGTTTGTAGCTTGCAGTAAGATAAGTGAGTCTTCTAGAAATTATGAAATGTTTAATAACTGTATCAGTTTTCAAGTTACAGATTATATAAAATAATTTTTTCCTTTAACTGTGAACAAAGTCTTGATGCCCATCTGCTCTTGGAACAGAAGGAGGTCTGTTACTTCTTTAAGACAGGTCAGACTAGCCCAGAGTTTATATCTGGGCATCTGGAATAGAAGATTTAAACCAAGGCCTGTGTACTTCATACTTCTCCTCAAAACTCCCAGTCTTCAACTCTTTGTTTTGGGAATGCAGATCTAACTGAGGCTGATGTAGTTTGCCTGTTTAGTCTGCAATGGATTTCTGCCAGGTCGTTGCCCACTCCATTTGACCTCGCACATCCCCAGCAGTCCTCAGGCAGGGAGTGCCATGTGTCCATTTCCTGCTCTATGAAGGACTACCTTGTTCTCCTTACTTTGACCCTGGCTTCTATAACAAAGGGTCACTAAGTGATGACAGTGAGCAGGTACTCCTTTATCTCTCTTTTCCCTGTCACCTACCTTTTGTAGATCTTTGTTCTCCATTACATTCTCTTTCCCAGCTTGAGAGTATCTGGCTACTCCCTTTTTTGCCTTGGCCATCCCCATCCAGGAGTTACACCCATGCATCCTGCTCCTGTGGCTCAGCAGTTCCATTAAACTGAGGCTGCGACATCCACACATGCCCTGGGCTTTCACCTGGCTGATAGCAGCGGGAGCTGGAGCCCATGATTGGAGGAGGGTCTGGAAGCCAAGCTGACCCCAGCACAGACAGTGTTCTCACTGACTGGATACAGTCTCACCAGGTCTGGGCTGGGTTTACAGACAGGGTGAGGTCAAGAAGCAGGTCCAGGGTGCATCCAGAGAATTTTTAGGAGGAGCCAGAGACAAAGGTCAGAGACAGATACACCTACAGCATATGTCCAGCAAGAGCTGAAAGCCAATTAAGGGCTTTTAGTGCACTCAGGGCACTGTCATGCTTATCTACGTTGAATTTTATTTGTCATTTTATGGTCTAGTCACTCTGTCTTATAGGAGACTCATGTTTCCATTCTTTGCTGTTTGCCTTCAAGGTATCTCCTGTCTGGAGCAGCTTTCCATCAGCAGCAAACTTTGTACTCTTCTATGGCTTTTTCAGATACCTTTTGGATACACTAATTAGTGTGGATCCCAGCAAAAACCCCTGTGGGACTCTGCTGGTGACTTTTCTGTGTTTTTACACCTTCACATTTGCTCCAATGCTCTACTTCTTCACCAGTTACTTATCCATGCCAAAACTTTGCTTTTTATACAATGGTTTCTTAGTGGCCTTTAAAGCTAATGGTGAAAGTCTTTGCCAGAAGCTTTCTGGATATCCAAGCGAAATATGTCACCTGGGTCATATTAACCCACATAGCACAACTGAAGCCTGCAGAGAACTCCAAGTTTATAAGACAAAATGTCACTTTACAGAAGTCATGTTGACTCCCCAAATAGATTTTATTTATCCAGGTGTCCACTAATTCTAGCATTTCTTGTACCACAGATCCTTTGTGGCAGCCAAGGCGCTGGTCTGGTCAGAAGGAAAAATTGTGGTAAACTAGTTTTACTTGACTGCCTGTTACCAGCAAACTGTACAGGTGTTAACATTATTAGCAAATCTTCAGAATGTATGACTTGTAATTACACTCCTGTTCCAGTGCTCTAGACTAAGACTGCATCTGGTAGAAATGGGCCTGAAAATCAACATGTCAACATGTGTTTGATCATGTTGACAAGCAGTGGAAAGGACTGAGCAGTACTTCAGGTCCTTTATTAAAATGTAATGAAAACTTTGAGCAGGTCACTTGAGTGGTAATTCCTCACAAATGTGAACATTAGCAGAACAACCTTTTCAGTTGTAACGTTTGGCTAGACAACCCTCTCACACCTTGGTGAAAGTGCCAAATGACTGGCTTTCCCTCAGACTGTGAAGGAGAGAAAAGTACCTTCACTGCAAAAGGAATGGATTAATTTCTTCTTTCTTCTGAAATGCAGAAGCGACAGAAAGAAACTGTGATGCAGAAGGAACCAAGATAGTCTGCAATGCATCATATATGCTGTAAGTTCTTTCTCACAAATGAGAGAACAAACCTGTATTTCTGCACAGTGCAGATCTAGTAGCCATAGGATTAATGGTCCTACCTCTCCCTAAAAGGACAGAACACTTCCCCATATCCTCATATCAACTCAGATATTGTCACATAAATAGATTATTTCTTATTGGTGGGCAGTTCAGTGATCAGCTGGTTCAGACATCAGCGGTTTTTAGACCTTTCTATTTGAAAGACCATGCAGATGTCTCTAAGTGGAAGATAACACTATTGTGCTAGTTTTGGTTTTTGAGTAATCCAAATACCAAGAAACTTCTGATACTATTACTTCCTGTAAAGTAATTACTTTCTCAGAACAGGGCAGCTTGTTTCTTGTAAATGAAGTAGAAAGGTTTTCACGTGCAGGGAAAAAAACAAAATTGGCTTAAAGTAGATTTAACTATGAGACAAAATAATGTTAAATATTTGTACACTAAAACTGGGATTTTTTTATTGTCATAATATTTCATTAAATAATAACATTTCACATTGCATCTGTGCTATGAGTCACAGATTACAACCAGAATAAGATAATTTCCCACTAAAGCTGCTGCTTTGGCTTTTGAAATGAAACTGGACCTTTGGTTAGGTTTGGGGATACAGTCCTGCGAGGAGGACTAGCTTCAGGCAGAGCAGAGAGTTGCTCTGAGCAGAAGTCTGCTGTAGGTAGCAGACCTGCTGTCCAGCTACATACGGTGTAGGGTGGCCTTGCTGCCATTAGGGGAGGGATGTGAAGGTGTGGTTCACACATCTTTCATCTCGTAGTGATAAAAGCAGTAGGTGCTGCAAGGTTGGCTTTCAAAACTTCGCATGATAACTCTGCATCACGCCTGTATCACTCAGCCCACTCTGTCTGTTATACTTTGCTGAAGCACCTTCCTCACAACCCTTTCTCTACAGAAAGGAAAAGACCATTCTTACCCTATTGATAAGGTTTAAATGTAAGCATGGTGGTAATTTTTTTTGTTGATTTATCCCATTTGGAAAGTTTGTATGATCAGTTCTTTTAGGCTGAATTATTTATATTTTTGTCTCTGTTATTATTTTGCATTTGTTTCACCAGTTGCCTCAGAGGTAGCACTTGCAAAGAGTCAGGAAGCTTGAAAGAAAAGGAGCAGTTCTCTGTCTAGTTATAAATGAACTCACTTCTGGCAAATGTTTGCAAGTAATAGTTGGTGAAGATTCTAGGAGTTGCCTGATTACTTACAAACAACCCTCTGCCATTTTCATAACTGAAAACTGCTTAAAATTGCTGCTGGCACTACACTATTGTTATATTTAGAGTTCAGACTGAAGCAGACTTACCAGACAATCTGAAAAGAGTTGTAAGACTGTCACCATTACTATTCCATAGTGCAGCATAGTATCTTCAATTGTGGAATAGGTGACCACACTTTCAGAGGCGTTTAAATCAGGCTGAAATCACCTTTTTGTTTATATGGCATTGCATACGTGCAAGTGGTACTGGAGAGGTTCTGTTGGAAGGAATGCATTCCAGCCGACCATTAAGCACTGCTCTTCAGCTTTCAAAGCTGCTCCAGACCGAAGAAAATATGCAAGCAGTTAGCATCAGAGCTATTATAAGAACTTTTCCTTCATGCAGTTGTTGCAGCCTGATCATAATGACTCAATTACCACATGCTTCAAAGTGTTGTAATTGTTGTTAGTCCTGCATACTGTCAGAGCCTGTTTTGGCTGTTCTGGCTGAATAGTTTTGAGTCTGACTGCAGGAGGTGATCGGAACTGCCTGGATGGAGAAAAGCCAGCAGTCATGAAAGTCACAGGAGAGCTGTCTAGCACACCCAAAAGCTTTACATGCTACAAATGGATCTCCAGCACTCTGTCTCACCACAGAATGTGCTGCATAATAACACTTAAGAAAACTACAAAGAGAAAGAAAATACCACAGTTACTGGAAAGCTATTTGGATGAGGAATTGAGTTGCTGCTATTAAATAAGTTTCTCCCCGAAATATATTGGTTGTGTTGACATTTAAAGGCATATTAATTTTAAAGAAAAGTGATGAGATAAAAATTATGGCTTTTCTGGAGAAAAAAAATTACTCTGAAAATAAAAGCAAAATTTTAAGTAATTGTTTTGAATTTTCTTCAGTATTTAAAAAATGTTTTCTAAAAGTTTTAAAAGAAATAATAATCAGATGTTTTGACTCTTATCAGAAATTACTTTGCAGAATATTTTTTGAAGGAGATTTCCTTTTTTCCTTTTTTTTGGAAAAAAGACTTCCCATCTAATTACTCCCGTACTACTTACTTTCAGAAGGCTGATTACACCTATCATTTTTTAATTTTTCAGTTAATCTTTGCTGCACCAAATTAATGTCTGGATCAGCTGACCAGATATAAGTTTCATATTAGGTTTAACACTCGCACGTATTAAAGTATTTCTCAGTTTTTCCATGCACAGTATGGGAAAGCTGTAGTGAAACTATCCTGAACCATACTGTAGCGTTCCCTGTTGGTTTGCATGTAGTGCTCAGCAACTTTTGCTGAAAAACTTGCAATGATTGATGCTGTTGCCAACCACAGACCTACTAAAATAGATTTAATTGATTTCATAAGAACTAGTAGATCTGGAATAGCCTGTGTCTTAGGGAAGTAGGTACAATAATTTTTTAACTCTGGGCGAGCAGCGATTTTGCAGACCTTGGGACTAGGGTCAACTGGAGTATTTAGAATAAGAAGAAATACTTTCCCTAAGGAGCTCTTTATATTGACTGTAGCTTAATTGAGCTAATGGCTGAAAGTCCTTAATACAAAAACCCTGAAGAGAGCAATCATTAAGTTTTATTGACTGAACTCCTGACCAAAGTCAGATAACCTGCTTAAAAATTCTGCCATACTTGCCATGTGAATCTGCCATAGTTCTGGGCTCAGTCTCTGTCTTTTGTGGAAGAAATAATGCTATTACAGGACAGTAGCAAGTGGGTTTAGATGAACGTGACTGTAGAGAAAAATGACTATTCGGTTATGCACAAAGGTAGTGTGAAAGGAATTTTTCAGTTTTTCTTATCCATAGCATTTAGACACCATGGTCAGGGTGAAATACAAGACTTCCTTTATTTCCTGTTTGTACAGGCTCTATCCTTTTTACTCTGTGGTTCTTGCTCGTGGTTTTGGACTCTTTCTCCTTGTTCCTCTGTGCTTTGACAGCCTGTCTGACTTAGTTCTCCTACAGCCATGATGTTGGAGTAATTGCTGCAGAGCTGTTATGAAATCACTAATGACTCATTCTTCTCTTGCTTCCATGAGTGAAATATGCCCTCTAAAAAAATCTCATGGTATGGCAAAGAACACTTCCGAACTTGTTAAGCATGCTGAGCTGTGTTTAAGCAGGTCTATAAAGCTGGTTCCAGTCTACACAGTGCAGCATTAAAATGCCTCTTCCTAATTCCTATCAGGATATAGTATATCATATTCAGAAGGATACACTATTAGGAGACAGGGAGAGTCAGATACAGTCCTTACTTGTTTTTCTCACTAGGCTTTGTCTGATTTTTTTCTGATCCATTCTTCTGTGAGTACAATGATACGACTTAGCAAGTAAAGTGGTTTTTTGCTGTGCCTTACCTTATTTTCAGTGTCTGTAGTTTTCCTTTGGGGACTCTGTTAGAGCCAAAACTCACTGAACTGCGGTTATATGTTTTCAGACCAAGTCTTGCCTTTTCTGATGCTACCTCTATAAAGGTAACACATTGCCCAAAAGAGGCCTTGTACTTATGGTTTTCCTTCCCTCCATAAAAATACTGTGATCTGTTTCATTATCTTACAGTTTTTATTACTTCGTGCATTCAAACATATGTTAGAGGGACACAGGGCAGTGTTGTTGGAACAATTTTTCAGATTACTTCTTGTTTCTGCAGATTTTTTCTTCTTTATGTATGCCTGGTAGGGAACCACCTTGGATAATGATTCAAAACTAATACTGTAAATTTATTAATAAAAATAACTAAGAAGAGCTTTCTCCACTCCGTTGTCTGCTGTTGTAGTCACTCATAGGTAGTACGCTTTTCATATAAAAACTTGCCGTGTTTTAGGTGTTCACCTTAAGCAGCTTTCATGTTTCTGTTGGACTTTCTGTGTGAGGATAGTAAGGTATGTAATTTGTTTTTGTGAAAGAAACTGAGCATGACCAGCACTCAGGTCACTTGATGAGGTTTTGTCATTGTCTGTTATAGTTTCTCATGTTTGAATCTAAAGGCTATGGTCCAAATCCTGCTGTGAGAACATTTCTGTTGAGTTTTGAACGAAGCCTAAAACTAGATGGTTTGGCCAAGGATGATGAAAGGATAAAAGCTTTTAGTAAGCATTAAATGATGAACTAAAATAAAGAGAATTAGACGTTATGTGTTATTTGTTAAATATGTTTAAACATACCTCCTTCTTCAAAACTTTTTAACTTATTACCCTGAAATCCTATTTTTAAGTGTTCCTCTGGACTTCTGATAAAATTTCTAAAATATCTGGGTGAACAAGTGTGAATGGAGTTCATGGTAACTTTCTACTTGACAGTCTGATAGGATGCAGATGTGGGAGATAGCCACTGTTCCACCAGTCTCCTGAGACTGCTTTTGAACACTGTGCTGATACCCTTCAGTAGCTCCTGAAGTAAATCTTCAACACAGGGAGATGATCACTGAGATAAACACCAAAAGAGCAGAGATAGAAGTCATTGATGGGTTCATTTATGAGCTCAAGTTTACAGTTTGCAGTTTAATAGTTTACACAGCGTATGTGTACAAATTAAGCAAAAAATAATAAAAAAGAGTACCCCAAGAACACTGCTTTATTCTATTATTGTAGGAGGAGAGTTTAAATACCTTGGTGCATTTTGAAGAGTCATACTGGTCACAACATCGCATGTACCATAGCAGTGGGAATATGTTTTATATTTTGCTGCATTTTTATTAATTGTCACACATGGCAGATTGCTTTTATGTTAATCCTTTTGTTCTGCAACACTGCGATATTTCTCTCTGATTCTCCCTCCAAACCTTGCAGTTAAATCTTTATAATCATAAAACTGTAGTCCTGGGTTAAAATATAATTACTTCTAACTATTTCCACTTTTGTTATTGGCTGTTATTGCCAAGTAAATCTACACTCAGAAGGTAAAAGCCTCTCCCTCTTTAAGAGAAGGAGTCTTATAGTCTCCATGCTCTTATGCTTCTGTTTTTGGAATTGCACCATTGTTTGTTCAAATGGTAGTTCAAAAATTACGGATTTAAAATCTAAAATTTAAAATTTTCAGTATCTACAGAATCAGAGTAATTGTGCTTTAAAACTACAGAAAAAGGTAAGTAATTGAAAGCAGTGAAAATTGGACTTCAGAGTCAGATTTTCAATATTAGAATTTGATTAATATCTCTACCATATTTATTCCTTTTATTATGTCCAGTTTAGTTTGAATCTCTGCCAGGCTTCATCACTGGAAGACCCAGGACTTATTATCCTGAAGGAATTAATCTTTGTGAGCTTGAGAATTTCAACAATAGAAAACTTGCAGTCAAAGTGGGATTCAATTCTCAGAGGTGTCCAGATACTCAAATTACTTTAATATCATTATTAGTTCATGTTTTGGGTACAGAGACAGAGGAAATTGATAAATGGACTCCAGGTCTAAATAAGAAGGTATCTTTTTCACTGTGGCTTTGAAATTGGCTTTCCTTGAGAGCAGTTGAAATGTAATAATAAGTGGTGTTGGAAATGGTCTTAAGAAGGAGAGTACCATGGTCACTGGTGTATGCTGAGGTAGGTTTTCAGCTAGAAAGATTAGCTGAAATGTTGCACAGAGAGAATATTAAGTTTTGAGATGATGGTGCATGTTGGCTTGCTTGACCCGCAGAGCTTTGCTGAATACAAAACAACGGCAGAGTTTAATATTTTGGGAAAATATTTTAAGGAATAACCTCAGATAGAAGGAATATGGAAGCAACCCAGTACTTGGCTTTCTTTAATTGAATAGTTAAGGCAATTATTGCAGTACAATGTGTTAAAGGTCAAGTAAAGGGACAATACTTGGTTGTAAATGTGAGTGTATACTCATTTTTAAGAGAGAACAGTTTGTTCATTTAGTTTTATAGATGGATGATGCCATAAAATTTTCTCATACTCCCTTCCCGTCTCATTTTAAGGAACACTGTGCACCTGTCATTATACTTCCTAATCTTTTAAAACCTCTTTAAACAGTGTCTCCAGAGCTAACAAAATACCTTTTTCCTGTCTGCTTTATATGTAAATAACAGATTCATGAAAGAGGTTTCCTTTGCTTGATTGGCTTGGTTTGGTTTCAGAAATTGCAGAGCAAGTCAGTTGTAAAACTCCAGTTTCCATTAAATGGCAAGTGCTTTAGATGTTGTTTTCAAATAATGCTGATGACTGCAGAACCATCACAGAAAATAAATTCCTTCACATGAAGCAAGTTCTATTAAGACTAAGAAAACACTCCTGGTCTTCTATTAAGCTGAATAACTTGCTGATTTTGATGCTATTTTCAGAATTCCCCTCTCAGTTAAGAATTGATTTCTCATGGTATTTGAGATTGAAGCTGTCTAGTATTGCGCAGCTAAGTGCTGTACGTGTTTTTAACACAAAGACCAGTTTAACATTTCTGTAGGCATGTTTAAAAACATCACACCAATATCTGTAAACCTGTTCTTGAAGATGTAGAATAGATAAATACTAAAAACAAGACAAAGCATTTTAGAATCTAACAAAGAGGTTTTAAAGCCCAACTTTGTCAAGCTTATCATAGTTTTTCTTACTTAAGGAAAGAATATTTTCAGGTTTTATGTGGTAAGTAGTCATAGTTGAAAAAGAAAAAGACAGAGTTAATCAGTTATTTATTTCTGATCTGATCACTGTAAATTTGGAGGTTTCTTTCAGTAAAGAAGCAAGATGCGAAAAGAGTACATAGTATCCATACTCAAGGAGTTAAATGCATGTAGTTTGATCAGAATCAAATTCCTAATTTTGGAGTGCATTCATCCATGGAATTTTTTTTTTTTTTAGGGAACTGGTGGAAAAAGGCTTTAGTGTTGGAAAAAGCACTGAAATGCATGGGGAGAATTTTTGATTGATTGCAATTGGAGTTTAGCATCTAGAGCAGTTGCAGTACTGGATGGAGGTTAGAAAAACAAATCACATACCCCAGACTGAGGAAAAAAGAAAAAGTCCAGGTATAGTCACACAAAGATCAGTCATTGTAAACTTACTGGAAGCAATAAGGAGACACTTGGCAGTTCAGTACAAGACTTTGCAGTCCGTGTTCACAAAGTTTTCTTTTCAGCTGTTATGTGAAGAGAAATACACCAACATAAGAGGGGTGGGAATTCCTGTTGTAATTCAGTGAAGGAATTACTGTTTTGACTTAGGTATGCCAATCCTTTCCATCTTTACATCTAATAAAAAATATGATAAGAAAGCAGTATGAGATACTGCACAACTGAAGTTATTCAAAATTATAACAAATGGCTTGTTTGAGAATATAGAGAATAAAACAGCATTAGAGATATCAGAGTGACATTAAATGTCCAAAATGTACACACTTCCCTACCACAATAGGTGTTGGTCTGCCATATTGTACACAACATTATTCTGTTCTCATCAATGAAAAATATTGAGAAGTCATTTCTGATCTCACTTTTTCTTGCGTAGCTGGACTACTTCCAGAAAGTCCCTAAATGAAGTAGGAAAGTTGAAATCTTGGCTTAGCAAAGAGGCTCTAACCATTTCCAGTCTCCTGACCCCTCCATTGAAAGTGTACAAGAAAATATCTGATATCCTTAATCCAGACATCTTTTCAGTTTGGTCTGGGCAGAACTCACTGAATAATATGTGTTAACACTGAATATGTTATTGTCTATGGAAGGTGAAAGAATGGCTGATTTTCTGTGATGGAGTAGAACAGAATATTTCTGTGTGTAATAGAAAAACTCTTCATTAATTTGTAATGTTAAAAAAATCACAAAGTTTTTGACTTACTTTGACTACATCTTGCAGCTCAGATGAGACAAATATATTAACAACATCTGTTTTTAATAACATAATGAAAAGACCCAGATGACATTAAAGTACTGCAATATAAGTAGCCCAAATAATACTGAAATAGATACTCTGAAAACTCATTGAGAGGACAAGTAATAAAATGCCTAAAGTGTTTCAAAGGCGCTGCATGAAATCAGTTTTGAGTTGGTGTTTCCCAGTATGTCTAGAATGCCTTGGTATCTTATTATAATAGTGAATTCCAGTGTAAAGTAATCTTTCATGGTTTCTGTAATTGTTAAACAACAGCAAAATGTAGCTTGAACATCTACTGCAAGAGATCCATGTAGTCAATGTTCCAGATTTTCTGGAATAGCTAAAAAAATCTAGACACAAAATTTGGCCTGTAGACAGACAAAGCTTGAAGAACATAATTGATAAACCACACAAAAACCCCACTACCTTGTGTTTTCTAGGGGTCTTCACAGAACTTAAAAATGATGCCTATTCAGAATACTTATAGTAGCAGCCAGAAAAGACTTCAACATTGAAGCATCAGAAAGAAAACTCTGCAATTTAACTATCCTCTTATGAAAAATAAAAGATTTTGAATGCATGATGGATCAAATGGAAACCACTGTGGATATTGGGTGTGTGTTGTATTTGCTGCATAAAGCACATGGTGAAAATGCAGTATTTGCTACTTTAACTGCACAAAATATTCTGTTACCCAAGAATTTAATCCTAACAGCTTCTTTAGTCTGTTTCCAATGTATATGTGGAAGAAATGTGTGCATCTGTATGACTGAGGTTTACCAAGATCACCTGTGCCTAGTTGTAACATTATTTTAACCTGTGTCTGCGCAGTTTGGTGGGAACTCAAGATCCTACAAACCACTCTTCCTCACTAAAAGATTGTCCGCTGTTTTCCCACTCATTTTTTTAACTACTTCCTAGAGAAGCATGACATCTTTGCACAAGTGATACCTGAGAATGTATTTAGCCATAGAGCTCTTCAGTTTGTGCAGCCTGGTCTTGAACCTAAATGCACACATTGATTTACTCCAGCTGAGGATGTGATCCTCCTTGTAACAATGCAGCAGCAGAACAGCTAGGAGCCAGTAGCCAGATCTTCTTGCTAGAGAAGGCAAAAGTACAACACGCTTGATGATCATTTCTCTTTTAAATCTTACCATGATTTGTGATGGAGTGTGATATGTAGATCCCAGACTGAAAAACATTATGTTACACGCAGCAACCTCACAAAAAACCCCTCACCTGTTCTCACTCTATCCCTTCTCTGACTTACTTTTCTTTTTTACTTACATGTATGCTAGCTTATGTGCCTATGGTACTCAGCTGTATACTAACTAGTTAATGCCTTTTGAAACAGCTTATCTAAACTGAACTGTCAATACCTTTCTTTGTCCCAAACTTCTGCTACTTTGTGGAAAAAAAAATCCGACTCAGGCCAAAACTAGCAAGTCAATTCTGTTATTTTTATAAGATTATCACAGGAATGCCAATGAAAATATTCTTAAGTTACAATGGGTGTAACACAGGATTTTCACATTACCCCCTCCCTCTGGGGGAAATCCATAACTTTGTCGACAGTGTGAACTCCACTCATATGGGTCAGGGCTGATTTACCCAGTCAGCGTGTTTGTTTCCACTTCCATTTTCATTGGCACAAAACCAAACAACTAAGGGGAAACAGGCAGTGCAGGGCCCCCACCCTGGCTCTGGACATATTTTTTTCTATTGTAGCTGGTTCCCTCAATTTCCCAGATCAATCAGAACCTGCTGGAGTCACTGCTGTGATAAAGTCAGTTGCGGGCAGGGAGTAGGATATCTGTGCTAGAGTGATCAGGAGGGGTCAGAGCTTTTTAGTGGCAATGATAATCCTACAGAAGTAAACACCCAGTGAATTCCTGCATAAAATGGGGCCTAGGGGCAATCTGGAATATCTTGAAACACATTGAATCTCTAATGGTTTCTGTATTGTGCTGGTATCCCACTCAAGAGCATTAGATCTTACCTTTCTAGGACTATCATAAAGTTTTGGAGATCCAGCAGATAACAAATATTGATAATGTCAGTACTTGGATGACTCCTTTGAGGACTGGATAGGATGTTAGTCTTGAGAAGTCAAGATGTCAGTTCCCTGAAATGTCCTGTCCAAAGTGTCAACAGCATACATATGAATGGTGCACCTCAGACCTGTGTAAAGTTCCAGTCCATCTATGTGCCTAATGAAAAGATTAGGAATTAAGCAGATGTGGTTTATATATTTATTTATGAAAGAATAACTAAAATAATCTCTGTCAGTGTAGGACTGTGTTACACGTTTGTGTCAAGAGGAAGTGCAAATCAGCTTCTGCTGTCCTGGTTTTAGTGAAAAACCTACTCCTGGATTTAACAGTAGCTGATTACTGCCTATGTTCATAGTAAATGCTTCCCGAATCAGTAATTTACTCTTCTCATGTCTGCTTTTCTAATCTTAACCTGATTTGAAAATTAAGCTTTGTTCTTCCTGATTTTTTGGTACGTTATTGCTGTTACTGACTTCAAGTGTATCCTGAAAGATAATTTTGATTATCATGTTAGAAACAGGATGTAATACCACCTGTTTCTCCCAGATTTCTGTGTAGTGTTTGAACACCAGAACTAATGAGAACTGCTCAACTGGCTCCTATGGAAGGTACACAATATAGAGCCTTGTGCTCGGCCTCACGTGGCTTTGTCTGCTTTCCCACACATGCAAGGGCCACTTGTACTGCAGTAAATGGGGTATGCCCAGGGCTGCCCTCTGCCTCAGAGGCCAGCTCATGCTGTGTTTCAAGTGCACAGTTACAAAAAAACTAGGGTAGCTGTATCCAGGTTGTATCCTGGGAGTGGCCTCTGACCTGTGCTGGCTGCTCAGTGGTACCCAGGAAGGGTTTGGAGAAGATCTGTCTGGGCTGGCCTTGAGCTGCAGCCGTATGGGCAGGAGACTAGGACTGTGTCCACAACCAAAGCTGGAGATATTAATACTACTCCTGGACAGTTGGTTAAGATTAATTTTAAACATAAGCCATGAGGTTTCCAGTTTCTTACAGTTACGTCTCATCAATTATTTTACGTCAGAGATTCAGAGATCCTATTATATACTTGGGAAAATGTCTGTGCACTTCCTGGGTTTTATGTTCCCTGCTTTGATAGTTTTCAGGTCAGAGTTCCACAGGCTGGCATTGTTACGTAAAAGAAGATATTGTCTTTTATCAGTTTTCAATTTGCCACATATAATTTCATTTATTAAGTGCTTTGTTCTTGTCTTACAAAAGAGAGAAAATAATCAGTTCTAATTGCATGTGATGGCAAATGTAATTTGTTAATAAACTGATAAGCAATAAGGGCTAGAGCAACAGGAAGAATAAGTGACTTCATAGATAGCAATTACACTTTCATGTAGGTCTCTATACTAGCCTGTAAGGAGATTTATTTTTTTTTTCCCTAATATTTTATTAGTAGTTGTGCCAACCGGTTCACAGATTTAAAGCATATGTTTCTGGATTTAATGCATCAGCAAAATGATGATGCAAGGCAAGCTGATAGGACTGGCCAGGGCATAGTACGCTCTTTGTCTTCTGGCTTCAGTGGCCAAAACCCAATTGTTGAATTATTTCGTGAAAGCACAATCTTGTCTTTCATTGAATTATAAAAGACTCTGCCAGGGTTATGTGCTATTTCCAGTCAGGAATATGGAGGATTTAAATTCTTGCTGGGTACAAGGAGTACTGTGAAGATGAGGCAATGGGAATGATGCAGAATGAGAGTCTGGACTGAGTTTTTAATAGTGCTTAAAATAGTGATTCCTTACAAATCAACCAAAGAGCCACATCTGCAAATGAAGAATAACGCAGATAGAAAAGATTCTTGCTAAATACAACTTTATTGTACTTGTGCTCTGCAAAATACATTTGATTATGTGTTGCAGAAGAATAATGTAAAGTTTCACTCATATAAAGTTTATAAAATTTTGTTTTATAAAATATGCTGGTTATATTACTGATGAGTCTATGCAGGTGATTTCACAGAAAAACTTGCAATGTTTATCCTTTTGGGAATTCTCTATTCTACAGCTATTAATAATAATAAAAAATTTGGAATATTTTAGAAAATTATTTAAATTTTACTGAGTTCTTTTTTTTGGTGACCCACACTACACTGCCTGGGATTTTCATGACCTGCAGTTTGACTGTGCAGTGTTTGGAGAAATTAAAAGAACTCTAAAGGTGAATTGAAATACATTTCTTCACACCCAAACTGTCCAGCATTAAAGCCTGCTGTTGATGCTTTTGCAGAGCTGAAAGTTCTGAAAGCTGAAGATAGTGTAATATCCTATTAACAAAGGGTAGTAGGATGGATTTGAACACTACCCAGAGGAATAATGCTTATATTTTTAAGTGTGGAGGCACGGGAATAAAGGGACATTTTTAGAAAGTTCATGGCTGACTTAGAATTAAACTTTGGTAATTTGGTAAGAAAATTCAAAGTCTCCAATTTCATTGGAGTTTGGTGTAAAAATATCAACCTCCTTTCCCCCCCAAATTCAATCAGCACTACTTAATTACATGGTAACTGCATTTCCATATGCATCCTCTGTTAGAGAGTGGATCTCTCTCCCTGAATGGGTGTTTGCCATTGTCAGTTCAGTTATTACTCCTTTCATTGAAAAGAAAAGAAAATGGTCAGAACTGGAGAGGATGACAGAGCCATCCTCACTGCCCGGGTCTGTGCAGTGCCTCCCATGTGGTTTTCAGACAGCAGGAGTTTTGGAGTCATGCTCTCTCATTCAGCTCTGAGGGGGCTACAAGGCTGAAGACAGGACTGGAAAGCTTCAAATACAGGACTCAAAGACACCATTGTTCAGGAAAGGACTTTAAACAGTTGCTGAATTTTAAGTCCATGCTTAAATTCAGAGCATATCTAGCATGAGGTTATAGGATTTGCTCAAGACTTCTGGGAATTTAGAGCTGCGCACATTGTAGAAATGCTGAAGTAGATATTGTTCCATATGATGATTACAAATTCAGGGGTGTCTGTATTTATACACAATCACAGTCATATTTCCAAGCAGTAGACCTCAACCCAGTAACATTATTTGTGAAGGGACAAACTTCTGTACACATTAGAATGAGTTTTACTTCCTTTCCATTCATTGCAGAGATAATCCTTTATTTTATTTTTAAATCTGAATGTTTAAATAGAATTACGATTGTCTGTTTAATTTGATAATTACAGCACTTGAAAACATTAAATTAGATGTGTAACTTTTATCAGGGTAGTGTAGCAGAATAAAGATCTTTTTGAGAGATCATAGAGCTTCTACAATTTGGAAAGTAAATAAGGAAGCAAAAATAAACCTGCCACATCTCCTCATTTGAACTTTCCCAGACTGAGCTCAATCAAAGTGTGGGTTGCACAGAGAGCAGAGTACAAGGTTTGGTCTACAGAGGCTCCAGAAGAGTGCTAGGCTTCCTAATTTGCATAAATAAATTGAAGAGGTTTTATCTCATTACTAGCTTAAATGTGAGTAGAGTAAGCAGAGCAGAACATTACTTAATGTTCAGAGTGAATGACGGGACATTTCTTTGCAATTAATATGTTCATACTTTGTATATGGACATTTTTCTGGATCTGCGGATTGCCTTTACATTCAAAATTATTTTTAAGGTGAAGGTGAGATACTGTCCAAGCCTGTGCCATAGGATAGCTGTTTTTAATTCGGTGTTTGTGTCCTGCTGGAATAACATGGGTTTGTTTGTTCTGTAGCCATTCCAGCCCACCCACATCTTGGTGGTTTGGCCCTTCCTTGTACTTGTCTGCAGGTGTACCCATTGCTGACCTCATTCACCCATCTATTTGCAGTCATAAATACATCTAACCTAATGTTTGGCCATATTTGTGTTGTGATATCCTTGAAATAGAAAAAAACCTGAACAATTAATTGCTTCTTACAAAGCAAAACTTTTTTCCACCTAATGTTCATCAAACTAGGTGTTTTTTTTCATGCTATGACACAAAATGATTGTGAAGATTCTCTTTTATTTTGGGATCGCCACACACTTGCAAGTGCCTCTGCTGTGTCACCCGCCTGTGCTTTCTTAGTTCAAATGGCCATACTTCTTAGTCCTGCCTTTTAAAATATGTGTAAAGTGCTTAAAAGCTCTCAGATGTCAACATTAAAGCAAATTATAATTAATTCCGTACTGCTTTTTAATGTCTAAAGTACTAGGCACTCTAGCTAAGATTTTCTGTGGTACAGAATTGGCCAAATTCTGTCAGGCAGGGGGGATTTGTTGTTCACTTGAATATGACTAGAGTTAACATTAAATATTTGGAGCTTTTTTTCCTGAAGATTCAATTCCAGAGCTACATAGATTTATTCAGGATATTTTCATATAAAAATTGTATCATCCATGGAGACAGGTAGATTTAATTTTTACATCAAAATGAAATCCAGCAGCATTCTGTTTTATGAGGGAACCTTTTAATGTATTTTAAAAAAGTAGTGGTAGTGTTAATACAACCCACCCCAGCTGTCATTGGTATCCTGTGCTACTGCCTAAGCATGTGGAGTCATTTACACTATAGTCAGATGGGAAATGCTGCATGCTTCAGCTGGGAAAAGAAAGTTCCAGTGCAAAGTGTAACTTAGTGTGAAAAAAAAAATGGATAATGCACAAATTGCATGTATGGGCTCTTTTCCCACAGAGTGACCTTGTTTTCATTTGACCCTAACCTTCACAAAATTTGGGTCTTTAAGTCTGAAATAGACAGTGTTCCAAACTGGATTGCTTTGGGGCTCTTATAAAAATGCTTGGCCAAACAAAATTTGTTATCCAGCACTTCACCAAGGTTGGATAAGTGCAGAAATGAAAGCAGGTGGAGAGGCAGAAGTCAAAACTCATGCCTGAGGAAAAAGTGCTAAGTATAATAGGACAAAAAACAGGTTTCAGGGGTAAACAATGACAATGGTGATAAATAGAGACGTGTGAGAAACTAGAGGAAAACATGAATATTAGCACAGATTTTGGAGGCAAATGCTGGAATGTGTTAGTCATTCAAGATAAAAATTTAAGAAAGAGAATTATGAACGTATGGTATAAGATTATATAAATAATGTTTCCTTCCCAATTCTACAGTTAGGCATTTTATCTCTTTGTCTGGCTGTGGCTTTAGCTTCCCTTAAATGACTCATGAAAGCCACTTTTGAAATTGTGTATTTCAGTACTTACAGTTGCCTTGATGAGTTCATGTAGTGGAATTCAGTGGTGGGACTCTAAAGAAGCAAAATCAGTGGACAGAACAAGCTGGAAAATTAATTTTTTCATAGGATATGAGGTTTGCATGTACACATGACTTTATGGTGCAATTATTAAAGAGTCAGATATGTTTTCCTTAGCTCCTTAGTTTTAGGGCAGTCTTCAGATGATTCAGCATGGTGTAGGAAAAACTAGAATCGGGTATTTTCTGCCTCACACAAGTTAAAAGGTATGTGTGTAAAATATGAAACTCCTAGAAGAGAGTGAATGGTTTCGTGGTTAGGAAAACTGGCAACTGTGAGAATGGGATTCTATCCCTGCTTTTACTGATGAGTTCTTATTAAAAGTGGTCAAATTGCTTTGACCAAAATTTTCTGTTGGACACTAAATACTCATTTTTGGATTTTCTACAGTGGGCCAGATTGTCAAAGTGCTCTCCTAGATATTGTTTAAAGTCATTGGTAGTGTGCTTTGTGCATATAAAACCCTGTACAAATACAAAGTAGTTAAGGAAAATCAGTAGTTTAATTTCATTGATGAGGAACCCAAAATCAGTGGAAATTTTTTTCATTTTTGCCCATTATCTCCATGCCATGATAGAAAAAAAGGCATTTCCCCTACAGCCTATTCCACTTCTGAAGTCAATTACCATTTTTGAGTCACTTAGATAACTGGTGGAGGCTGTAACTAGCTCCAGAGGAATTTATTAATTTCCCTTTTCAGCTAGTGTTGAAGTATCACATTAAATAGTTAAATATTCTTTACCATAGGAAGTATGAGTATGATGCAGGAAAAAAATTGATTATGAAATGAAAACCATACTCCAGTGTATTCTCATGATAGAAACAAATGAATTGCCCAGTTAAGCTTTCAATTTGGGCAATGTTGAAATTAAGTCCTTGATTTCACTATCTGAAAAGGGTGTTCATTTTGGTTTGGGAAAGAACAGAGGGGGGGAAAGACAAAGGCCTTTATTGTATAAAATATATTTAGACAGTGGATTTCCTTTCGTCTGTGGTGGTAAAAATTACTTGACAGGCAGATTACTTGACAGGATATGTGGGGCCCCTAACCAGGAATATCATAGCTAAATTTGTTCCCATTAAAATCAATATAATATCTTGGATTGCTTCTAGAAATGTTTGTGGTGTGTATTGCAACAAGTATTCATTCTCCACAGTTCAGAACTGCTCTGGGCCAATGGGATTGCAAAATATCTGTCAGCTTTGGCTGACAGCCTAACATTGCCACAGCAATTTTTAATGAGTAAAATAGGTGATGTTTATAGAAAAATAACTGTCTCATGAGAAGCTGTGCAAAACGTTCCATTTAAAACCGTTCTGTTTATATATAGTTTTGTTGTTTGTTTTCTTTTTACTTACTACTGTGGACATTTGCATGAAAACAGGATATTTCTCCTTCAAATTNTTTGCTTACCAAATCTGTTTCTTCTGTATATGAAACGTTTTGAGCACTTATTTTCCTACCTAAATTTAGGGGCTGTTTTTTTGCATTACTTCTGTAAAACAAACAGAACACTATGGATGTAATAAAATGAGAATGCATTACTGCAAAGATTAAATTTTTAAATTTTTTAAATAACATTTGTGTTTTAATATTTACAGTGACATCAGGGATGAAAGTATTTTTGTTATATGTACTGGCTTCTTCTTTTTACACAGCCTAGAGACAATGATAAATATTCAAGAGAGAGCGATAAATAGAAAAGCGGAATCCTGGTTTTGGTTGCTGATGATCAATAGAATTAATAAACACAAAGAACATCAAAGTTCTCTCTGATGGAAAAATTTGACTTTTCCAGTCTCAGGTTGAGTGTAATATTCTACCAGTTAGGGACGTATACTTTTACTGACAAGTAGCATATTTTCTCTGGTTTGGCAATGTCTTATAATGTGCTTAAGATTACTTTAGGTGTCCCAGGATGAATCAGTGTACATTAACACCCATGTTCCTCTATGTATTTACATCACTTAACACCTTGGTCCTTGACTTTAGGTCTATCTGAGTGCCCAAGGAAAGTTCTCAACTCGCCAGAGAGCTCTGTGTCATTTGTTTCTCTGGCAGGAATGAGAAAGAGAGTGAGTGAGGTGTGCTGCCAGATCCTCAGTCCCTGTAAGCCCTCATCCTAGCAATCAGGCTCCTGGATCACAGAACCTTACAGCTGGAGCTGTCTTACAGGTGCTCTGCTCTGTAGAGGTTCACTCACCCTGGACTTGGAGACTGCCCGCAGTGGCTTGTGGCACAGAGCATGCTTTTCCTGTTCTTCCTCCTCTCACTCTAAGGTGGTTCTCTGAAAACTGATACCTGTCTGTGCAAAATCCACTGGTTGAAGCCGTCATCTGTTTGCACAACTGCAGGATTTATAGTCACTTATAAGTAAATATTCCCTCTCTGGTTAATAAATGGAACACTAGGGTTGCAGTGCAGGTGAGCATAGTCCTCAGACTGTAAAGATTTGCAGGGAAATTAAAAATGGGCAGGCTTTTGTTTGTACTACACAGATCAAGTTTTCAAATTCCAGGAGCACCACTTTTTCCCAAAGCTACCTGCAAATCTTTCAATCTTTTTGTTCTCATTTGAACAAGTGTCCCACTGAGCTTTCCTAGTGTAACTAGTCTGCATCTGGCTCTGAGAGCCCAAACAGTCTCTTTTCCTCATTGAAGCCATATGAATTTGTGCTTAGCAAATAAAAATTATAGAAACTATGTAAAATATACCTCTCAATTCTAACTGCAGATGTAAACTGCATTTTTGCTTGTACTTCATTTCAACATGCAACTTCACAGGGTCAGGTTCCATTTGCCTAGGCCAAACACCATGTAAATGTGACTGAAAAAAATATCAGGACCCTGTCTGGAAAGAAACATCAAGGGCTCTTTGGAGAAATTAGTTGCATTTATTCCTATTTTATAAATGTTCTGTGTGTTATTTACACTCGACAACTTTTTAAGCTGTGTTTAGTTTGGGCAACTAATAATGCATATTTTTTCATCCTTGTAGGAGTTGACACGGGATTGTGGCTTGATGCAATGTTTGCAAAGTAATTCAGCATAAATGGGCCAGTTAGTTTCTTTGTTTATCTCTTGGTGATACTCAGTTCTCACCTATTTTGTTCAGTGCTGCTTTGGCAAACTGTTACAGATTTTAGCAGCAGGCAGTTCATGGTAATTATATAATACACTAAGTAAATATATGATAAATGAGCAAATGTTAACCAAACAAGAAATGTAACCCTGGGGACTAACTGGGCTTGAAATTCTCATGGGTAAACACAGCAGGTGAGCAAAGGAGTATGACAAATAGGGTAAGAATTTCTTAAAGCCTGACTGCCACAAATATGTCAAAGGAGCTGAATCAGCATGGGAAGAACACAGTAATTCACTGTTGATTCAAAAGCCAGTAGCTCACTGCTACCATTCTGGGTGATGTAGAATGCATCAGCTGGAAGTGCAGATGACTGACCTTCAGGGACTGCTGCTTCTGCTGCTCTTCAGCCCAGCTCCTGTGCTGCTCCTTTCCAGGGACACTTCACTGGAGACAATAGCATGTTACAGAGCTGCTGAGATAACCTACAGTCAGCATCAGACCAGCAGCCAAAAAAATGTGAATTATACCAGTCATCTTTTTAGAAGTTGCAGTTTTAGAATTTGCCTTTCTGAACTGAAAACCATTGCTTTCACTTTTCTTTTGTCAGGCCAATATACATGGTAAATATATATATATCATGTGCACAAATTATTGTTTAGTAATATATTTCTTTGCTGTAGGATTTCTAACATAAAATATGCTTTTGCTGTACTATTCCTCCAACATTTTCCCCCTAGAAACAAGACTTTTTTCTGCCTTTCTTCCTTCCATCTCTCTTTTTCTGTACAGAAATACATTTATTTCTTTTATTGATGGTTACTTTACTCTTAAGTTACATCTCTGCCTGACCTCCAGCTTTTCTCTGTTTTTATTGTCAGCTCATGGATGCTATGACTGTAGGACCATGCTAACTGACCCCTCTGGAGTTTTCACTTCTCCATGCTTCCCCAGTGACTATCCCAACAGCCAAGCGTGCAAGTGGATCATTCGAGCACCTTATGGATTTATCATACAGCTAACATTTCTTGATTTCGACATTGAAGAAGCTCCAGGCTGCATTTATGATTCATTGACATTAGACAATGGAGAAAGCCCGATGACCCTTTGTGGCATCACTGCCAAAGGATTATCCTATAATTCTACTGGAAATGAAATGATTGTGTCATTTAAAAGTGACTTCAGTATCCAAAAGAAAGGTTTTAATGCCAGCTATGTACGAAGTAAGTAAGTCCAAAGCATTGCGTCCCATTATAGATGTTATAAGAAAATGTCCTGTAAGGATTAGAATGATGCTTCTCAAAGGAATCAAGGCTTCCATGAGAAGAGAATGAATGGGTGAGGCTGCACTTTACAGGGTTGTCTTGTGTCTTTTATTAGCTAATTTATTTTTCTTTGGATCAAAATTATTTTATTCCAGGACATAAAAAGAAATGTGTTAGAAAAACTGTTCACTTGCAAAGATTTTAGGTCTAACAGTTCTCTCCCTCCCAGTTTATGCTGGAGGCTTTGGAAGCAGAATACGTATCTTTTCAGGTCAGCACACCTGCAGAGGGACATAGTAACCTAAAGAAGAGCATTACAGGGAACTTAGTTGAGCCAGAAAGATCAGCCTGGACCTTTGGCCTGGTTTAACTCCCAGCAGTGTGGAGAAGTTTGTGCAGAAAGCAGAACTTCTCTGAGTCTATCCAGCCTCTAGAACAAACTCCCAGGGATGAACTGACCTTGCAAAATGGCTGCCTGTCATTTCAATTCCTAGACCTTTCTTTCCCTTCCCTAAATATGTAACAATGATTTTAAAGGTTTTAAAAAGACACTCACGCTTCTTTCCCTAGAAGATAAGCGTACAAATAATTTCTGATTGGTGTTTGGCATTTTGTTTAGAGCATTAATTAGAATTAATTAGAGAGTAAATTAGACAGTAAAGACAGTGAGGTAACGAAGGACATTAGGACAGTCACTGACAGGCCTCATGGTTCATTCCACTTCAGGCTTATAGTTTCCAGTTGCATGCTCTCAGTAGACTTTGTTTTTGTGGTGATTGCACACCTTAAACTGAACACTAGTATTGCATTTAGCATTTATATTATTGTAGCACAGTTATGTTTTGCAGGTTGGCTGGCTGTAAAAACACAGAGCAGGGAAGTTTGGCAGTTCTCTTTTCAGTTACAAGCACATCTTCCTCATGATTATTTTAAATATTTATTACACATTTCATACATTTTTAAAATAATTAGGGTTGTAAATCTCGGGAATCATAAGAAAACAGTAGGCATGAATATGTCCTCAATATGTGCAGCGCTGAAAAGAAAAAAGGTAACATCACAGAGGAGCTAAAAATACTTCTCTCCACTGAGGTCCTTTCATGCTGGCAAAATAATGTAGTTGCAATTGTAGAAGAACCTGTTCTCTCATGAAAGTCTAAGCAAATTTTATGAAAGGCTTCTATATTTGAAATTAACAAAACTCTTGCTGTATGTAAAACCAAGCAGATCATAAAAAATCATATGCAGTCAGACTATGAAAATGATTTATTTCTTTATTCTTCTTTAATATTTTAATTTTTAAGTATTCCTGTAAGAGATGAGTTACAATTGGAATTAAAAGATGCAGTGTTGACCTCAGCTGTGTTTAATAAGGAGAGGAAAGGTCCTCAAACATAGGCAGAGAACCCTTTGTGTATATATACCTCCATTAATGTATTGTTATGGAAGAAAGAGTATTACCTCCATGACAAATTGAATAGCACCTTATGCTCATGGATAGCATCATCAAAATTAAATAGTCTTGGAAGACAGCCCTTTTATTCTGAAAAAGAAGCCTATTCTCCAGTGTGAGTAAAAATATCAAAGACCTTCACCAGTGACTCATTTTAATGTTTCACATATATATTAGTTCAGAAGCTCTGTGTTAAGGCTTGCTGTTAAGCACCTAGGTTGAGGCTGGCTTCATTTGGTTTCATTACTCCAAATGTGTAACTTTCACCTGACATCTTGATTTTGCCTGTGGATGCTGGGAGAGCTGTCTGCATTCTTTTAGGGCAAATTATAACTTTATTCTACTTATTGCTCACAGTTGTACAATTTTTTTACTTTCAGAACATAGTTACATACAAAGATCATAGTAAAACAACCTGGAAATGGATACCAAAAAGGGTCTTAGAAAATGTACTGCTTTCCTTTCAAGTTACAAATGCATGTGGAAAATAGGATGTCAGTGTGCACACACACTGAAATGACAGTGCATCCATGTGGTAGATGTCAGTACTATGCTTTGCTATGCTTGCAAATAGTTCTCAAAGCCATCCAAAAGATTGCACACCCCTTCACTTCAGGTCATGTGAGAAATTGCACCTCCTCACTTCACATGAGGTTTCAAAGCTTGTATTTCAAGCTAAAACTGTCCTTAACTACTAAAAACATTATATGGGAGCCAAAGCATTAATTTCTCCCAGAACTAGGGGAATCCTGTTTGGTTCTTTTTTCCCTTTCTCAGAAATTATAATTTTTATATAATAATAAAATTAGTTTGTTTGTTCCACTTTGAACTTCACAAAGTAATGCAAAGTTGGAAAGTAAAAGGCCATTCAAAGACACAATTTGCTATCTAGAAATCTAGTTTATAAAGACATTAGCGATACATACATCCTGATATGCAGTATGTACACAAAACAAAATACATGTGGAGAAAGATAGATATAAGAGAGTGAGTTGTGGGAGGGAATTACTTTGGGAATAGAACAGCTTTTGTGTGACTGCTCAGTTTTATGTAAGTTTCAAACTGAGTTTTGCAGAGTCCTGTTGACCGCATCAAATTGGCCACCCACACAAATGTTTACTTCCTGCTTGCCACTTCCTGGAATGCACCAATGGCAGATGAATGGGCCGTGTCCTCCTCTGCAGTAAAACCAATCCAGCTTTGCCAGTCTTAGGGTAACTATGTCCATTTACACCAGCTGAAGAGCTGGCATGGTCAGTACTCTCCTAGTAACACTTAATTGTGTAAGTGATAACTCCACCAGTAAGTAGAAGTCAGTCACCAAAAGGGGAGGAAGGAGAGCCAGCAGACCGGTGTTAGTACAGAAATGGTTGGGGCAATTTAGCGTACAATTAAACAGGACTGCAGTAGTCCAGATTAGAGCACAATTCACTGCAGTGGTAACAAAACACTCCCAAACATAGTTGGTATGTGGACACTTGCAGACTTCATTAAGGTTTGACACATCAGTGACAGGGCAGATGAAAGCAGGGGAGCTAGAAGCAGCAGAAGGCACCCCTTAAGCACCAAACTATACTGGAAAGCCGATCAGCTGGCAGGAGACCAGTGTTCCCTGCAAGGAACACTATTGTGAAATAGAGCTAAGGACTCCTGGCGTGAAGGGGTGTATGACATGTGAGACAGTGATGTACATTCTTCAAAAGAAAATGTGTAAAAAAACCCCACGCCCATTGTAATCCAGTTATCACAGAACAGTCTGAGTTGGAAGGGACCCAAAAGAATCATCAAGTCCAGCTCTGGAGTGAATGGCCCATACAAGAATTAAACCCACAACCCTGGCATTATTGGCACCATCCTCTAACCAGCTGAACTAATCTCAGGATCTTCCTAAGAGAGAAGAATTAACATTATTCTGAAAGTATTCTGAAACACCTGGATGAGTATTCCAAGAGTATATATTTTTTTTTCCTCAGAGAATTGTCCAGTCTTTCTGATACTAACATTCATCACTGTGATGACTGACTGTGTAACAGCAACCAGGAAAGAGATCTGCACTAAATTTTGATGGTGGGATTCAGTTTTCTCCATGTGGACCAAGTAGTTGTCAGTTTTGTCTTTTGAGTACATGGGGAAGCTGCCAGTGGTTAAATCTGAGTAGGCTTCGCTACAGGAGCAAAGTCCTTCCCATTTATTTCTCTTTCTGTAATGTTTAAATGTGACCAGGTGGTCCATAACTTTTCTGACCACCTGGTCTGGATAGTGTTATATGACTAAACTTTCTTCTTTTTTTTGAGTCTTGAATCCTTATGCTTCTTCTGGAACACTTTCCGTGTTACGTAAAGGAGCTTACAGTATAATTAACCCACTAAAAAATGCCCCTGTTTTCAATGGAGAGTTGAACGCATTTTCTATCTATAAAATTGTTACAGCATGCTTTTTCCCTTGGAAAGAAAAATAAATCTATGAAGTAAATCCAGTAACTATAAAAGCTCAGTATTTTTCTCTGTTCCCTCCCATTATGCAATTGCTGGGTTGGCAGATAATATGCAATGCTTTATGTTATTTCACTATGTGATATATTGGTCAAATTATGTTCTTGTGTATATCTAAATATGGTAGTTTGGAGATCAGAGTCTTCGCAAGCACTTGGCAAAGGGAACTTGCAGTACCACAGACAACATAGAATCCTTACACACCATAAATCTGTGTCTTTTGCTGGGTATGTTATGACAGTCACCCTTCGCTCATGTCTCATGCTCTCATATTTGAAAGGGTTTTGTTTCATTCTGAGAAGAGAATAGGTGTAGTAATTAGTGTAAATGTTGTGACATCACTGAAAAATCCCAGAAGAGACTGGGAATTAACTACTGAGGCAGTTATTCTTCAGGTTCTGCAAGAAACGGTTTCACTTCCAGCATATACACTGTGAAAATGTGTAAGAGGTAGTAGACATTTGCACAAGATACAGGTCTGAGACACAACTGAGCAGTCAGCAGTAAAACTGAGGGCTGTTGCAATCTGTACCAGACACCTTTTCATGTCTGGTAGCTGGAAACTGGAGAAATTTGCTGGAAGAATTGTGCTGCCATAAATGTGCCAGTAAAGCTGAGCACATTAACATTTTATTTTGAAAAATAATGTTCTCCGAAATACAGTGAACAGAATTATCATTCATGTACTCATGAAGAAGAAGTATGTGTCATGTGATACTTTCTCATTTGGTGGCTGCCATTTTGCCCATGTGGATGAGAATACTTAACAACAATTAGAACAATTCTGTCTAAATACTCTTACAGCAATACGTAAATTTCTGTAGAACAAGAAATTTCTAGATACTCATGCACAAGTCCAAAACTGACCCAAATGTTAGCAAATGGGGAACAGCTTGGATAGAAGTATTCATGAGCACAGTATTGCAGTATTTGACCAGAAAACTACTGGGGGCAAAAGGAGAAGATGGTTAATGCTGTGCAGAAATACCCATTAGCTGAATTCAGCAACAAAAGGCTTCAGTTTGCCAAGGAATGTAATGGGGGCTTTCTTCTACTGCAATTTTTAAAAGGAAGGCCTGAACTTCACTGGTGTAATGCAGCTATGCAGACAAGTAATTAAAATAATATATCTTAAAAACAACTCATACTGTGTTTTTCAAATAACTGGTTTATTCCATTGCTTAATGCATCCATACTAGATGAATGAGAAGTGATTTTATTAAATGAGCTGAAGCAGAATTGGAGGTCAATAGGTAATATGTCCTAATATTGCTCTTAACACAACTTATGGGGTTCTTAACTGTGTGTCACACAGCATTCTCTGTGCTATTGAAAGGATCTCTGCATATTCTCAGCTGAGTGCACTCCCAAGTCAAATTCCCCTTGGTGTATGCTGTTGGTATATTGCAGTGATAAAAACGACCTGATGAATATTTGATTTAATGAATGTTACTTTAACCCCTGCTGCCAGTCTGCCTTTATTCCTATAGGGTGATTTTTTTGTTGTTTATTTACTTATCTGCTCTTGGTTCTAGTTGCCATGTCTCTGAGGAATCAGAAAGTCATCATTCCCCAGGTTCCTAACATCGATGCTGTGTCTGTGGCAGAGACTGTCTCAGTGCCAGAGCTTACACAGTTTACACTGTGCTTTGAAGCAACCAAGGGCAACAGCGATGACAACGATGACTGGAGGATTTTCTCCTACACTGATGCATTGTCAAAAGAGCTCTTCAGCTTCGGGAAGACCACAAAAGGCCATTTTCTGTCCATCTCAGGCACACAGTGCATCCTTAAGAATGCACTGCCCCAAAATACAGAGTTTTTCACCAGCACCTTTCAGCAGCTGTGTGTTGTATGGGATAGCTTCTCAGGCACTATAGGTGTATATGCCAAAAGCACGTATCATGTAGTGGACTGTCCAGAGGTCTTTGACAAAGTTATCCCTGGAAATGGGAGACTGGTGCTGGGCTCTAACAGCAATGAAGTGAGCTCTCTAAATGGGGACATTTACAACTTCCGTCTCTGGAATTTCACCATGAATGCGCAAACACTGGCCAACCTCAGCTGCGATGTGAAAGGAAACATTGTAGACTGGGACAATGAATTCTGGAGTATTCCAACTTCAGCACTGAAAGCAGAAAACAATTTGAGTTGTGGTGAGTATGCCTTGCCAAAACCTTTTTGCTTATTTCCCCCTCACACTTCTATATTGCGCTGAATACATCATATATCAAGATGGAAAAAAATTAGAGCATTCCTGTGAAAGACAAATAGCAAGGTCTTACCTTTATTGGAGCTTAGCTCAACTCTTACCATGCACAGAGGCTTTGAAAGTGTGTGGAGTTGATTCCTTAAAGGAAAAGAACGAGTCCCCTAAGGGTATTGAGTTGCTGCTGGAAGTGATCTGCAGATCAAAGATTTCCTAAACACTCCTTATTGGCTCATGCAAAAGGGGGATAATGGCAAGTACCTGCTAGCCTCAAATAAGATTACCATAGTCTCTGGAGAAAGAAATCTGTGTTAGCTAATTAATTGGTAAATGTTTTTGTACCTGCCTTTTGGCCCTTTGATCAGCCAAAGGAGCCCATGCTAGCCTCATGCTGTATATGCAGAGCCAGCAAAAACAGTGACAAATGCAGTGAATAGGGGAAGGACACTAGAAGAAAATATTAAATTAAAAGAGATGGACAGGAAGGAAGAGTTTGAGACCAAAATCATGAGATTTTTTTTTCTTCACGATGACAGATTATCAGTCCTTTTTTTAACTGGTACTTACTGAAGGTGTTTTTTCCTATGGATTAGTCCAGAAGATAAATTTCAATACATTTACTAACCTATTCTCCTTTTATGGCTCAGACACTTGATTCACATAAACGTCCTGGAATATCTTTTGTGCATGTGACAGAACATCTGTCAGCATTCTGAGAATCCTTAGTTTAGAAGAGAAGCTGCCATCACTAAGGCATGCTAGTTTCTGTGTCTAATAGTTCATGAGGGATTAAGGTGGCTAAAAAAGCTGCTTTGCTTGCATTATTGTACTCATATCAAAGTGTGGGATACTCATTCACAGGTAGAACTACTAAGATCTCAATATGCCTCTGCTGAAAAAAAAAATTAAGCAACACCTGTATAAAACCACAAGCAACTAGGTGCCTTCACCTTTCTACCAGAACAAAGAAAAGGCTGATCTGACCACGACAGATGAAGGTGTTCTGGACAAAAAAGTTGTTTCTATTTCTGTGGTACAAACTGGTCTGATAGAGAATAAATTCCCAGAAAATATTACTCTTCTTACACTGTCACACCATGATGCCTACCATAACACTTACCAAACGTCCTAACTCTGTAAAAGCTGCAATTCCATTTAATTTTGGCTGGAGTAGGAGTCCTGTTCTTCTTTTTGTTAAAGACTGTACAATTCTAAGACACAAATATAATATCATAGCTGTGGTCATAGAAACAGTAGATTTTTTTTTCATTCTGCAGCTTTATTCTTTGGGATGTGAATGATCAGTAGTTTTCCTGCAGCAGAACATTGTTTTAGAAAAAGTATTATTTGTGTTCCTACTTTAGGCCCTGTATTATAAAAGTAATTTAAAATGTATCTACATATAAACATAGTTGTTGCCTCTAAATAAGCCTTTGAGGAAACTGACTCACTAGCCAGTCTTTTTCTTTCCTTGATATGAAATCACCCTCTGTGATACAGGCTTTCCTGAGCCAGAGTATTCCTAAAAGAAAATTCTGGGTACAGTGCCATTTCAAAGATGGTTTCTAATCCCAGAGATAAAATTGTTAGAATTGTCTTCCCTTCCTCCTCTCAAGTAAAAGCCTTCTTTGTAAAACCAGCCTTCAACAGGAGAGTTGATGAGTCAGGCTATCAACCATGAATAAACCACTGACATTGGGGAATTGACTCTGATTAGGCTTCATTTAACAGCAGTGAAAGGATTTATGCAGAAAAGAGTTTTTCACATAGCTCCAATAATGCTTCACCAGGAAGTGGCCTGTAACTTAAAAAAAAAGCAAACCAAGCATTTAGAAGTGATCTCAACATATCTTTGCCTGAACAGTGCTTACATTTTCAAGGGGTATTATTTTCATGTTTTTTTCAGACAAAGCTTTTACAAGTAGATTTATGGAGCATAAATCACCAGCAAATTGTTTCAGATAATCCTTTCATATTTTACCTTTTATTAGTTTATTCCTTAGACTAATGTTTTCACAGCTGTGCAGTTGTGGTGCGGTGTTTGCGTAAGACTTGACAGAATTCTGCTTTTTTTGCCATACCTTTGTGCAGATTGCATTTAAAGGTATGCATACACAGCCTAGGTATCCGGACTTATTTTAAAACAAGTAACCTAGGTAGTGATAGAAGCATGGCTGTTGACCACCAGTGCAGAGTTCAGTGGAAGCAAACTGAGGAGCATTTAATTAACTTCTGGTTCTGATTCTGAGCCTGCACTGGCTACAGCTGTAGCAGGATATGATCTACTCATTTTAAAGGTGATGTGGCCACATATCTGTCCGTACCTGCAATTGTTGGGTTTTTTTAATGTGCATTTCATGAGTACTTCCTTTCCAAAGGCCAAAGGAATCCTTAATTTCACTCTCAGATTTAACTCAGTGTGGGATGTGTCTGCCTTAGGCAGCTGGAAAATGTTTCAAGGTCAGATAATTGCCCTCAGTGCTATTTATGAATAGTGGAATCAAAGAGGCTATTCCACAGGTCAGTTCATCTCATGCTGCAAAAGATATCTCAGTGAAGCCAAAGTTCTTTTGCTGTAGGAGTACCTGTTCCTCTCCACTGACTACAAGGGCTAGCATGACAAGCAGCTACAGATGTCTGAGTTTTAGACATTTGAAGTGAGATGTATCACACAATGAGTCTGTAATACAGGTTCATGGGGTCACAAGTCCTGTCAGCAAACCTGCTCCAGAATGGGCTTCTGTCTTCATGGGTCCACACTTGCCATGAAAACTCAATGCAATAGTCTTCTGACTTAAATGTTTTGTAAATTTGGATTTGATTTTTTTTTAGTTTCACCAAATAAAATCATAATCTTGTTTTAAACACTTAGTGAAGAAAATATGTACACCCATAGTATTTCCAACCAACTCTCTGGTCATCTTTTCATGTTACACAACAAGGGTGAAACTTAGAGTATGTTTTTATATTGACTGTTTAATTTTATATTGACTGTTTAAAAAAATGTTAGCAAATTTATTTTGGGAGAAAAAAAACCCCATCTCATGCAGGGGATAGTACACGCACTTAGAACATCCTTCCTGGAGCTCATAAGAAATGTACCAAGAAAGGGAATTTGGTGAAATTTAGTATTTGTTGAGGATCACTTGTTCTAATTATGCCCTATATTTATTTGCAATACATGTAATGGTATCTATGGCATGATACAATTTCTTTGTCAAAGCTCCATGCTTCATTTGTTCTTGCTTCACAGGAAATACTTTCTTAGCTATCTTTACAAGCATGGGTGGTGGCTATTTAATTTCATGGAAGTATAATGTGTTTCATGAGAGAACCTCATGAAGTCAATATCATTCTGAAGTGGTAAAGCAAAAGCCAGAAGGGCAAAACTCCTAGTGGGTTTGCATTTTGCCAGAGCTTTATGGTCCCATTAGGTTCAACACAGCAGAGGCAGCTGTATCTGCAGCTGAACCTCTGGGATACATGAAGTGTAATTAATGCAGTTGCACCAATTTTTTTTTCTGTAGCCACTCTTATGTGCCTCGGTTTTGTCTCCAGATCATTAAAGTGTAATGCGTGTAGAGATACAGCCTTATAACATTATCTGTTTATAAATCATGCATACCAGAGTATTAATCACACCCTCGCCCTGGGCAGAGGAACAAGTTTAATCACCTTTTATCTGCTTGGTGTCTGTCACAGGCAGATTACTCAGAAGTGTGTGCTGGGTAGCCTGTGCTGCGGCAGCAGAGCATACTTGCTCCTCCAAGGCATGCGTTGTTATGAAAATGGCATAAATCCTGTGGCCATACTGACCCCTTTGCTTAAACCCATTTCACAGAGTGCACACAAGCTGCATTCCTTTAATGTGATGTTATTTAGTGAAAGCTAAGAAAACCACGGGAGGATACGTAAGTGGCTAACTTATGAGCCAGCAGGGTTTTCAAGGATCCCTAAACTGCAACAGAAACTGAAAACTTGTATGTCTTACATCCAAACGGCAGTGTCAATTTTGCCACTGAGAAATTAGGTAGAGGAATATGTCACTGCACACATATAATGTGTTTTAGGCCCACTAACTAACCCTTTCTAAATTATTTGATTTCTTATTTTAAAGGCTCATATCTAATTCCCTCTTCCTCAATTGAACCAACCAGTTGTGCAAACCTAGGAAGCCTTTGCCAAGGTAAGAAACCCAGCTCCTTTTCACAGTTTCATCTTTGGGAAATATTTATTTGCCTCGGGGTTTTATTCCATTTATTTTTTATTATCATTTATAAAAGGGTGAGTGGCAATAAAAAATAGCAAAGAAAGGAATTCTTTAATCTCATCAAGTATGTGGGTGTCCTGTACGTAAAATATGTGGAAAAAATGTGATCACTCCCTTGTTAATACATTTTCCAAATGGTCTCCATTATATCAAAACTGAATTAACTGACTGCTTTCATTTCTTTCTCCCCCTCTTTTCCTCCTGCATTTTCACAGTGAAATATTAACCAGTATAAGTAGTAGGTAAATCTGTAAAAAAGAAAGAGCAGATACAAATAATGGAAGTAGATTTTATTCAAGGTCTTTTTTTTTCAATAGGCTATTTTGAGGCCATCAAACTGCAAAATTCATCAGCTTTTAGAAAAAGAAACACGTGCTACAACACTTAGTGATGGATTAATAATTTAAAAATCACCACATATGAAATTCATTAGGTGTTTTTAAAGGTCAGTTCAGTTGAATGCAAAGAGTGGGTGAACCTATGTCACATTAATCTATGGGCATGCAAGGCTGGTTTATTTGTATTCTTCTGCTCAGATGCTGAAGTTCCATAGAAAGTACTTGACATGAGCAACATCAACCGATTTCCACAGCACCTTCATGAACACAGGCCTTACAATGGGTGGGCGTGCTATGTTAAACTTTAATTAGGGCAGCAACTTCACCAAAAATACCTAACTGTGTAACCTCTTTTCAGCTGATTGGTGGAGGAAAGAGACAGGAGAGAATAAAATATAAGAAGAGAACAAAAAGTCTCAGAACTTTTTCAAACCCAATATTTATAAGTAAATCAAATATAGCTTAAAAATAAAAGGGAAATGCACTCTGCTTGGAAAGCCAGTAAGAGATCTATGTCGGTTTTCAGTGTACTTTTCCAAGATTTTCCTGAGGTAAAATTTGTTCAGATCTTGGAGCATATTGTACTGGTCTCCACAGGGAACGTGAGATGCCATTATTGTCCATAATCAGATTTTAAACAGTAATTTTCAGGCATCATATTCACAAAGCACAGTATGATCTAAATACTACTACTCAAATAGTTTGGGTAAATGAGGCATCTACAATTATTCAGTATGTCTTTTTTATATGTAAAGGATACCACTGTATAAATATCTTCATCCATTCTTTTGGAAGATCTCTGAGTGTTTTCCTCCATTCAGATAGCATGGTATGAAAGGGAGAGAATATCTTTCATAACGCCAGCTAATATGGCTGCAGAAATGGACACACTGTCAGCTAAAAAACCTGCTTTTCTAAAAGCCTCATCCTTTGTTCCCGCTTTATTAACTTGTCTAGAAGTAGATATTGCCTCTGGTAAAAGATTCTGCCTTTCAAAATTGCCTTCTTAACTTCCTAGACCATCAGTAAAGACTTCAATGAAGACTATGAGTATTTTCATGAAGGTAGTACTCCTTCCTTCTCTAAAAAGTGTTTGGTAAAATGTCCCTTGTGTTCAGTTTATCACTTTGGAATAAGATGCCAGATTAGGTTTATTCCACTCAGCATCATCATAATTAGTGTCATAATAATGAAAATCATAAAAATATGTCTGTCTGTTTCTGTCAATACCACAGACTTTGTCTAAACTGAGAGGCCAGGGATTCCTTTGTTTGTTGAGTCTTGTGCAATAACAACAGTAAAAAAGTTAGTGGTTGCCAGGTTATGTCAGCTATGTCTGATGAAAGAACTGATTTCTCCGTTATGCTTAGTAAATATTTTTGTTCATTAGATGCCTTTTTTAGCAGCATTGGCTGCAAGAAATAATCTGTAAGAAGCCTTGTAAATTATTCCTCAGACAATATAGCTATGAAGTATCATGGAAGAGATTTTTTTTTTTGTATTTCAAGGTGTCACTTTATATGCTCACTTTCCTAGTTAGAATTTGTTTGTTCCAATGTCCAACTTTTCCTTCCTTTCCCCCAATTTTCTTCTCTCACTGAAACGTGAACGTGAACCTGCTCCCTAAGTTGTGGCAAATTTGTGACTTTTGGACTCAAAAGTTTAGATAAATCAACTTAGCAAAACATTAAAAATGTGATTTCTTGCCCAAAATATAACTTCTTAACCTTCCCAGCTTGACTCTTGGTCAAAATCTTCCAAAGCCATGTAACATTGGGAGATTTTACCATACCAACCTTCAGATTTTAAATAAGGGTTTTCAGGAAAAAAATCTATCAGTGAATGGACTTGCATTCCCTGGGAGTTACTAAACAAAACTAAATAAAAACTAATTAAAATTAATTTAAAAACCATTATTTGAAAATTTAGTGGCATGATCTTTGAATTCTTCTAGTACATATATACTCCCAGTCCATCATGGGGGACATTTGCAGTTTTGGCTCCTCCGTATAATTTTGAAAAGTGTTCAGTTTGATGTCTGGGATTTTGTGGAGTGACTCCTGTTGGTGTCAGTGGGAACAGTACAGCTGAGTTTCTACATAAATCTTTCAAAAATAGGTATTTTACTTTACCTGTTCCAAGTCTGATTTCAATTCTCTTCATTGTTTTGAGTTCAATTGAGTTAATTGAATCCTTATATGAGTGTTTTAGTTTTGTTTTCATTTCTTTGTTATAGTCAGTCTTTGAGGAGGGACAAAGATTCTTTTCATGAGCAACATTCTAAGTGCACGCATCTTAGGACTTCTCCATTTTCTAGTCTTCACACAAGCAAGACTCTCATGAGAGGATTTTGAGTTTATGGCAGGAGTGCAGGACTGATCCTGCAAATTTTACACTGGCAAAATTCCCACTGAAGTCAGTGCAAGTGAGGATTGCAGGACTGGGGCCTCAGTTTATTCAGCACTTTGTACAGAAAAAAAAAGGTGTTTTTTTAACATTTACAGCATTGTGTGTAGATGGTTTCATTTTACATTGTCATGCATTGTTCCCATTTTGTCTTACCTTATTAACATTCATATTTCATTCAAGTTCACATCTTTCTCATCTTTATTACCAGCTACTGTAAATGCTACTACTCCTACACCACCCACTGTCATCACTAACATGCCCGATACTAATAGAAAAGATAAGCCAAACAATGGTAAGAAATCCTGTGTTACATTTTTCCTTGTACTATGTCTAAAGAAAATTTCTTGTATTTTAAGGTGTGTTTTTCCTACCATCATAATGTCGAAGGTCATGTCTCAGTTCTGATCTCATTTACACTGAATAAATCAGGACTAAATCTCTGGACCATGTCAGAATGGTGCAAATGAGAACAGAACCAAACTCAGTGTTTATTTGTTTCATGTTTACCTGGCTCTTCTGTGAAAGGGACTAACTTTGTGTCACCCACTGCATTTAACAATGCTAAGAACAAGGGAAGGGAGAGGGATTTTTGGGAAGGGTCTGAAAAGAACTGTTCTGTTGAAGTGTTTCAAGGCTGCTGATTGTCAGACATTCTGTAGCTCCTGCTTGTGCAGCCAGGGTGGTAGTAGGCTTGGATTGTTTGTTCCTCACTAGTTCCTTGCCATTCCTCAGAAGCCAAATGGAACCATTCCTATGGAGCAAAGCCACTTCCACTGAGTCAACAGAAATCTTTCCACTGACTTAAAGAAGAGCTGGATCAGACTTTACTAGGGAAAATGTTGACAGTATCAGATATCGTTTACTTTTCATTTAGGGAGATTGAGGGAAAAAATAAGGTAGTAAATGAACCTATTATTAGCACAGGAATAAAGCCAGGGTTTCTTTTGAGGCTTTCTCAAATTCTGTGATATCACTGTCTCCTAAAGACTGAGCATCATTTTGTGAGCTGCTGCTAAAATATTTATTATTTTGCTAAAGTTGGTTGTTAAACACAGAGATAGATTTTGCCAAGTTTCATCACAGGCTTAAATGTATATTTTTTTAAAGGTTTATTTTTTCAGTGTACTCTACAGAAATAAATTAGAATCTGGGTGGGGTTTGTGGTTTGGTTTTTAGCTTGCTTTTTTTTGGTTGGGTGTTTTTTTCCCCCAATCCATCAGTCGTTACTGTAGGATTTAAACCTCTTGGAATATTTTTTCTCTTGGCAGATCATTTATTGTACGCTGGCAATCAGGCAGTACAGTACACAATGTGAAAGAATTTATCTGAATCCAGACTGTTTGGTTTTAATAAGCTGTAGAAGTAAGAAGAAAATACTGAAAATTTCTTCCAAGTAATGTTTGCTTCCTTTTTGTGGAGCCACTCACAAATGTTCACCGTGAGCAGTTAACTCTGATTTTTTAATGACAGAATGAACTAAACACTACTAGTATTACTATGAATAAAAATTTGACAATTAAGTCCTTTCTCTAGCTTTGAAAGTCCCAAGAAAAAGTAGAAAGACTATGAAAATAAGCCAGGTTCACTTATGGTAGAAGCAGATTAAACTTTCAGTCAGCTAACGGGCATAATTTTCCATTTTTGGTACACTGATTTTTTAGACCAAGAACAGACATCCAAGAACAGAGAGTTAAGTTACATATATTTTCATTAATCCATTAAATATGTGGCTAGCTACACAGAGACCTGCAGGAATTCACGCTGCCTGCTACAGTTGTCTTCAGAATGAAGAGAAATTCATTTGAATTTTCCCATTTATGACCACAGTGGCAGCAAGAATCTAAGATAAAAGGGATTAAAACAATAGGAATTGTCTAAACCCCAATTATTTTGCCAGTGAAGCAAAGGCCTCTGTGTTTCAGTAAAAATTCTGCAGATGATAACCCAGAGAGAAAAGTCCCATACTGCTTGTTCCTTCCAACTTTGTGCACACCAACTTCTTCTGAAGAGACCGGCAACAAAATCTTGTCTGCTTTTACAGAAAACATCAGCCTAGATAATACTGTAATGAATCAGTTTCCAAATAAAAAATTTTTTAATTATTCTAGAAGTCCATTCCGTGGTACTTCCGGTGCAGCAGATGCTGTTACAGAGCCACCTGTGAATGCAGCAGCTACTCTTCTTCACAGCAGAAATCCTAATGCAGAGCTAGCAAGGACTTTGGCAAGTAGGCATCATCTTTCTGACTTTGAGCCAGCGTTCTGCTCTCCCATTAGCAGCAACAGCAGCAGCAGCAGCAGCAGGAGCAGCACTGCTTATGAACACAAAAAAGAAACTCAGTGGATTTCATCCTCCAACAGCGACACAAACAATTTCATGCATATAAGCAACGTCTTGGAGCCTGTGAACTGGTAGAATGAGCCAGTATTTCAGCATCATATCACCTCTGACATTCCAGAAGACAGATATAATTTTCTTTCTAGCTTGTCTGTATCACTTACAGATGAGAAACCACCATTCCAAAGAAGTGAGTTAGGTTTGCTAGACTTGCCACCTGAAAATTTTTACCTGGAAATGATAGAAGGCAGCGCTGACAGGAAAACTACACTAGCAGCACTAGTGTTCTACTCTAGCAGCAAACAGTGCATTTCAGTTCAGAAAATCTATGCACATTAAGGAACATCACTCAGGAGGCATTACAAATTTAACATCTGTGGAAATTCTACATGCAAAACCAATGAGTTTTTTTCAGAATATGAAAATTCATGTATGACAGCAATTTGACAAATTCAGTACACAGTAAAGAACTATTAATGTTTTCAGCATTTCTAGTAGAACTAGGCTGGACAAGCTCAGCATTTAAGCATGTTGTAACAATCCTGCATGTTTATCTACAGCTGTTGACTGACACATAGTTGAAAAGTGGCAGCATATTTATATCTAATAGTAATTACTGGTATCATTATTTACAGCGCTCATG
Organism: Bombycilla garrulus; assembly: GCA_013400315.1. Taxonomy (NCBI): domain Eukaryota; kingdom Metazoa; phylum Chordata; class Aves; order Passeriformes; family Bombycillidae; genus Bombycilla; species Bombycilla garrulus. The sequence continues at coordinate 423,918 of VXBU01000301.1, forward strand.
ATACTTTCAAAATCCAAGTGAGATCCTCAGAAACAGAGCACTGGAGACCAATTTAGGTGAAATTCATGGTAGTAATGAAAATGAAGAGCCAGCTTTTTCCGTATTAGAACCAGAGAACTTGAATCCAGTTGCTGACTCCTGGGACTCAAATTACTTGGATTTTCCAACAAAATATGTAGATATTTCCCCCTCTTTAAGAGCAAGTTTCTGGACTGTTTCCCATCATCTGAAAGAAGCATCTCAAGTGTTTTCTAGGGAGCCATCAGAAAATTTCTGGCTCTCATTTAATAAACTGCTTTCATCCACAACAGAGAGATTGCTGTCCATTAGTTTATATGCCAAGTCTGACAGTATCTCTGGACAAACATCTGCCATTAGATTTTTAGGTCACAGAGCTGAATAAATTAATTTTTCTAGTCATGTATCAACTTTGGAAACACAAATCTTTGGTTCATTTATTCCAGGCATTTCAAAGAGAATTTCAGAAAGTAATGGCAGGTCAGTATCACAATTGCAGTCAACAATGAACTTGGCCAAACTAAGTGTGACTTCCAACAGTGAATTTTATTTTGATTTTCCTTTCTGTTCCCTGGAAGCACTTTACACTCAATCCTTTGCATGGGCACAGTTAAGTCCTTTTGATCAGGTACTTGAAAACACTTCAGATAGTTTGCATATGCAGATTCGAACTGACATAGTAAGTGATCAAACAGACATGACCTTCCTAAACAATAGGCATCAGCCTATTTCTGTCTTTCCAACCCATTCAGGAACCCAGCCTTTTTGTTTAAGGGATAGCTGAGCTCCTTTCTTGATCTGTTCACCTGGGACTGGTTTCTTGGGTAGTTAAGAGTTTGATAAGCAGTATAAGAACACACAGAACACCACAGTCTCAAAGTCTTCCGGAGAATGATACTGTAACAAATACCATTAATAAATCCAGAAGTAAAGTTCAAAAGGATGCAGGTATTTTTTTAAAAAAAACATCAGTTCAATTAGTTCTGACTTTCTTCCAGTGTCTTTGGAATTAAGGCAACTTTTTCATTCAGACTCCAAATTCAGAGACAGCATACCTCCTAACAGCTATTCCACACCTCCACTCCCACAAAGTTTTCAGAACCATCCTGATATGATTTCTGCAAGCCAACAAGTTAAACTCCAAGTTAAATTTGCCAACAGAAACACCAAGAAATGATCTAACTGTTTTAGGACAAGACTCCATTGAAAATCAAGTGGACAGTCCAAGATACTCTCTCTGGGCAGTAGAACAGGAAATAATTGACAATAATAAAGACATAAGGGATTTTGCTGTTCTGACAACAAACATACTGGGGCTTTCTGAATGGAATTCAGAAGAGGAGGTGTATGGATCCTTTAGCAGGAGCAGAGAAGCAATGTCTATCATTACTGCTAATGCCTCGGAGTTTGAAAATACTGATTATGGACATTTTATAAATCTCTCTTCTGTTCTGCAGTCATCAATAACTGCAATAATGAATGGTGTGGTACCTTTGCCATTTTCATACAGCAAAGTTTTTATTCAGCACAAAGAGACCATCGTGACAGGCACTCTGACAACAGCTGCAGCAGCCACCCATCACACTCTCATGCAGATCGAAACATCACTTTCTTCTGTGATGTCATCAGTTTCAGCACATGGTTATTGCTTGGCCAATTTACAATCTGGGACAAGCCAAAACAGCACCTCTTACCCACCACAAACAATTTATTAGCACTGCTGCAGTCCTTTTGCCTTGTTTCTGTGATGCCTTCACTGAGCTAGGTTGCCTATGTCAACCTGAGTTCCACTACAGTATGTCAAGCTATTAAGTTAGATGTAGAAAAAAACCCTAATCATCTTAACTATTAGATATTCAGTTTGTAGACTAAATGTGGAAGTAGCTCTCATTTGTCCTTTAGATATAGAACCATTTAACATATGAAGATGTTTCTAAGACAACTCTCATGAGACTGTGAGGATAATATACTGGTTTCCATGCATTTTATATAATTTAATGCCAATTTATTGTTTGGGAGTGTATAAATGTTTTTTACTGACCTATTTTTGAGGATTTCACTTTCAAAAAGAAAAGATTTTTCAAAACTAAATGTTTGGATAATTTTCCCATCAGAAATATAAAAAATACTCAATTTGATTGATCATTATATTTTTGTAGTTGGTGGTAGTTGTACAGAGCATTGTTTTCCAGGCTATTTTTTCCTCCTTTTGTTTCAAATTTTCTTTAGTTATTTTTCATCAGTTTTATACTCTTTTTTCTTTTTTTTTTCAGCATTTTGAGGTGGGATTTAAACTGTTTAATTTGAAGAGGGATAAATAAGTTTTAGTTTTACTATCTGCCACTGCAGTCTCCTGAGAATATTTTAAAATGCAGATTAGTTGTCCTTTCTTTTGCCTCATTAAAACACGCTTTGGGTCACCATCTGGTGGAGATCTTGAAGCTATTGCCTAGTTTGTAGTTATTGTGTATGATTTTTAAAATACTTTGCATATTCCTATATTAAGGTGATTTTGTCGCTATACATAATTATCTAAGTAAGGTCATAATTAGATATATAATTAGATATGAGTTTGTGAGAATATATATAATATACACTTTGTGTGTATCTGTATGGCACATATAAAATATACATTATAGATTTAAAATTGAATATGAGTTTATACAGAGATATATGCATATAAAGGACATCCAGGTCTGGCAAGTGTTTTCAAGTTGCCCAAAGTCCAAATTTCTACTTCCAAAGACTTAATTTATTTAATATTTATTATTATTATTTGAGACTATTATAGTAATAATAAATTGCATTTTCAGATTAAATTATGCACCAAATTTGTGTGCCTCTTCAGGAGAGTTAACAAAGACAGTAAATCAAAACAAAGTTAATTCTGCTCATATCAAAAATTTAATCACAGCTTACCAAAGAAGGTATCTAGCAAACATTTTCTTTAGTGTTTTATCATAAAGGAATTTTTGTACCAATCTCAATATTCATATAATTAATTCCATATTGTAAATAAAGAACAATACTCCAGCCATTTCAGATAGTAACCAATGCATGCACATTAAATTGGAAAATACTGACTTAAATTTTTTTCCAGATGCCTTTATTTCAAGCTCTTGTACAACGATTATCTATGAAGTTGTAAAATTATGACATTTGTTCCACTTAGAATAAAAGGTCTTTAGATTCCGAAAGATAGAGAAGTTCCTTTCCAGTCAGAGACAGAAAGGGATTTCTGTATAACTATTGTCATGTCCTGCTCTTTCCTATGTAGCGTCTGTCAGATTTACATAAGATTATATATGGATGTATCTGTGATCAAGAGCCGCAACCTTGGTAGCAGCCCAAAACCAAGCAATGCCCCAAATGCACACACATGCAAGTGAAATGATCCAGAAGTTCTTATACCTCACCCTGGGAGGTTTAAATACTGGGAAATTTTTACCCAACTAGACCTTACAGAATGTTTAGTAGCTTAATGAAAAAAAATAGACTTGTGGAAAGTAAAGACTTTTAACATAGAGCATAACATGAAATGAATAGATGTTATTTATTAGATGTGAAATCTTGTAATGCTGCCTACTCACTCATGAGCTTGAAGAGAATTTATATTTACCTAGTGCCATTTCAAAACAGTTTTATGAATATAAAATTGCACCAAGCCAAGTGTTACACATTTTGTGACTGAAAGGTGGTTTGTTCAGCTGCCAGTTTTGTAAAGTTAATATGGGTTCTTCTACTGTCTGGCCATTGCCAGGCCTGAGAGCAAGACTGTACTTGGGAAACAAGATCTCTATATCCCTTCTCATACCTAATTCTGTCCTCAGTTACCTTGCTACTTTTAATTTATGAGCTTTATCTGCTCTCACAATATTTAAACTCTAATCTGCATGATTCAATTCTGGAACATATAACATTATAACAATATACTCAGGAGCAAAATTCTTCTGTGTTTACAGACTTCATTAGTTCTAATAATTTTTTTTAATTCCTGACACTGTCATGATTTTACACACCACATTAGAGGCATATGCAAAATACTATTTAGATGAATGTTGTCTGTGAGTTTCCATGTCACATTTCAAGTGCCTCTGAAAATATGGAGGGGGAGGGAATTCTTGTCAAAATCAACAGGACTAGTGAGAATGGGCCCAGACCTGCAGGGCTTATACATTTCAGACTTTAAATTGCAACAAGAGTGTGAGGTGGCCTTGTATCTGGGGTTCAGCACAATTTTTATATTAATCATGAAGCTAAAGTCTTTTCATTAAGAAGATAAATTTCCTCAGTTTCTAACATTATAATGCTGTTTTTAATGGACAGGTGGGCTATTCTACAGGATATCTATACTTGTCTCTAGTTCCAACCCCAACTCAATGTCAAAAGTACATGACGTCGTTGCAGAATGGGTAAGTTAAGTTTCCTGTGTGATTACATATATGAATATGGCCCATCAGTGTTATCAGTTGGAAAAGAAAAGAATAAGAGACTACCAAAAATGTTCTTCACATGTGTTGTCCAAATATATTTCTTTTGTTTGTTTGTGCAGTAATAAATTCAGGTATAGCTGGGGCTCTCGAGTACTATGGATAAAATATGAAATGTCTGCACTATACTAGCCAGTTTCTTAAGAAATGTAGATAGTAGGTGAGATTTTAGAAAGTACGGAGAAGCCAGAACTGTCCACCAAAAGAGTAAATGTCTGAGTTCCAACATCACTATACAGGACGAAAAATTTATGCCCAAGTGTTAATATGGTTTTGAAACTATATTGTGGCAGACATCATGGAAACACCAGGCAGCACTGATTTGTGTGAGGCAAAAAAATTTTCCAATTTATCCTAATGTTCACTACTTCAAAAGGTTTCTAGTAGTCCCTGGATTTTGAGCCCATTTTAGCAGACATAAGCTCCTCTCCAGGTGATGGATTCTTGAAGTTCTTGCCTCCAGAAGTTCTTCTTGTCTGAATAAAGATATTCTCTGTCCTTTTTGATGGTTCACATAGTCCCACTCACACAGTTTGTAAAACCTATATACCAACTATTTATGTGAAAATATGATATCATGAAATATGGTAACTATTCTTTATTTTTCATTTAATAAACCTGGAGATTTCAGCTATCAGAAGCTAAGGAATCCATAAACCAGAATATATATATATATAGTAATCTACAAAATAGAATTGCAGTCATCCACACCTGCCAAGGTTGTTCCCTTAGCAGCCGTACCAAGGCAAAGTAATAGGTGCCTGAGCCAAAGAAAGTAGAAAGGTGTCACTTTGCCCTAGCAGAGTATGCGAAGGTGTCTCTTGGGAGAAAACTCAGAATAAAGAGTACAAAGGTCTGAAAAGAAGATCATCATAAGTTTGAAGACTTTCAGGTAAAAATTCAGCGGGAAGCTTTTTCAGTAAAACTATTCAAAGTGTATCTGAGAATTTAGGATGTGGAAGAGAGGGAGAAAAGAAAACATCAGGATCCTGTGTACTCACCTATTCACTCTGTCATGACCTTATACTGATTTCCTTTTGTCCGCAAAAAAGCCACATCTTTCACTACCAGTTGTACAACAGTCACCTCACTGAAAAGTGAGTGTTCTCTTTGCTTTGCAAAACTGAAGGGGATTTCTCAAGGGGCAGAGGGGTGAAATTCTGACACTGCTTCAAGAACAAAGAGCCCCGTTAACATCTCGCCATTCATGTGATCAATGTCTTCCTGTTTTTCAGCTGAACCGTACTTTCCAGAACTGGAATTATACTGTGTATGTGGTCAATATCAGGTAAATTAAGGAGGACAATATTTATGCTGTATTCCTTTGGAGAATTAATCCACCCTAATTAATGTCTGTTTCTTTCATAGCATCCATCCTGCCTCCATAAGAGAGGGAGCAAGACAAAAAAGAAGTATTGAAAGGTAATATTTTGAAAGACATTTTCTCAATAGAGGCAACAGCTGCTATTGGAAGTGGCTTTACAACAGGGTTTATTGTCTACTATTGAATTCATTGCCTATTATTTGGCATATGCTGCAAGTCTGTAAATATATGACTGATGGCAATCTCAGTGTTCTGAATATTATTAGAAACCTAGTACTGGTTATCATGTTTGTCTTGGTTTAAACCGATTGAGCTTTAAACCCTAGCAGATAATTCTTTCAGAGCTCAGGTTTCATCTGTCACAAAACTGAATAGATACAGGATATTTAAGTTGTATGACACACCCAGCTTTCTTTAGCAACAAGCTTCAAGCTTTGGTCCACTGGTATCTGTCCACTGTCTCTGCATTTGTTCTCTTGAACCAGACACTCTTGAGTTAATAGACATCTTACTAGATGGAAAACACTGAAAAATCATGCTAGAATTGAAAGCTAAACAAGTGTGAGTTAAACTATTTACCATATGCTCTCATTTCCTGACTTCTGCTGGGCTTGGAGGCGCTGGATTTGGAACTACCTCAAAGGCAGCCAGAGAAAATTAGATGGGTCACCCCCCCCCCCGAAAATCTGGCCTCCATGGGCTTCTTTGAAAGCAGCAGGCTGATTTCTGAGGGAAGTCTGAGGAGGGAGGGAATCTTAGGACCAAATTAAGGAGAGGAAACCAAAACACAATTAGTCCTGTGAGGATGGGGCAATAAGTGGTATGGAATGTGTCTGTTTGCAGTGTAGGCAAAAGTCCTGTTAAGAAAAGACTTTTAACTGCTAACTCTTGAGAACTGCCATGATAACAGCAGTAAAAGTCAAGCTTTTTAATATCAGAGATAGCCCAATATTCCCTATTTACCATCAGGAAGTAGTTAGTGGTTCTTCCAGTTTTCAAGAGTTTGCCTAGACATGAAAAGATCTGTAGAAAGCTGGTATCTCCTTCCCACACAGCCACAGCAGAAAGACAGCTTTTATTGGCAAAACCTTTTACCTGGTACACTGTAAGCCCAGTCTCTGAATGGGCTATTTTGCTGCTTGACCTACATTTACAGAAGGGTGTAGTGATGTGGGTAGGATTTTTTTTCACACTTCTAAATGATACAGTTATGCCAGTGAGGCCTTTCAAGTGGAGACCACACCTCAGGTCTTACCGACAATCCAAGACTGCTGAGGAATGTAAAGCTTTCCCCATCCTTATTCCTGTATCTTTTTATGAGATTAGCAGCTGAGCTAAACACCTGATTTCTTCTTGTCTCACCTTCCTACCATCCTGCCCTCTGGGATTTTTTTTTTCCTAGTCTATTAAAAAAAAAAATGTTGAAGAGACAAAAACTATTTTAGTAATTTCCCTCTTCCTTCCCTTTCCTTTCCCTCCCTTTTTGACATACAGTGAACATGCCACTAAATTACTTCTCATTAATAACTAATTAATTAGTATTAATGGGGAATTAATCCCATTTCTACTTCTTTTGTTCATTATATGTAATTTTAGAGTCAATGGAATTACCTGTTAATAGTATGTCATTTTTCAGGGGAGGCCTGGTCTGATGAGAAGCTAGTCTTCTCATAGGCTCTAGTGCACTCTGTGTCAAGGTCAAATTACATTATTTAATCTTTCTGAATAATTTAGTATAAATGCTGGTCATATCACACCAAATTTTAATGTTCTTCAAATAATCAGGAGCGTTATCCTGTAAATGTTTTCTTAGACAAGTCAAGATCGTGCTCAACCAAGAAATCCAGATGGGATGATGCAAGGATAATTAAAAATTTAAGTGAGCTACATGATACGTGACTAAAAAAAATTGCACTTTTTACACTGTGTATGTACACACATATATAGAAATATGTATACACACGACTTTCTCACTTTTTTTCATATAGCTTTCATGTCTTGAATACATTTTCATGCATCAGTTACCTCTTACAGAAGAAACATTTGAGAAAAATTGGTTGAAGCACCTTTAGGTCTTAGGTTTTCTGCGTATATATCTATGCTTGTACATCCCTCCCTTCTGAAACCAAAAAAGGATCAGCTTCCTAGTAGTCTTCAGTTCTTTGAGGCTCATCTGTTTCTGAATTTTGTGGGGAAGAAATCTGTTGAATTTCTGAAGATCTATAAAGGAAACCATTTTTTCTACTGCTTCTGGATAATTGCTATCAAGATTCTGTGTTAGACTTTTCTTGGATTTCTCCTGGATAGGATTCTGAGGAAATCTTACAAGATGCTAGGGTAACCCTTGAGAGTATAAAAAATTAGCAGTTTAGAGTTTAGAAATTCTAAATACCTGATGGAAGTAATGGTAATTCCTAACTGCCTAGGTGATTAATTGAAATGTTATGGCTGAATTCTTGTATGTAATGTGCTCACAGCGTGATTTCATGCAGTTACTATTAATTTAATGTTCCTATAAATTATTTCTGTGAAAAGTTGCCCAAATATTTTCTTATTTCTTCGTTTTGGGTAGTCAAGGATAAGTCTGTTGCACTCATAGATATTCTACTGTTTCCCTTAGTTTTTAAGTACTTCTTATTCTATTTACCTTCATGTTCATCTAAACAGAAATTCACTCCATAGTTAAAATTTATAGAAATATTATAGCCTTAGCTTTATCTTTTACAGAAGTGAATATATTAGTCTTAGCTCTTAACTCACTAAGCCTTATTTCTTTTTTCCAAATTTTCCACAAGATCATAGCCTTCTTATTTCCTAGGTAGCATAATAATTCTTAAAACTGTTCTTTGAGAAGATTTTTCCTCTCTTTACATGAGTTCATATTTTTGTAATTCATATCACATATTTTTTTGCATTGCTTTTGGATTAGTATTTTATACAGCAGTTAAAAAAAAAAACCCTAAACCAACAGATCAACATGCCCAACCCTATTCTATGCATTTTGCTTTGCTCCACCCTTATTTACCACAGTGCTTCTTCGTCAAGAAACTTCAGCTGTCACTCTCCGCACCTAGTCTTCTTGCATGTGAAAGAGGAAGAATCAATAGAGAGAATGATTCAGAGAAGAAATAGTAGCTGAAAGTGGGAGGTGCTGGAAGCTGGCTTTTTTTGTCACATTAAAAATAGGTGTTTTCCAAAAAAAAAAAAACATTTTAAGCTACTGCATTCTGGAGAAGAGCAAAACAATTATCGAAGTGAATTGTTAATCTTTCATTGCTGTGTTGTATGAGCTGCAGAAATCCAAAGTACACTGTGCTTATTAGGCATTTATGTACCCAGTGAGACAGAGTGCCAAGTCCACAACTGCATTTTATTATCAGCATCTTTAATACTGTGACATCTCTGGATGACAGCAGTATATATCAAGCTAATAATTTTGTAGATTATTAACTACTTTAATAGACAGAATTTTATCACATCTATATTTGACTTTATGTCAGTGTTCAATTTTTCCTCTGGTTGTACTGTTTCCACCTCTTAACGAAAAGGGCAGCTATGCAAAATAGGCAGGAGTTCAGCATGGGCTATGGATATAGCCATTTCTTTGTCTCCATTATTTTTTGCACAAAACTTTGAAAGTTTTTGGATTTTATCCAAATTGACCTATTTTGTGGATAAACTATAAACGTATTTGTTTCTTTCATTAATGCTTTGCCTTTTATGACTCTGCAGCTTTGTCAAAACTTTCTGTGACTGCTGCTGCTGCTTTTCTCAGAAAAGTCCTACTGATCTTAGGTTTTGTCAGATGACTGCATAGGGCTGCCTCACAGTAGGGGAGTTGGTGTTTATAAAGAGTTCAGCTCCCTTGCTTCTCCTTTCTTCTCTTATTTTGCAAGAAGTTTTGAGAATTCAGACCCAATTAATTTTTTTTTTCCATTTAACATACAATAAGTTTATGCTTGTTCCAACTTCCACTGCTTGATTGTCATAATTTTGGCCTATTTCCAGTGTTGGGTTGCTCCTTCTATGGGAAACAATATTAATGTTAGTACTGTTTAACATCTCATCCAAATTAAAAACCACAGTGGTTGCCATCTGCGTAAAAACTACTAAATCTAAACAGAAATCCCTTGTCTTCGGAATGAAAATAGAGAGGAAAGGAGGAAGTCAGAACTACCCATGCTAGTCCTGCTCTTTTGAAGTCTGTGGGAGTTTTGCCACCAGTGTCAGTGAGGCATATTCAGGCTCCTGCATGCTGTGTTCTTGGGTGTTGTTTTGTTTAATGGAAAGTTTAATGGACTTGGATAAAATGTTAATTAGATTTTGTAATAGTTTTAGACAAGAGTTAGCAACACTAGAATAGCATAATTTTGCTTTTCTAGTCCTAAATAAAGTATTAAGCTTTTTACATTCCTTGTAGATAACTCCAATTTATTTTTTATTAAATAACTTTGCTATTCTTGTTATAAATGAACATATCTGTGATGTCTGTTCCTATTTCAAAAGTTTTCTGGGTTTCTACCGGTGAGGTTTTAGGAAGGACTTGGACCTGGCCCACCTCTACATCCCGCAGCTTCACCTTCAGTGATACTGAATTGTAGTAAGGGACAGCCTTTATCAGGGCTGAGAAATATTTTATAACGCCACGTAATGTGTGCATTATATGTAATATTTCTGCTTGAAAAACCAACCAAAAAAGCACCAAGTGAAAATCGTCAGGTTTCCCCACACTGACCTGCTGGCATCTTGTATCCATGACCTGTGAAGAAAGACTTCATCACAGATGGAAGAATTTTAGATTTCCTTTTGAGTGACTGAAGGATGATCCCGTCTTAGTCTCTTAGTCTCCTGCTGAAGCATCCTGCCCTTTTTCAGCTTCCAATTACATCCTTTGTCTTTCCATGGACTTTAACTAGATTTAGTGTAGATCTGACATGGTTAGATACCATTTTTAGAAAAGCAGTGTATTGGGGAATAGGGAATGGAATTTTTTTCATTGTTTCAGAACACAGTGGAAGTGTAACCAAAAACTCATTTCAGCAAAGACCAGCTGATCCATGTGAGGGATTCCAGTCCTTTCTGGTTTGACTCTGCAACATTCTCTAGTAATGAATAGACTTCATACGAAATTAGCACATATTATATGTTCTTTGTTTTGAAAAGCCATAGTTGATTGCATTCCCACATGAGATCTGCAAGGAGGAGCAAGACCCAGAGACACAAGCGAAGGTACGAGGCGTGACCATGGTGCTTGCAAAATGTTCTGCTACAATGATCATTAACTTAAAAGGAAAACTTAGGATGCATCTATTCTTAGTAGTCCAGAAAGTAGCTGCAATTTTTAGTTTTGTGTCATGAAGTTTCAGATTTTATATTCTAACTATGACATCAACTTCTCCAGGGAAAGGAAACTCTTCATCTTTGACATTTCTTTGAATGTGTCTGTTATGTCAAGTAATTTTTTTTTTGCTCTCTGTTTTGAACATTTTAATGTATTGCAGTCAAAATCATCTAAAGTAAAAGATTATTCACAACTCAGATGCATCTGTGGAATACTTTTAGCTTCCCTCTGCTTTCATACTTGTTTCTGTCTTATTTTGTGTGTTTTCTAATATTTTGTCTGCTCTTTTTATTGCATCTTGATGGAGTGACTTATGGAACAGTCAGCTCTTTTTTGTCTGTCCAATTAATGTGAAGTAGTTAAAACTTCACAGGTGACTCTGTGGGCCTATCTGTGCTGCCAGTCTTCAGTTAGAGCTACCCATCACCATTTATCTTCACAGACAGCATAACTTTGAGATTAGTAAAGAATTTAATGTTAACATTTGAAAACTATTTAAAATATGCCAGAGTAGTCAGCACTGAAATTCCCCATGACTTTTAGTGGAAATTTAGATTCTGCAAGTATTTAGGTTTTTTTAAAATAGTTCTTTATATTATTTAAATCAAGTTATGCTAACTCTGAAAAAAGCTAATAGTGATTTGTGAAACAATTTGACAACAAAGGTAATTCAGTATTAGTTGCACCTGTCTAGTACAACAGAAAGGAGAAATGTGCATTGCTAATTATCAACTGCATCTCTCCAGGTGCAAGACAGTCTGTGCTGCAGGGTTCGCGTGGTTTGTTAATCCTTCCTTCGGGCTCCTCACAGGGCGCAGCAGCGAGACCACAACCCATGTGTAGGCACACTGTCCTGGAATAGCTGTGAGTCACGCTGCCGGAGAAGAAAGCTGGCTTTGTGGTCCGGGCCATGGCAGCACAGGCTCCACCACTGCCTCCTGTGCCTCTGATGAAGATGAAGCTTTGTAAATTCCTCTCTCTGAGCCAGCTTAGCTCAACAGACCAGGACAAAGTGGGATTGACACTGGGCTTCCCAAGCTTTCCTGATTGATCCAGCTGTCACCATGGCCGTGAAAGAAAAGAGAAACATGCTAATCCCTGTTGTGTTCACCTACACCACCGTCCATTTTTTTTATTATATTGATGGCAGTAATGTTGGCAGTACAGGTTACTGTAGATGACTTGTAATTTGTAATTGATTACTGCTGTGAGAATCTATCTGCCTTTATATGTCACACGATAAATATTGAAACTTGGGCGTAGCAAATCCGGTGACATCAGCAGAGCGTGGCAACATTGCCATTTATTTGAGTGCAGGCCTACTGCAAATTGAAAATTTGCTCTTCCCCATTATAATGTTTTCTTTCTGGAACCTGAGTGTGACAAAAGTGGAAGGAAGCACTCAACTTCATGTTGCGTCAGCTGTCAAGTTAAAAGGTATTTATTTAGTCTGGGAAGCTAGCATGAGTCATTCTGAAAAGTTTGTGGAAATTGTTTTCATCGTATTATGGAGTAGGCTCTTATTATACAGTATACATGACTTGTGTTCTGAGAGTTTCTCAGAAAACCACAGATTGGTTTAAGGGATTATTTTTATCAGTATTTCATAATCAATACTTTTCTCTGTAATTTTTCAATGTAACTGCATCCAGTTCTTCCTCATCAGCCATCCCTTCTATTTTGTTCGTGTTATCCTTCCTCACAGGTATGGATACTAAATATCATTTTGGTTAGCTGGGAATCCTGAAACAGGCAGCTAAACAGCAGTGACTGTTCAGAAGTCTGTTCTGCAGCTGGAGTGCTGTAGAATTAGGGAGTGGCATCAGTATATTAAGTTTTCCTCTTCTGAAGTAAAGGGAATAGATGAAGGAAGCCAGAATCTTTTAGGAAAGATGGTTAAGTTCCAGGAGACTCTGGGGTTGAAGTACTGGAGGGCTGAAGAAATTGGCAATCCCATAGGCAATTTCCATACTTCTGCTAAAAATAAATGCTGTAAAAAATTTGGGCTTGTAACATATCTGAGGTATACAGCAAAAGCCTGCTAATGCATATCCACCCTAACTGAGCCTGTTTGCCATATACATGTTAAACACTCCAGACAGACCAAAGGAATGTTAGGAGGAACTCAATATCTCTGGGAGCAGGGAAGGAGCGACCTGGACAGAGATAGCTGGAATTTCTCTGCTAAAATACATCCACTGGGAAAAGAGAAAGCCAAGCCTGCAGGTGGTCATTTTTATCTTTCTTCTCCAGCAACATGTTACCAGTAAAACAGTGAATATGTCAAGAAAATTAGGCACATCTGGAAAGTACAGTTCTGAGCTGTCATCATGGGGATATTTTTCTGAAAGATGTTTTAATTGAAGTCCTGGTCTGTCTAGGAAGGAGTACCTGAAAACCCTAGTGGCCCTCTTCAGCATCCCTACAGATTTTTTCTGCTACTCTTCTTCTTGTAGACCACTAGCCCCTTTAGCTCACTTGCACAGGAGAAAGCACCCCAGATGGGTGTGTGCCCCGCTCACTGTATGTGTGCTGGCAGTGCCACCACTCCCCAGGCTGCCAGGAACAGCTCACACACTCCAAAAGTCTCTCTTTATTCAGGTTGATGGTTATCCAAGGGCAAGGCTAAGATGAAGACAGCTCAAAGCATGTTTGCTTTTTCCTTTTTTCCACATTTTGGCTCCCATGGACATCCAATGTTCCATGCTTTAGTGGCTTACCTCCTACCAGCCAGAGCCAAGCAATGCTCTTGGGTACTGACATATTCTCATCTCCAACATTTCCTTTTGTCCCAGGAGGAAATTTCTGTGCCTTCCACTCTGGGCTTATTTCCTGTGTCCTGCCAGAATTGGTTTGCTGTTCATTATTTCCCTTCCAGAAAAGCTATGTTTTTGGACAAGGGTGGGGACTGTTTTACTTTATTCACAGGAAAGAGGCTTAGGCACTTTGAACTATTTCTTATGTCCAAGAAAGTAGCAATGGGCTACAGTACAGAAAAGCTATTAGTTCTCAAACTTCAATTAGTCATCTGAGGAACTCGACTTTCCTAATTATGACTAAAGGCTTCAGAAGTATGTCAGAGTGTTTTTCACTCCATAAAAAAACTTAAGAGATTTAAATGTTAGGCATCTGTTCTTTGTTAATTTCCTAGTCTTTCTCTGTAGTTAGAGGTGGATCCTCCTGAGGATTACTTGTCCCACCCTGACAAGTTTTGTGAGGTGGGGAATCAGCTCTTAAGTTCCTAAGCCATCAGCAACCAGATACTTAAAACTAATTAGGGCCCATTTAGAGCTCACAACCCTATGGCTTCATCTTCTGAACTCTTCTGAAAACATTTTTTAGCTCTTTTGATGAGATGCTTCTTTAAAGGTAACTAGAAAAAGAAATTTCCCAACCATATTTTCTTGTCATGGCACTATATATACAAAAATATTAATTTACAGATAATGAGCAACACCGTTTTGGTGATAGTATTCCATACTCAGAAAACAATATGTTGTCAGATATTATTATTTTCACACATTCCTCCGCTGTTCTCACTGAAACACTTGGATAATTTTCTTCGCAGTTTTAGTGCTTTGGCTCTTCTGGTTTATAATTCTACCAACAACATCAATTTAGAAGAGGAAGACATCCGACAGAAACTCATAAGTAATAATCGAACCATGGAAGAAGGATATCAGCTTCATACTGTGAATGTTGATCCAGTGGGTAAGTAGCGTTCAGCTTTGTTACACAACAATTTTTTTTTGGCTTGTTCATAAAAAAGTATCCTCCATGTTAAAACAATCACACATTTCCAAAAAGTATGACTGTTTTGGATTTTAAATTGTCCCTGTAAGCCTCTAATGGTTCCACTAACCTCAAAGAGCCATGCTTACAATATTGCTTTTAACACAAACAAAATTGTCCAGATTGCTTTAGTCAGCGTTTTGCTATCTGGTTCAAAGAGGCTGGGGTGATTCCTGACAGCTCCTCTGGTGGTTTGAGGATAACGAAATATGCTTGACAATCAGAGCTAAAATGAGACATTTTGGACTTCCAGGGTCCCTCATCCCCACTTCCCAGTGGTGTTTGTGCTCCTAACAACAGTTGCCCTTAATCAGTCTTCTTTTAGCTCTCATTTCTTGCCATTCATCTCTACCAAAATCTGCCCTTTGTTTGAGAGGGAGGAGGTGGAAGCTGCTGGAGTGCAGATGGGTGCAGCATGCACATTCAAGTCTTTCCTTTGAGCAGCAGAGCATGGGTGATCCCCCATTGTGCACTCCTCTATTGCCACTCTATTGCAAACAACAAAGCATTTCATTTGAAGACAATTTTGTGCTGTAGACTTGCTGATGAGCTGAGGACAATAAATGAAGGATTATTAGGTGAAGAAATGTACTGTTAACACCGATATACTATTTTTACAGAAAAATGTTTAGCTGAAGAAAACCCTACAAACTATTTTTGGCCAGATACTAGGCCTACTGTGACCAGCTTCACACTTTGCCATGGGAGCTCAGTTCAGACTGCATCAAGAACCTGGTAGGTGTTCAAATATCTGAGAAGCTGAGTTGTTTCTGATACAACTTTCTGGTTATATATAGTTACTATTTAGTTATAGATAATAGTTGCCATTGGCTGCTACCGTATTTCAGGAAGATTTTTTTCTATAACCATGAGAGATTAGGTGGGTGCACTAACAGTATGCATTACATTGATAAGAAAAAAAGACTCATCTACCACTTCTGTAGGGCATATTGGGGCCCACAATTAATACATGTTCAACATGACTAAAGAAATAATATCTTCTTACAGAATGAAGCTGTTTTATTCAAGTCATAAAATCATAGAATTGGTTTGGGTTGAAAGATCATCTAGTTCCAAACCCCCCTGCCATGGGCAGGGACTCTTCCCACTAGACCAAGTTGGTAAGAGCCCCAACCATCCTGGCCTGGAACACTTCCAAGGATGGGGCATCCACAACCTCTTGACAGCAACTGGACAACCTATGCCAGTGCCTCACTACCCTCAAAGTAAAAAATTTTCTTCCTAATATCTAATTGAAACCTAATCTCTTTCAGTTTAAAACCATTTGCCATTGTCCTGTCACTACATGCCCTTTTAAGCAGTTCCTGTCCAGACCTCTTGTAGCCCTCTTTAGGTGCTGGAAACTCCCCAGATCCTTCTCTTCTCCAGGATGAATAACCGCAAATCTCTCAGCTTCTTTATAGGAGAGGTGCTCCAACCCTCTAATCATTTTTGTGGGCCTCCTTTGGGCTTGCTCCAACAAGTCCACATTTTTCTTATCTTGCAGGCCCCAGAGCCAGATGCAGCTAGATGCAACCGGGATACGGTTGGCTTCCTAGGCTGCATCTTCCACCAACATCCCTGAGTCCTTCTCTTCAGGGTGCTTTCAATCCATTCTCTTCCCA
This sequence comes from Bombycilla garrulus, assembly GCA_013400315.1. Classification (NCBI taxonomy): domain Eukaryota; kingdom Metazoa; phylum Chordata; class Aves; order Passeriformes; family Bombycillidae; genus Bombycilla; species Bombycilla garrulus. The sequence goes on from VXBU01000301.1 coordinate 440,508, forward strand.
AGCCTCTATTTGAGCTTGAGATTGTGTGGTCACACACAGGCTGAGACAGCTGAGAGGCCTGCAGCTCTTCCCGGCTTGGCCTGGGGGGGAGTTGCAGAAGCCTGAGAAAGGCAACTTCTCTCAGACCCTGTTGTGTGAGAAACTTCCTAAGGAATGAAAAACAATTGTCAACAGTGCTTTGCACCTGCAGTTGTACATGATGTTTCACTTTCAAAGGATTGTTTCCTTCTTTCACCAATCAGCCCTTTGTTTGTCTTTCATTTGACCAATACAATTGTACCTAACGATGTGTTCTATAAAGAGTGCAGCTCTTGCTTTCTGTAGAATGTAGTAGAGGAATATAGTAGAAGAATATAGTAGATATAGTATAATAAACTCTCTTCCTTGATGCACAAGCCTGAATTGGAGTCTTAATTGTGTTGCTTGGAATCTGGGAGCAACAAGATTGCCCTGACCCACACGCAGGACCTAGCACTTGGCCATGACCTTTATGTTACTGTATCCAAAGCTTCACATTTGCTACCACTCCACCACTACTTTCTGACTTGTGTAAGAATTAGAATAAAAGTCCATGAAGATGAGATGTGTATTTGGTTTAATTCAAAACACCTCATCTCATTAGGGGAAAAGTAAAAGAAATTTTGAAACTAATATTTTGCCAGTAGTTAGTCATAATTGAAGGTGAGGATAATCTTATGCTTAAAGATTTGAACTTGAGTTTTTAAGGTTTAGGAAATTTTCCCAAATGTAGAGGGTTTTTGCAAATATCTACAAAATACTTTTACTCTGTATGTCCACTTCTCATTTGTAAAATGGAATTATTACTTCTGTTTATGCATTATTATTCTGTTTATATACCAAAACATTTTGGCTTTGATGTCCTCTGAGTGCCTTAAATATGGTTATGATGATGCAATATCAATTAATTCCTTCAATATTTAGGATGATTACTATTAAATGCAATATATTAGTCTTATCCACCCACATTGCATCTGGAACATGTTCTGAGAAGACCAGATCTTCTACTTTTTCCAAAGAGTATGGCAAATGGATATGAATCAGCTTTGAGTTTCGGTGCCAAAAAGGAAAGCGACCCGCATTATATTTAAATAACTCACTTCCTCAGCCTCCAAATCTTGTACAAGAACTGATTCTGACTGACCAACATTTTTTGTAGAGTGAGTAGCACAGAAATCAAATTGTTTTTATGTCAGTCTCAGAATCACAAAAAATTAAAATTTCTGGCCTTTGCTGTCCCAGTATATTTATTATTCATTTGTGGTCTACACCATACCGTTGATTCTGTACAGCACTTCTCATGAAAAAAAAAAAAAATTACTGTGTTCTGCTCTGTGCTGTGTCTTCCTTGCCTCTGCCTCACTGGTGGGTCTTGTTTGGAGAGAAGAGGAAGCTCTTCTAAAAGTCTCTTCTAGTCATCTACATTACACAGTAGGTGATTATCTGCGCTGTTACAATAAATGTAATCAGGTGAGGAATAATGTTATTTTATCATGTGCTGAGTAAAGGGATGAATTTTTCCCATTTGCCATCCTGCCTTTTTCCATGCTGTGACAACATGATTTTCTTTAAAAAAAAAACTTAGGCAAAAGTGTGTTTAATTTTGGAGCATTTTTACAGGGTGACAAATATGATTAAGAGATTAGAGCATCTCTCCTATGAGGAAAGGCTCAGGGATCTGGGCCTGTTCAGCCTTGAGAAGAGACAGCTGAGGGGACCTCATCAGTGTCAAAAATGGGATGGGTCCATGTTCCTCTTGGTGGTGGCAAGCAATAAGACAAGGGGTAGTGAGCAGACACAGATGCACAGGAAGTTCCACCTGAATGTGAGGATGATCTTACTTGCTGTGTGGGTTACCAAGCACCAGATTGCCCAGAGAGGCTATGGAGTCTCCCTCACTGGAGTTACTAAAGAACTATCTGGACTAAATCCTGTGCCATGTGCTCTGGGATGACCCTGCTTGAGCTGGGAAGTTGGACCAGATGACCCACTCAGGTCCCTTCCAACCTGACCCATTCTTTGATTTTGTATTTTGCTATGGTAAGGCTTTAAAAAAAAAAAAAAGTAAAAAAAAAGGAATATTTATATCTGTCCCTCACTTTGGACCTGGATCAAATAGTTACATACTCTACTTTTCATTGGTGGAATGAATTTATACCGTCACATGGCTCCTGTATATGTTCTTATGAGAGCTATATGACTTGCTATTGACTACATCAAATCCATTTATATAAAGGAGAAATTATAGAAACAGCTTTGACTAGGCCATCATAGGGACGTAATAGTTTGTGTCAATATTTGGGTCTTTCCTGAAATACAAGGCCAGAATTTCCACTGAAAAACTGGTGTTTCTCTCAGCACTGTCATTTAATCAGTCATATACTTTCACTGTCAAATATACATATTGTGTTTCACTAGGGGCTATGTTGCTACAAATATTGGGAATTGAGGGAGTGGACCACTGTGACACCTACATAAGAGTTATGAAATATTTATGTAATTTTGTTACGATATTTCATGTGAATTTTGTCATTTTTCTTCTTTAGCTATTTGGGTCTGCAGAATTATACATCATACTGGGGTCAACCTGATCTTAGAAATTGCACAGGTGGGTAGTGTTGGTCTTTGGAAGGTTAGCTTTTCTCTTTAGGCTAAGTTGTTTAAAAATATTTCTTAAAAAGTCAGTGCAAAGCAAAGAATTAAACTCTGAGGAAGTGCACCCAAATTCAATTCAGCTCACCCATTTAAAGCTCTGGAAACCAATTATTGAATTAAATTAAACTCTTCAGGCAATTTAATCAAGAGTAAAGGAAAGTGGTATCTTAACTCTATTTGATATTCAAGTAAGAACAAATTTTTTAGTATTTTGAATGCCTGCCAGGGAAGAGACTCCTGCTCTCTTCACTGGACTTACAACCAGTCATTTTCAGATTTATTCTCTGTTTCTAAAATATCCCTTTATGTCATTCTGGACATGAAAGAGTAATAACAAGACAACAGTGTTATGGTTGCTTTTTTTAGTGCCAAAGCTAGTGAAGAGAATCATACAGTCACATGTATTTCAGAGCACCTACAGTAAGCTCTTGTTCTGAAGTGCTGTCTTGGAGAAGCCTTTTTTTCCTTTCTTCACTGATAGAGGTGTCCTAGGGAGCCTGGCTACCTAACCTGGTCAGCTGGGTACTTGCAGTCAGATTATATGAAAAACGTCATGTCATGTAAAATTAGTATCCCACTGTAAATATATCAAAATGTTGTACTATAAAAAAAAAAAAAAATCCACAGCCAGTTGCAAACTAAAGAAGGCTGATCTTTCAAAATTTTGTTTGCAGATTCCATTAAATCTCAAATATTTTGATGATGTTATAGGTTAGTGTTTATATTAGTTTTTTGTCCAGGTGGCATTGAAATTACATGTTTAACATGTTTTGCCATTGGACTTTCCTTACCAGGAAGATTCTTCTCATGAAATTTGCTTGTGTGCTCTGTTTGCTGGTCCTCTGACAAGTAAGAATAGCATTCTCTGAAAGAACTGAAACATTTGCAAGAGGGTCAGACTTTCCTCAGTAAGCTTAAAAGAGTGAACACTTTTTCAGTAATAGATATTTTGGATGAATTTGTTTCACTTCAGGAACAAAACTTTTTCAAAGTAAAAGAGAAAGGATAGCATAAGGAGGAAAAAAGAGAGACACTATGCATTGTATTCTTCTCTTTTTCCTTCAATCACTCCTTTCTATAATAGTTTTGATTTACAAATTCAAATCAAAACAAAGAAAAGGAAGACATGGCCTATGAAGATAGTATATAATCAGCAGGTCCCATATACTTCTAAAAAATTATAAATTTGACAAAATTATGAAATCCTATGTTTTTTACAAGTACCATAAAACATACTTTAGCTTTCAAAAATTATGATAAAAATTTGTGTTTCTGGATTACTTCAGGACTGTAATGCATTATTTTCTCTTTTTGCTTGATTCTGTGTGCTCACAGAAAATGCAGCAGATATTGCCAATCAGCTCCTGAATCTCACTGGTGAGGGGCAGCAGCTGACCTCAGACAAAGTAAATGACGTTGTGCAGAAGCTCAAAAAAATTGTGAATGATGAAGAAATTGATGAATCTCTGGGTTCTACCGTGGTGACAATTTTTTCCAATATTCTAGCCAGTTCAGACAGTGTATTGGCCGCCTCATCTTCAGAGTAAGTATTTCTGCATTTGAGAAAAGCTTTTGAGGGCAACCTGCAAGGCTGTAAGGATTCATCCTTTCGTGTATAGACAAACCAGAAAATCAAAGTTTTCTGATTTCCAACAAAATAAATTTTCCAAAATAGATACACAAATATTTCTTCTTTTAGTGTGCCTGACAAAGGATTTGGATGGAAAAGTCTTCTGATACATTACAGAGCATAGATAATAAGTGTTGTTGAAGAATTATTTCAGGACCAGTGATACATAGTCACACAGTTTCTGTCAGTCAAAAGCTTTTGTTTCCAAGAGAGATACATAAATTTACAATCTAACAATCTCCTCGTGAATACACAGATGGGTGATAGAAACATAATCAGTAACAAGAGGATCATCTTGTGATGTGAGGGGCATGCAGAGCATAGGTGGGAGTTTTTTCTGTATTCAGTTTTCTGAATAATTTTTATTTCTGTTTTCAGAGCTCTAAAAACTATTGATGCCTTGGCTTTAAAGATCAATTTTGCTGGGCCATCCATGAGTATTTCAACACGAAATCTTGCACTTGGAGTGGCTTCTCTAAATCCAACTTCATTCAAAGGTGGTTCTTTCAGCGTCAGCCCACAGAATAATGCATCTGATTTCCAGGTACAGAACAAGCAGTTGTATTTGAACATGAAATGTGCCTGTTATTCCAAGTGTGTTTACTGTGATTCCTATAAATCCACTTAAAACTCCCAGTTGTCCCCCTACTTTCTATTTCCTTTTTCCTACAGTCATCCAAACAGATAACAGATTAATACAGTATTTCCTTGAATGACAGGAAACACAGATAAACTCACATTCCATGCAGATAAAAAGTAATTTGGCTTTTAAATCCAGAACACACTTGACCCTTTTTTAGTTTTGTGGGGTTTTTTTACTAGCGAAAAAGGAAAATAACAATCTGCAGTACTGACCATTGTACAATATCTAACAACTGTTTTGATGTCTTTCAGCTTTAAAATAAGGTAGCTAGATATAGGTATCTACATATAGATTTCTGCAGATAGTCCTTCAATAGTTCTTTAACCTTCCAGTATAGTTCAAACATTTAGTGCCAGAAGAAACCTAAGTCTAATCCAGTTGTCCACACATAGGTTGATTGGCTTGTACCATTTAGGATATCTGAGGCAGTTCAAGTCATTCATGTGGAGTTTGACCAGCCTAGACATTAAAACTAAAATGAACAGAGATCACAAAAAATTTAGGAAGCTATCCAGTGCTACAGTATCTAGACAGGATACTATAGTTAAGATATTTATCATCACCTCAAAAGTATTTTTCGTTTGCTTTTTTCTCACAAAAACAAAAACAAACAAAAACAACTGAAAAAACCCCAGAAATCTAAAAATTTATAAATTTCGCATGCCTGTCTGCATCTTAAGGAACCTAAATGCTTTTAAAAATGCAGTGCAATTTATTTATATTTTTTTCAGTTAAATAGGAAGTCTGTGACAGAAATAATGTAATCTCAGTTTCCTGGTTGTTTAACCATTCAAGTACATTGAGTCTTACTTGGAGAAACACACAGAAAATATTACACAGGAAAGGAAAAAAAAAATCTGCTGTCATTCGGACCAGAGGAACTAAAACTGAATTCAACAAAATATGGCATTATAAAAACAATTAAATACTAATCACTGGAGTATAAGTATTGTATGGAAATAAATTCTGCTGCAAACTGGCAACAAAACAATCCTAACAAATATCTGACCATTTTTTAAGATACTGTAAAAATCNAGCTCAATAGCTATTTGTGAAGCTGTATAGTTCTTTGTTATCCAAGGAATGTTTCTCCTGCAGATTTCATCCTTTATTTATGGAAAGAGGAAGGGAAAATTCTAAAGCCAGGTTTTGGATGACCGCACATAGAACAGGAATTACGATCTGTGGCTTGAGGACATCCAGGAATTTTCTCGTCCTGGAATAATTTATTACAGCACTGTCTAAATAATCATAAAATCCAAACTCCATCAAATTATTTATAATGTTCCTATTGGAACACGAGCTTCTTTTCAGACTTTCACATTTCCAAGAGCTGATCAAGAATTCTTAGCATCCCTCCTACAAAGAAAGTTGCAGCAGCTGTGGACACCATTTATATTTTCCATGCCTGT
>VXBU01000301.1:459826-485272 GCA_013400315.1 Bombycilla garrulus
CACACACACACACACACACACACACACACACACACACACACACACACACACACACACACACACACACACACACACACAGTTGAAGCCTTCAACAATCCCATACACTATGTCTTACTGCACAAACCCAACTGGGAGGAGTTCTTTGTGCTTTTATTGACTTTGTGAAGGAGTAAACCCAGCTGCAATAGATGGTTTGTGCGATCATAGCAAGTTAATCATGTGCACCTGTGTTTCTCTCATTAGGAAGTTACGAAGAGATTATCCATCCAAAATCCTGATGAATCTGAGCACAGCCCTGCTCTTTCTTAACCTGATTTTTTTGCTTGATGGCTGGATTGCATCCTTTGATATTGATGGCCTCTGCATAGCTGTAGCTGCACTTTTGCACTTTTTTCTTCTGGCCACCTTCACGTGGATGGGACTGGAAGCCGTTCACATGTACATTGCTCTAGTGAAGGTGTTCAACACGTATATACGGCGATACATACTGAAGTTTTGCATCATTGGCTGGGGTGAGTTCAGTAGATGCAATATTTGTATAGGATGTATGCTGCTGTATAAAATGCTTTCTATAAATGTTGCTGTATAAAAGCTTTCTATCAGAAATGCAGAGCAGAATTTGTATCCGTGTGTCGTTTCCTTCCCCCAGCCTGCAGCAGCGCTGGCATGCAGCCAGCCCTCTCTGCCACCGACTTCCCCGGTGTGACTCTGTGTAAATACACTCTCGCTGGCGCTCCACACCCAGAGCAGGTCCCAGCCCCAGAATGAGTGGAGAGACCAGATAAACTGGTCTTGTTTTCTAAAGGGGCCAGAGTGCGAGAGGGGAAACGTGAATGTCTTCTCAGAGATGGAGAACAGTGTCACACAGTGAATGCAGAAACTTTTGCAGATACTGCAAAGCCTATGGCGGTTTTGCATTGACTTTCAAAAACTTTAGGTCCAGCTTAAATTTTCTTGCCAACAAGCACAAAGCCTGTTGTGGAATCAGAAACAACCAAAATTCTCTGAGATTCAGCACAGTGTTTAAACCACGAAGAGATCCTGGCTGCCCTAAGCAATGTACACAGCAGGACAGAAATGGAAAAAGTAATACTGAGAAATAACTGCAAGGCTCAGGCAGCAAGACTTTTATTCTTCATTTTTATCTGAATCAGGAATCTGTGGTTTCTCCCTGAATGCACATATTGTGTTTGAAATAATACAACACAATACAAAGCCATTAACCTTACAGCTAGAGCACTGACCTCGGTACAGCTGATAATTGATGTCTTTCCATTGGCAACTAGCATCCTCTTTGGCAACCTCAGCAGAGGATAAGGACTGAGTGGTCGGAAAAGCAAATTAACCTCTTCCCCTTTGAATCTGTTCTGTTATAGCAAGGATAAGACATGTAAAAAAGGCATATCAGGACATGTATATTTCTTTTGTGTGAGCTGTACCTTTCTGCAGAGTTCTCTTCTGCATAGTTGTCTGTTTTCCCCAAATACTCCCTGTGCTTTTTTATTAAGAAATACATTGTTTGCTTTATGGAAGCAAAAAATTCCTAATACCATTCCTCCACTCAATCTCATTTTTGCAATAATTTGTTAATATTCTCATTATATAATGAGAGCCTGTGTGCAGCTGCAAATTTAACTTTGGGTAACTAAGGGATATTATTTTACTTTAGCTTATTATTTTACTTTAATTTCCTTATCATATACTAAACTTTTTCTACCTTACTGAACATTACAAGGTTTATTCATTAATGTCTGTTAATTGATTCGATAGTTCTATATATTTGTACTGTTTGAAAAATTGTTTCCTTCTACCTTCTCAGTGCAGTTTTTTCAAGATACTCTGCACTAAAGCAATAGGGATGGCGACATCAATAATTCATCTTAGCATAGTAAATTTGAAAGTTTAGGAGATTTGAAAGCTCACAAATTTTTTTGTGTTACAGGTTTGCCAGCTCTGATTATAGCAATTGTTTTTGCAAGTGCTAATACAAATGCAAGTAATGTTTATGGCAAAGACTTATATGGCGGAGATTCAAATGGGCAAGGAGGAGATGACTTGTGAGTACTTCTTTTGCTTTCTTAAAATTCAGCAGTTATAGCTGCTTTGGAAAAGTCGATGGTGCATTAAACAATCAAAAAGGGCAAAACTCAGAATGGTTAGAATCTGTAATGTGAAGAAGGCTGTTAGAAAAATGGGAGGGAAATCTGCATTATCCAATGCCAGGTACAAACATGCCTCTGGCAAAATAATAATTTATAGGTTTTGTCATGAAAATAAAATAAAAATACTGGCTTTGATTTGTCTTAAATGAAAAGTTTATTTTCTAGGTAAGAGCAAAGAAAGAATTTGTATAAAAATAGTTTCCTTTGTAAATCAAGCAGCCTTTTGCCAATGTGGTTCAATACTCCTCTATGTTCTTCTCTTGATGTCCAGATAAGAACTCCAAATGCTGAAATTTTTATGTGAGTGCTCTTTTCCTTGCCTGGCAAAGCTTCATCATGACAAATAAAACTTTAATTTTTAAATTTTGTTATAGTATCATGCTGGCATTCAGGCCATTTGCTGCAAGAGGAATTAGCTAAAGCTCTCATATGGCTGACAGTCAAATGGCTACCTTAAAAGTCCTGCTACTTCTCCAGTCATGTTCAAGTTCAAGTTCTCCTTTAGCTCCACTGGCAGAAACTTGAGATTTTGACACTAAAGATCTGAGTTTGCCCATTCAGTTACCAAAGCACTCGATGACAGCAGTGAATTTTTTTGTTGTGAGTCTACACTGTTTTCATTATGGGATTGATTGGAGTTCTCACCACTTCCCACTTTTTAATTAGTTTTGACTAAAATATGGTATAGCCCTCAGACTTATCATATGATAATACTATAGGCCATTGTCACTTAGGAGGCTTCTGGGCTTCATCTTGTTTCCAAACAAAAAATGGACAAATGTTTCATTTTACCCTGTAGTTCTGCATTAGTGGTATCAGAAATCAGCTCATTTTCATTTAGTCTTATGATGAATTGGCGGATAGTTTCCATTAACCAAAAATGATCCTTTTTTTAAAATTTTATTTTATTTTAATTTTTTTTACAGCTGCTGGATCACAAATAAAGTTGTTTTTTACGTGACTTGTGCCGGCTACTTTGGAATCATGTTTCTAATGAATGTCGCCATGTTTATTGTGGTGATGGTGCAAATCTGTGGGAGGAATGGGAAAAGAACCAATCGGAGCCTGAAGGAAGAGATCCTGAGGAACCTCCGTAGCGTGGTTAGCCTGACCTTCCTCTTGGGCATGACATGGGGCTTTGCGTTTTTTGCTTGGGGCCCCTTAACTCTTGCTTTCCAGTACCTGTTCTCAATTTTCAATTCATTGCAAGGTAAGTTGAATTTTTGTTCTATGAACTAATAATATTTGATCTGTTACTGTTCTGGGACATACTATGTCCAGTGATTGGACTAGGGGACTCATATCCGAGCTCACTAGGTTTTTCTTCGATACTAAACTATCATTAGTTTCTCCTTATGTGGAATAATGATAGCAACTACATGTGGGTTGAATATCTTACATAAATTAATTACAGTTTCAAGGTCTTTTTCCATAGAAATGAACTATATTATAAATAGAGCTCTTCCTAGCTAACAGTCTGCAGCGTTCTCTGTTGGGATACGTGCTGTATGAACTTCAGCATTTCCTGTCACTGATTATAACAAATATAGGAAGACTTTTTCCTTAATTTATTCCTGTAGGGAATCTGTAAACTCATAACTACTTTATTAAGGCATGATACACCAATAAAATAAAATTCATTCCTGTCTCAGTGTAGAGAGATAGCAGAGACATATGGGATATTCTTTGCTTAAGAAAAAATCCAGTGACTGTTACAGTCAGCTTATTTTTCTTGACGTTACTCAAGTTTTCAGTATTTTACTTTTCCAGCATAGTTTGTCTTTCTGAAAAATGCTGTAAATTGTAATCAAATGGCTATAAATTACAGAATTATATAGCTGACATTTTAAAAATTCAGCTCAGAGCTAAAATTTGCATGTGTTTCAACTGCCATAAAATTCTCTACCAGTGCCTGCCCTACCGACCTAAAAGGGCAACTAAATGTGTAATGAAGAGAGAACCCCGAGGTCACTGGAAGTGCATGTGTTATGCCACACACATATTGATACAAAAAACCCACAAAAACCAAACTCAAGAATGCCATTGAAGGAGTGTGTGTTATGCAACACAAATATTGAGATAAAAATGAAATTTTCTTAGGGTCAGCAAAATATCTTCTCTTTATGGAAAAAGTACTTAATATCGCCCTGTGCAGATTTTATCTGTTACAGTTGAGATGTATTTACTGTGCTGAAAGATTTATTGAGCTTTCATGGAAAGAGAATCATGTTGTGGGGTTTTTTTGGGTCGGTTTCAACCTAAAATACTAAGTAAAATGACAAAAAATATTTGGATGTGGTGTTCTTACTAGAGATTGTTTTTTCCAAAGGACAGATTCTGATACTCCCCTAGCAGCATAATGAAGTATTTACTGCATTGTGTCTGTGTTAGAAATTCAGACAGGCCTAGAGAGATCAGAAGTATGGGAAGAACATGAAAAAATACTTAAATGCTGAAAACCTTGCCAAGGGTCAAGCTGAACAAGTTCTCTGTAACCAGAATTTTCACTGCAATCAATTAAGCTTGTATGTGGAGGGTGCATACAAGGTTGACCAACACTGCCTAAGTGGAGTAATAGCACTATTTAATGGAAAATGAATATTTGGAAAGCAGTTAAATCAGAAGATGAAACTGATAAAGATGAGAAGTAAATGTAAATAGAAAAGTGATGAGCTTTTCGTGGATTGTTGTAGCAATGTTGATGCAGTCTATGCTCAGGCATGTCATATCAAGCAATAGGAGATAAAAATCTTCTATCTGAAGATACTTATTGCTGTGTCAGAAAGAGCTAGGCAAAGCTAAAGAATAAAGGAAGAGGATGTTTAAAATCCTGTATAACTGGTGCAGTGTTAATGTAGCAGTAAGGGGATGGAATGGGGCAAATCTGTATCAGGAAGCATTTCCTAGCAGAAAAAAGTATTTCAATATGGTGAGTCTTTCATCAGTATTAGCAGCTTAATTATGGAGATGTTAGTAAATACATCTATTATCTCTCAAGTTTTTGAAAGCTGCATGAATATTTCAAGCCATACCAGCAGCCTTCAGCAGCAGTTTTCTGTGCACTGGCAATGAAAAAGCAAATTGCAGCAACTGCTAGTGTTACTGTACTTTGCTGTTTCATCTACAAAGGAAATTATTTTTCTCTCATTGATACACTCAAAAAAAAATATCTGGGAACACTTCTTTTTTGGCTGCTTATTTTATATATATGCTTGGGCAAGCCAAATACTTTTAAGTCAGAGCCAAGCTAGAACCAAGCCTAGGCTCTGATTTGTCTCTGGGAAAGGAAACCAAAGCTTAACTACTAAAAGCACATTGTAAACTTAATGAATAATGAAATACACAGAAAAAAATCTGGAAACCAAGCCCAGACAGGGCAAAGGCAAAGTACTTAATGCACTACATTTGTTTTGCATTACTACAGAATATGCATTTTCTTTTTAACCATTCAGAACATTCCTGCAATTTAATTAAGCATCAATTTACTAAGTTTGTAAGCTGTGTAAAAGCCCTAAGAAGAACTTTGGACCACAAACAACTTCATATCTCCAGCCCTGTAGGAGCTGCTAGTGGTTGCATTAGACTTTGTGCTTTAAACAAACACATAGAAAAATATTTTTCCAAATGCAAATACATTATCCATATTCCAGGAGAGGTTACATTTGAGATGCATTAAGGTGATACCTTTTTAAAAATGTGCTTTTTCTTTTTTTCCCCCATCAACTCTTGAAAAAACTTCAAAAAAATAGTATTTCATGACCCAAGCACTACCTGAAGTTAACTGATTCCAGAGGTCTCAGCCTGGCCTGATAAGCAAATACAAGTCCAGTTCAGTGACATGATTTAGTGCAGAATTGGGCCTCAGCAGTTTGGAGGAGAGAAGATAATTTGATTTTCTGGAACATTATTATCCAAACTATACTCTGCCATTGTGTTCTGACAGCTGAAAAATAGTAGGCATTAGTATACAGAACTATTTGTAGTGATCATAAAGGAATGGTTTTAGAGGAAGCCACTTGACCACGTTTGCCCACATTATGTAGCATTTATTCACATTCAAGGTACAGTCATTTGCCATGAGGTGTTTGGACTCAGTTTGGCTCTCTCACAGACAAGACAAGTAAAACAAGAAATAGGCTAAGCCACAGAACAACAAAACATTACCCAGCCAGTGCCTGCCTGAGAAGAGAGAAGAGCATAGGAAATTTCCAACTACTGTATTTAGATCCTAAGTACATCTGCAGGTGATGAAATCGTACAATACACCCAGTTAAGACCTACCTTATCACATGGTAGGATGCTTATCTCCTGTCTTGAAAATAAAAACTTTAAAATTGCATCAACTCTACAAAAACATTCTTAAACACATTTATAAACAATTGCATATACAAATCAGTTAGTTTCCTTTGGAAGTAAGTAGCTGGACTCCTAATTAGTACTTGTGAACATATTCTTACCATTTTTGTAATAGTTTCAAGTACATGCATGTGATACACAAAAATCCAAGTGTGCTTTTTCAGTGTTTGGCCAGTTCTCAGCTCACTACACTAGGACACCCCTCAGTGCCATTTGCAAGATACCTGGTTTTAAAATAATACAGCCCACAGTTCTGTACATATGGAGCTGTATCCAGGAGATACAATATCTCTTTGCTGATATAATAATGTTATTATTACTTTTGCAGTCCCTCTCTTGTAGTCCTGTTGGGTGCAAAATAGTAATTTGCTTCAAAGGCAAGATATTTTAATAATTTTACTTTAAGCAAAATAAATAAATAAATAAATAAAAGGATCTGAGCTGAATCTGGATCACCAATGCCAATAAAAGGCATCCTAATCTCTGTATTCTGATATCCCAGACAATTACATGGCAACTAGAGGATGGGAAAACTTTAGTTAATTTCCATACCTCTTAAATGATGTATGGATGATAATAACAAAATGTTAAGATTTTTTTTGTTTGTACTTCATAATCTTTTGATAACAAACTTCAGTTAATTTCTTTATAAATACATGCTTCATTTGGTGTTTATTTGCTTTTGTCACAGGTTTGTTTATATTTGTATTCCATTGTGCTATGAAAGAAAATGTGCAGAAACAGTGGAGGAGACATCTCTGTTGTGGCAGATTCCGACTGGCAGACAATTCAGGTAAAGGTAGTTCACAACTCCCCTCTTTAGATGCTGCAGTTGTCTATAAAAGTTCAGGTGAACAGCTTGCCATGTTATTTTTAATATAATACAAAGTAAGCCAGAGATGTGGAAAAAGAGGTTAATCACAGGCTGTCACTTCAGTACTAACAATTGCCAAGGGACTTTTCAGATATCACTTCATAAAAACTCTCAAATCTTTCAGGGTTCTATTAAAGGCAGCCGGTAAATTTTGTAGTGCTATGGACATGGCTTTGGAACGTCCATCAGTCTGTAAAAATAAAAAAATAAATAAGAATCCAGAGATTCAAACTTTGTTATTCCAAACCCAGTCCTACTCATTTTATCCTATATTAAAGTATATTGAATTTGAATTGTATGAACTGTTAAGATGATGCAGGAGCAATTCTTAAAAAATGCATAGAAATATTCTGACATCTTTTGCTTTTATTTTTGTCTTTTTAAACTGTCCTGTCCTTTGCCATTAAATTCAGAGACTATTAGACACTCAGAAACATAGAAAATTCCTGTAACAGAAGCCTGATTAGGTTCTTAGAACTGAAGTTCACCTTCATCTGCAGCAGTCAGAGCGAAAGGATAGGCACTGAAAAGTGCGATGTTTGGGCCACTATACTTTACAGTTTCCTGCACCTTTGGCCATCCTGGATGGCACAAGGCTAGTGCATGCAGGCAACTGGCTCTTCCTTTACTGTCTGATGTGGTGATTTGGACCATATAATTCTTTCTCATATTGTATTAATGGTTTGGACAAAATTCTTTAAATGTGAACTACTGAACAAACTTGATTATATAAATAGTGCACCAGTGTGCTAAATAACAAGTTAGTTGTTAGTATGTAGTATCTTCCTCAGCAGCAGCAGCAGCAGATCAAGCCTCAGATGTAAATGATCCTATCTATCCCTTTCCTATCACCTTTACATTTTACTCATGAGGTCAGGAAAGTTTGGTATCCTGTACTGCTACAGAGCTTCACCAATTTCAACTGCTGTGATAGAGGAAATGAAGTTGGAATAATTTTGTCATTCTTAATAGCCAAAGAGGGTACCTAATAGGACAAGGAGAGGGGTATTTGTTATAAGCAATACTAAGAAATGCATCCAATATTTTAAAAAATCATAATTGAATAAATTAGGCATTTATTATCTATGGTAGTTATTTATGTAAAACTTCTTAATCATTTTTAGATTGGAGCAAAACAGCAACCAACATCATAAAGAAGAGTTCTGATAATCTTGGGAAATCCTTATCCTCTAGTTCCATCGGCTCCAATTCAACCTACCTAACATCCAAATCAAAATCTACGACAAATACATATTGCAAACGAAACAGCCATACAGGTGAGTTCTTGCACTGCAACCCAGTGCATCTGTGAATACATAGGTTTGTGTTAAAGGCACAGTAAGGGTTTCTACCCAAAGGTTAAAGAGAGAAAATGTCATCAATTTGTATAGTGTCAGTATTTTTAAAATATATGTTACTATTTAATAAGAATCATTACCCAACATGCAATACATCCAATATATAGATCTGATCTCTGTATGTTCCCATACTAAATGAAATAGGCTTGATGAAAGCAAATTTTGCTTATTATCCTATTGTAAACACAGGGTAGCCAAAGCACAGAGAGATGACGTTCTTCACCCACAGTAACATGAAAGCTGGCAGTACAGCTGGAAATAGGAATAAAGTCTTCAGAGTCCAAGTCCATCTAACTCTAAAACACTTATGGGTAAAACGACAAATGGAGCCTACTCGGAAATGGATACTGTGTTCCCAGAGTATGCATTGTCTTGCCCTTCTACAAATAGCCATATCTACTGCTTTTTTATTTAGATGTCAATGATATATGTAATAAAAGGCATCATCTGTATTCCACTCATACCGTGAAAGTGTGCTCACTTTAAGAGGCCTTTAAGGGAGCAAAGAAAGAGAGCAGCTGGAATGATTTGCAAGTTTGTTTGTGTCTGAGATAATATTTCAGAAATTCACTTACATAGTTGAGATTTTCTTTGTTAGTCTGTTTTTGTGAGTGCATGTTTTTGTCCTGTGTAAAGTCACATAGTATTATTATACAATACTCTTTTATAAATATAGTGGAAATAAAATCTGCTCACATATCTAACTCAAAGGTGTGTTTACTTGCTTTAAAATATTTATTAGAAAAAAATGTTTAGATATGAAGTAGATTATTTCACAAGAAGGAAAGTTAATGTTGTTTCTCAACTATTAATTATTTTAATTAAGCCCCAAATGTCTTATTTGTGATGGCACACTCTCCCTTCTTGATGCATGGCATAGTTTCCAGGAAATACATTCTATTTTTTAAGTTGATGATCATTACATGCTTCAGTTAGGCACAAACACTCCTTTTTTTAAATAATTTCATTGCTGTTTTCTCACTGACCGAGATGCAGTGCATCCATTAACATGAGGGATTGTACATCAGGTATTTTAAGAGTTTAAAACTTTATAGAGAAATACATGAAGTACACATGCTTTGAATACAATAAAAATGAGAGGTATCTTAGGAGGTATCTTGCTCTCAGGACTGCTATTCACAGCTGCACAGGGAGCTCATGGCTGGTGCCTGCCTCCCCAGGCTGCCTGTCCCTGCTGCCAGGTCAAGTTCAGTGTGCAGTGCACCCAGCTGCCATGATCAAGCTGTTCATTCATCTCCTCGCTGCAGGAACACTTCTGCCAGCAGTCTTCCACAAGCAGCATCTTTAATATCCACCCATCACAGTACTATTGTTGATTTAATAGTAGAAGTGGCCAGCATTGTGCCCTTTCTGCAGCAGACAGAGGATTCCCTTTTTTCAGATCAGTCTTTAGATCCTTGATCTTGGAATTAATGATAAAAATATGCTTAAATGCTTTGTTGGACTCAGAGCTTTTTATCGGGCTATCAATTAAGAAGACTTAGTGCTGGAGTTTTTGCAAAGTGTTCTTGAAGTAAAACAAAGAAACTGTTCTAGATAAGAAGTAGCAAAGTTAAAAGAAACTTGCTCATATATATTCTTCAAAAATTATGAGCTGAATCCCATGCATAAATTATTCCTAAAAAGGATTGCTGTTCTTAATGCAATAAAAAAAAAATCAAAAATTTATTGGATATTAAGGGAATACAACAGTTTTTATTTTTTGGAACTTTATTACATTTCACTTTGTTCTCTAAAAATAGACATCTTACTGTGACACTCCACAGGAATTTTTAGTAGCACTAGGTTTTTAAATACCGAAATATTTTCTCATGTGTAAAAATAATAAAAATAATATTCAGATTCTAATAAAAATAATATTTAGATTCTGATTGTTAACACAGCTGAACTTCTCAGTTTGCCAACTTAGCCAAATTGCAGGCAAAGAATGTCATAGCTACATGTCTTGGCAAGTCTTGTTGATATGGTTGTAATGTGCTCCCTGGAATTGACACAAGCATTCATGTGTTTGTGGTGTAGATAATGTCTTCTAAGGCCCTTTCCTCATCAGTGGTGGAGCATTACAGGTAAAGTGAGAATTGCTTTTGTTGAATGCATGATTGGAACAGGGTGGAGGGATGCTTCTTGCATGATGTCCTCATTGAAGCAGAGGACTTTGCTAATCAGAAACGCTGCTTATTTCTATTACATCTTCTGCCACTGATGCTGAACCAAAGGACAAGCATGCTTCGAACTCTGGGTGTCTGCACTCCTGCACTCTGCATGGGGCACAAAGCATTTAGAAGATACCATTTTAGAAAACAGACATTAATGTCCTGACATTAATGCCTATGTACAGTAGTCTGGGGAAAGGAGATTATCCTGAAACACCCATACATTAAAAAGTAAAAACAATCTGATTGAGTTGCAGAAGATTGCCTAGAATTTATCAAAGTAATTACAGAAAATTTAATGTATTTATATTTGTGCTATTACCATTACTGGATTAGTCTTCTAGACACTGAGATTTTTATATCCATTAGCACCCAGAATTACTCTGGATGATGAAACATATATGCCTGATAGCTGTCCTGTGAACTGCTGCTTGAATGCAGAATGGACCAATCCAAATATTGGATGGACCTTCATGGGTTAATGAAAGAGGTCACTATGGCATCTTGTGGCCCAGCTGTCTATAAACCCAATCCAAACTATTTGTAGAAAAGACTTAAATGCCCTCTGTAACACTTCTGTGAATTGGAAGTTAAGACTATATCTGCAGAGAATTTGGTCATACAACTCCCACTTAGTTCAGGGATACGTGATTTTAACCCTGTACTTAGATGTGAAGCCATTGGTTAGTAAATGCATACATTTGAAACACTCCCCATACTCAGAAATTTGCCATTGGACATGGAGTTATTGCCTGCAATTCGTGAACATTTTTGCACGCTTTGAAAAATCATCTTAATAAGCCCCAACATGTCTATTTCTGTTTTAATGAGTGAAACTGGTTTGATTTCTCTGTCTGCAATACATTTCTCCTTCACAACACTTTGTGCTCTTTTATGGCTTGATATCATGGCTTTTCCAGAGATGGTTTCCTTTTTGGTTTATTTCTAGTTGGTTTATTTCTAAGAAAAGTCTTTTATTTAATCATTATTCAAGTAGTATGCTTAATTCTTAAATGATCCTTTAACAAGGATCATTTTGGAGATGACTTCACTGAGGTCTTGTAAACAGCCATCGAAAATGTCACTTGTAGAAAACATTGCCTCCCAGGGTACTCCACCTTACTGCTGGCTTTCAGGGGTACAGATCTTGCCCACATTCAGGGAATTAATTCCAGCTTCACTACAGTGGAAGAGATAAGAAAGAGAGCTCGGTTAGGACAGCATACTTGAGAAAATGAGACACAAGCTCTCCTTTTCATTTTTCATTACATTAGCTCTACCTACTGACCATTTTCTGAACAGCACTGAGGAGAGCCCCCGAAGCTGACTTTCCCAGTTTGGCTGGGAATTGCCTTGATTCTTTACTTCTTCAGCTTCACCCTTGACCTCTAGCTCATGGACTCTGAAGGGAGGCCCAGTTGTTGCACCTTTCCTCCCTACAGTTTTCAGCCTGCACCCTCCACATTATGGACAAAACAAGATGAGGCTAGGCAAGCACAAAGTTTTGGCTCTGATTATCTGCTTTAGGATGAAAGACATCCTCTGCTACATTCAGCACAGATTATATTATTTCTGTGCATAGCTCAAAACATCCACTGCTGAAATAACATGTCATTCTACAGTACTTTATTATGTGGAGATGCTATTTATGCAGATCCAGTGCTATCAAAATGGTTTTGGGTTGTAAGATTCAGAGCATCAGCATTACATTAATATATTAAAAGGTCATAGGAGTCAATAACACTTTAGGCAAAACAGTAAAGTGCTAATTTCAAGAGATACCTGAAAGGTCTGCCGACAAAACTAGACATCTCAAAAGAATTTAGAAGAAGTAATCTCAAGCCAAAAAGTTACTCGCTGACTTTTTAAGGCAGTAATTTAGTTCAGCAGTAGTGGCAATTGAAGGCATATCAATGTGGGAATGACACATCTTTTAAATTGTGAATTTGCTTAAGAGGCCCTAACTTCTTGTTGTTGCTTTTTCCTTCTCTTAGAGAATGTTTTTTGTGACAAGCCATCTTCAAAATTTGCCCAAGAGGATGGAGAACAGACATCAATCATCCCTGTCCACCAGGTTATTGACAAGGTTAAAGGATACTGCAATCCTCACTCTGACAACTTCTATAAAAATATCATCATGTCCGACACATTTAGTCGCAGCACAAAGTTCTAACTGGGTTTCTGAATTATTGTGTTTTTTAAATCAAAGGAATACAAAATGTCTGCCTGGAACTGAGAATATTGGATGTCATAGATTGTGACCTGTTCAGTTATTTTTTTCCCAGTTTATAGTGTTCTCCTGCAAACAGCTTCCACTTAAGGAGTGATTTTTATTTTTTTTTTAAGTTTCTACTGTTGTGGAAAATGAACATTTTCTACCATGGTTTTTAAATATATGCCAGCCAGCATGATGCCTGGACAGCTAATTGTAATCCTGTGTAAATATCTTTTAAGACTGAAGAGCCACAAGCCTAACTTTAAATTATATAATCCAAACAGAAGCAAGTCTTGACTCCTAGAGAAAACAGCCATTTCATGCAGTACATGCAAGCTTTTATTGAGCAGTTTGTTGATGGTCTTTTTCTTTTGAAAAATTATGATTTTTCCCTATGACACTTGTTAGATTCTTGCTTCTTGAATGTCTAGTGTTGTTCTTTATTCATAAGTGAGTAAAACCTCTAGCACCACTTAAAGGGTTATTTTAAACATTTTTGCCTAAATAGACCTGCTCATGCAAACCTTACTCAGCCAAACAGTATGTGCTGTAAATGCAGGCCAATTTGTATCCATATACATAGAAAAAACATTTACACAAAGTTATGTTTCAGCATTTATTGATTGGTATGTATGAAATGCAGTGTCTTCCATCTTGAGTCTATGTTTAATGTTCTTTTTTTCATAAAACAAAATAACAAAAAAACTTCAGCTATATATAGATATATAAATATATACCTAAAACTCTCTCAATGTATGACAATGTATACCAGAGACAATCGAAAAACTATGGACGGTGCTAGAACTTAAGTTTAAATATTTAAATTTTAGATATGTAAATACAAAATTAATTCTTTGTAAACCCATGAGTTTGTCAGTCTCTGTACTTCACATGTACTTGTATGTATAGACATTTACATCAGATGGCAACATTAGGATAACCTGGAATATGTTTACCAAAAATAAACAACATCTTTCTGGGCACATAACATTATCAGTATCAGTATCCCTCTGTTGCCCTGTTGGATGACATGATTGAAGTTGTTGAATGCACAGAGTTTAAATGGTGTTCAGGCAATATTAAGGAATTTCGCATTGCTATACTGTGTCTGTAATGACACTGAGGGGTGTGGGAGTGTGTGTGCAGAGAACAGACAAGTGCATAAAATGCTTACTTGTTATTAGCAAGTGACCTTGAGTGCCAAAAGGGCATGTCTCCTCATGAACCATGTTTCACCCCACGACAAGTTTTATAAAAATTGTAGCTGCACATATTTCTGAAGGCATGTGCTGAAACATAAAAGGTTTTTTCAAGTACTGCTTTCAGAGGAGAATGTCTCCTAATGGAAGTTTTAGTTTTTAAAATTATCCCTTTTTTAACTAAAGTATTTTTAGCTACATATTTAATTATTTGAATTCAGAGAGCATAAAGTTGTGCTGAGATTTTTCAGTTGCCAAGCAGGTGGATGCTCAGTGATTAGGGATGTGGATTTGTGCTTTCTCTGCTCTTTGCACGTGCTTTTTTGTGCAGAGATCATTTAATGCTGTGACCGCACAAATGGCACATTTCCCCTGGCTGCAAACACTTGGTGGGAGGAGGATGTCCTGATGGTAATTCCACCCAGGAACACTTCTGTTGCTACATGGACCTGAACAAAACCTGTCTTGTAACTGCAAATACATTTGTGGTGTATGAGTGGAAGTCAGCCCCATTCACTCAAACTATAATTAATAACATGGATGAGTGTTGTCAGATATCTTTAATAATTGAAATAATTTACAGAGAGATTATGTACAAGTATTTACTGAACTTATATTTTATCATCCCACTTGCCTAACTACTGTAGATAAGTGTTCACATAGCAGCTTACTGTGAGATTTCTACCTGATTAAGATGTTCAAAAGTGAAGAGAAGGAAAACCAAACATTCCTGAAAAAATGAGGAATCAATAAAACATAATAGATCAATAAAATATAAATAAAAATAAAACACTGTATCATGAATTAAGCTGAGCTGTAACCCATCAGTTTAACGTACATCTACCTGTATTTTTGCTGAATTAAGATTTTTTTTTTCTTTTTTTTACTACCATGTAGTAATCTTAAACTGTCTGTGTCACTTAGTTACTCTTGAATGCTCTCAATTCTACAATGTAAAGCTTCTGTTTTGTAGTTGACATGCTGTAACCTCTCTTGTACATATTTATTTATTTGTGAGGTTAAATATGTCAAATATACTTAGCACTATAATGACTGTTGTTGTTACTTTAATGCTAAGTTTCTGCTTCATCATAGAAGAAGAGGGAAATAATAATTTCTTATATTTTTTTCTAAATAACTTGTGAAACTGTAGCTCTTTCTTTTGGAACTTTGAGGGAACTTGTCAGTGTAATTTGATACTAGTTAGTGAAATACAGTGTAACAGGTTTGAAGATGGACTAAAATGGAAAGAAACCTTTTCAAGTAAACATTTTTTTATGTTAGTGTTCCAAATAATTAAAGCCTTTTAATAGTGAATGGATGACTTTTATTTTTCCTTTTTAGTGTTTAATGGCAAAAATTAGACAGTGGAATTCTGGAAAATAATCTTGTGGGTTTTTAAGTACTTGAGATAGATACACACCTAGCCAAAATGTTGGAAATAAATGTGCAAGACTAACTCCATCTCATCAGGGGAACACATTTTGCAGAATATGCTTTCCCTTTTGTAATTTGCTCAGTACCACATTCAGTGAGTGATCTGGAAGTTACGCAATCTCATTTATTTACAGTGGTAGTCATGCCATAGAAATGAAAGGAAAATCAAGGCAACAGACAATATGCTGGGATGATATTTTAAAGTTATACAAATGAATAATCTAAAACTCGGGAGTTATTCCATTCTATCTGTTTATCTCTAGCTGAATGTAGTCCCTCATTATCAATTTCAGTCAACTTGTAATCATGCTTTGACTGATCACTGCTGAAAAATTTGATTCCACCAATCACTGGATTAATACACTACAATGTATAAACAATAAATGTCACACATTGATGGCCTACTTTTACTTACTTACCTCTAAAGAAGATGGCAATATGCTGAAATGTGTCAGATCTGCTCCCCTGTATTTAAGTCTCATCACAGAAAATGCAGAGAATATGAGTATTCAGCAGTGATATCTTTTAGAAAGCATTAAAAAAAAAAAAAAAACTAAACAGAAAACCATGGGAAAAGAGGCATTTAATAATGAAGCTGCTGGGTACACTTGTGTACAGTCTGTCTCTGTGTGTCTATGGACAGTGAACACTACCCTTGTGCTTTATGCCTTGAAGAGTGTGGGAGGATCCTCTGAGGGAAGGAGACCAGGTTTTTTTCCCAAGTAGAATCTTGGCAGATGCCAAACTTGTAAGGAGTGATTTGCAGCGTTTGGGGGTGGATTTATTTTTCTCTTCATTTCATCACTTTTTAAATACCAAGACAAATTTTATTTTAATCCTCTACTGTTAACAGCTTCCTACTGTAACCCATTGAGTTACATAAAATGCCACTTCATTTTATTGCTTTTGAAAGGCTGATCTATAACCAGACACATCTATGTAACTTCAAGGACAGCTGTCGAATTACAGGGCAGCAAGGTGTCACTCGTGGAGTCATTATAAAAAGCTTTTATGCAATTTCTGTATATATAGATGTAAACCCACATGTGTGTCAGCATATCAGGCAAAAGGCATAGAAGTTAATGCCAGGGAAGTCAATCATGCAAACGAGTCTATGGAGCAGACCTTTCATGCCTAGCACTCCAGCTGCCGCTGTGCCAAGGAGGCTTTCCCCTTCATTCTGCACTTAGCCAGTCTTTGGTTACTCTGCCCGTTTATTTGTAAGATCTGGAACCATCATGACAGTTCCATCATCAGGACAATCACTTACTGTAGTGCTAGAGAAAGGGAAAGGGGAAAAAAGTGAAGAGAAAGGGAAACTGAACCTAAAAGAAAGGAATAGGTAATTGCCAAGGCCTGTTTTGCATCTCATACTTTTCACTCTTGCCCCTTGCCCAGGTTGTCTCACCCTGACCAACAATGGAGACAAGACCACTGGAGTAGGTAGGACACACCACCACAGCTATTTGTGCATTTGTCAATGTAAACTAACATTTTTGACTCTCCAGCTTCAATTTGAAAATCTGCCATCGCTCTTCAAGACAACAATTGCAGCATTTGCATGCTTGAAAACTAACCTAGAATAATATTTCTGTAGTTTAGGAAGAAGCTAATTCCTTTCATGATGAGAAATCAGACTGATAAGCACACCAGAAATGGCTAAACAAATCTCATGGAAACCTTTTCTGGAAGGATAACCCTTCCTTAGATGCATCTGCTCACTCAAAGCCAATGCTGCTGTTGCTCTCAGTAGAGAACAGTTTTAGTATGCATGAAGAGTGCACAATGTGGTGCTGTCCATATGGATTGCTTAACCACAACCATCTGTGCTTAACCACAGCACTTTGAGTGACACAGTTTTCTCGATGTGTGTTGAGATATCTGCCTTACAAAATAAATGCCAGTTTGATTCTTTAGCTTGTAACATAGTCTAAACTGGGCAATTTTTATCCCGACTATTCTAGTAGAGTTCTTAAAAAACATAACTTTATCTAGAAAGGGGTTTGCAAAAATCCAAACTGTATTCTATGCAGGGAGTGTAGGAGAAAGAGCAAATGCTGATAACTCTGGTCTGACATTTTCTCCCACTGCCAGATTTTTCCCCATCTGAGAGCCCTCCAAAATGAGGGGGGAAAGCAGCAAAGGTAGGGGAGTGGATCCTGCTCTGTCTAGTGGGCAGAAGACCCACTGTCCCTATCCTGCTGCATTTCACAAGTCTCCAGCACCAAGTGCAGCAAATGCAATATTATGCATTTACTGGTTTTATTTTCTGCTTGTCTTGTTCCTGCTTTTCCAGCAGAGGGCAGTGACATATTTCTAGTTATAAAGCTTTTAAAATCCAGTGAAAAACACAGAAAGATTCCTCCATATGTGCACCCGCACAGAAATAAGTAGGAGAGGTCATACCAGGTTTGTCTATTATTTAGCAATTGGTTACATCACCGGATAAAGCAAACACTCTGCACTGAGGGAAGTGAGGGGAGAGAGCTGTCTGCCTGCATTTGGGCATATTTAGTGGCAAGAACAATACAGAATCTCTCTGTATTCTCTCTTGCTGGTTGTTAAATTTTCTCCTTTTTTGCTCTGAGGGGATGCAATGGAACTAGCAATTGCTACACTTCTGTCAACTGAGCAAACAGAACCAGCTCACCATTTCAGGCTCATACACAGCCTTATTCCAGTACTGGGCAAATTATTTGATATGCTGGAATGTCAGCCTGTGACTCAGAAATTCACTGTATGCATAATTTTCCAGGGAGGGAAAAAAACCCAGCATCTCTCTGCTGACAGTGGCATGCAGATCCATAACTCCCTACCACTTTTTCCATCAAGGGCATAGGAACAGATCAGCTGTCAGCAGGATCCTCTCTTCACATACTCCTTTCCCATGGCACATATTTATTACCCACTCAGCTCAAGAAAGGTGCAGAACTGCTGCGCTACAGACCCAGCGGTACAGCTGCCCCATGGCCATTCCATCATAGGGCAGGATTGGCCAGAAAGGTTCTCCATTGGAAAATGGCACCCTGTCAAAATTAAAGTGTCTCATCTGCAATTCTGGCTTGTCCCTGGACTCTCACTGGCATGTCCCTCTGAATGCATACCGTACCAGCACAAAACTAAGGGAAGAAGAGTTGCGTGGGAGAGAGGGAGGGGGGCAGTGGGCAGGCAGGGAAGGACATGGTCTGATCTAGCCTCCCCAACTTTTGTTGGAGATGGCTGCTGTGGCTGTGGGAAGAAGGAGCAGTGGGGAGTCCCGTGAAGGGTTAGGACTTGGTGTACAGAGCAGAGCAGAAGATTAGTATTACAGATGTCATGACACCATCATTTCTCCAAAGACTTGTGGTGTTGGTGTAGCACAAGTTCAGAGTCAAAGCACGGCCGCATTACTGGCTCATCATCTTTTGGTGTCCTGACATGAGCACAGCTCTAAACAAGGCAGGAGCCAGCATGAGCTCCCCAAAATTTCTCTGTCCTCCCTACAATTAATGCTCACTTCCCAGGAATGCAGACATGCCAGTATGCCTCTCAGCCTAGATGCAAACATCTCCTTGCTCAGATACAATCATTTTCTAGAAATAACCAAGGTACAAGAGTAATCTGGGGATTATGCAGCACTGCCAGAATCACAGAACCACAACTGACTATATAGCACAGTGAAGATGCTCCAAAAAGGAGGGCAAGCATAGAAAGATAGTATTTGTAAAGCTTTACAGGAGCACTGAGTGACAGAGGCTGAGATACTGTGGTTTTCCATGCAGGGTGCAACTGAAGGGCCCTCAGAGAACTTCTGTGTTTGCACAGGCCCAGGCTGAGCTCTGTGGGAAGGACAGATCAAGGGGATGGTGTGCCAGCAGCCTTGCTGGACTTCAGCCTATATGTATCCTCTTCACCCTTTCTTTGATGTAGCCTAGAGATGGTGGTAACTGTGGAGCAAGATTTGAAGCAGTCCAGCTAATACTTCTCGCACGTTAGCAGGATATATTCAGGAAGACTGGGGCTTAAAATTTCCATCCAAAGCAGCCCCTACCCCTTGCTATGGTCAGGTGGCAGCTTTTACCAGAGATGAGAAACTTATATTTATTTTAGCTAGATTCGATCCTCCAGATCTGTGCACCAGTTTCAGATGGATGTATGGTGATGTGAGTCTGTCATGGTACTCCTGATCTCACTGGGCAGAAGTGACAGAAAAGCCAAATGCACATTTCATTGCAGAAAAGAACAACCAGAAAAAGATCAGCACAGGCAGAAGCAGCCTGTCCCTGAGAGTGTGACTGTTGGATACCGTTGCTGGGTTACAGCCATCTGATTTTAACACATGCCGCTCCTTTATTTTTACTGATTTTTCAGTGTCTTTCAAAGACAGATCTTTTTCACTTTGCCTCTTGCTTTCACCCAAACTGAAGCATGCTTTGGTTCAAAGCAAATAGGCAATCCCCCAATCATATTTTATCCTGGACTGGATGTGGTATATGAAGTTTCCAACATTCACGCAAAGAGATCCTCTCACTGCAATCGGTGAGACATCACTTGGGGACTAATCCAAGGGCAGTCTCTGAATTCCCTCCTGAACAAGGCACAGGTGAAGGATATGTCAAAGCGAAGCACTAGAAGACTTTCAGGACAGCGAAGACCCTGTGTCACTGGAGGTGTCTAAGAACAGGCTGAACCTGGGCTTCCTAAACCCACGCATGTGGGTGCCACCCACATGACAGCAACTGACAGCAGTATCAAGCGACAAAGAGACAGCCTCCTGCTCTGTGATGATCCTCTTTAATTTCATGGAGCTATTTTCAGTAACACAGTATACCACGTGAGGAGGAAGGTGGTCCCACAATAAATTCATCACTCCCCTCTCTCCTGTCTTATTCACTCCTCTCAGTTTTTCAGCCACAAACCCTTTGCCCATAACTCTGAATAGCTTCATCCCTCTGAAGAAGGACCCCACAGCCATCGCACTCCCACACTGCCAATAACCATTCCAGTCACCAGCCTATCCCCACTGCAGCAACAGCTTCTGTCCCTTTACTTACAGAAACAGCCTCTGTAGGATAAAGCAGAGAAGGCCACACCAGCAACATCTCCAGCTCTTGAGCAGCCTGGCACTGGCATGGTGCTCTGGTGCAGCATTGACCTGCTCAGGCACTGGAGGAGCAGGTGCAGGCACCATTGCTGCATTACCTCTGACCTTTTAGAGGCGGATTGGCAGACCTCTGGGTTAGGTTTCTAGGCATATGTATCACAGGGTTGATTTTGACAGAGATTTTAAACAGGCAGGAAAAATAGACACCCTCCTGTGAACCTTTCTGGTTCCATTTTGCTTCAGACTAATGTCCAGTATAGGATTGTGTGGGCTGTTTCCACTTGAAACCAAGCTTCTTTCTGGCACCTTTATGGACCAGGTTAAATCTGTGACAGGGCTTTGGGTATTTGGTTTACTTTTTGACCTTTGCAATGAATTCATGCAGTTGCCTGTGTGAGCATGGCAGCTGTCACCTCCTTTGACTCTGTCAGGAAAATCAACAGGCCTTTTTTTTTCCAGTTAAAAGAAATAAATCCATTACTGAAGATGCTGCAAAAGACATTTCAGTGTTTTCTTTTGGTTAGGCGGAGAAAAGAAGGTGAGAAAGAAGCTTCAGGGATAATGTTCACATGAAGAAATTTGACTTAAACTACTGAGTTGACTCAAAAGCTGACTTTGCCAGGGATGGCAAGAATTAACTTCTCGAACACTTGGAGCAGACTCTGATGCAGTGCTTCCTGTTTAAGCAGCCATTTCAGCAGGTAGTCAGCAGGCAATGAGACGGGAAGGATATAAAGAACAACACAAACTGCACATACAGCACATACACACATCCCAGACAGGTCTGAAAAATGAGCCATGTGTTTATTCTCTGCTTTTTTTTCTGAACTACTGTGTAAACAATCCATCACAAAAGCAAAACACTAGCTTGAATTGTCCCAAAGTCAAGCCACAGAAACTAACAGATCGTTTTCCAGGATATTTGCAAATAAATGTATCAACGCAGCTCCACACATTGAGACATTTAATTAAATGACTTGGGTTTTGTTATTTTTCATACCACAGGAAAAAAATTCTCTATTTGGCAGAGAATTCTTCCTCCTTAGATCTCAATCTCTGCCTAACAGGATTTTTATGCACACAAAACTTGAATTGTCTTGGCGCATACAAGTCGAGATGGATTTGGCTGCCTGATGATCGTAGCTGCAATAGCTTCTTCCCATAAACCAGGCATTTCAATGTGTGTAGAGCAACCCTGTGACTGTGATTGGCATGTGGTTACTTTCAACCAGCTTGTTTCTCCCATGGCTGGGAGAAACAATGCCAAGAGAAGTATTTTAATATTAAGGTGGTTGTGAAAAAGCAGCAGATGCAATAGCTGAGAAACAAAAAAAATATTGCTTTATGAAGTGTTTTGGCTCATTTACCTGTAGTAATTAATTACTGATGACTAAGTGCCTGAGTTCAGGAAACAAAGGTTGTTTGTCTTGTACAGTTTGTTTTGTCCGGTTTGGGATGGATTGGATCCACTAAATCAACACCCACATGTAAGGTAGGAAACTCACAGAAACTCAAAAAAAGCTTTCTTCACATCAGCTAAATCAGGACCAGTATGCTTGAACTCTTTTGCAATTTCTTTCTTAAGCCACATTATGTAAGAGGATGAGGAACATCTGCTTCACTCAAGTTGATCAGAGCCCTCCTATCTTCCTCAGGTACTGATACATCCAGAGTCCAGTATTTTGCATAGCCTCACTATATAGTTTTGGGGTTTCTACCGTAGATGTCCTTTCAGTGGGACAGTAGTGTTGTGGTTCCCCAGAATTTGCTTATCTATTGCAAAAAAATGCACAAACAATTACTATGGATTATCCACTTCAACATTTTATCAGGATCCATTTAGCTGCACAGCAATAGCTTTTAAGTTTGAGTAGTTACATGACATATTTTCACCGCAGAGGTAGCAGAAGCTTAAAGACAAGGGGTGGATGCTTCACCACATGTAATCTTCCTGGTTGGCCTCTCATATCCATGAAGTTGGACTTTTTCTCAAGCACTCTGAGTGCCCTTTCCATAAATCTTGGGCCTCAGACCTACAATGAAGTTATTGTCATTTAAGAAATTTGCCCTATCCTCCTGAATCATTAGGACTGCCAAGGCGAAGTTTCTTCATTCACCTCTTTTTCTCCAGCATGTTCTACCTTTCAGTTGTGAAAAGTTAAGAATTTAGCACCCTGCTGCCAGCGCTCACTCAGCTGATGCACACTGAATTGCTGTAGCAGTGCATTGTGCTCAGGACCTGAATGCACTGATTTGTCAAGTGTGACATACTATTGATGGCTTCTTCTTGTGCCTGTGAATCTGAGTGTAACTAGTGGTATAAAAAACAACAAAGGATGGCTTGTCTTTGAAATAATTTATTGTTATGACCAAAATCATCACAGAGTAATATGTACACATATGTAGCATTTAAAAATATGCAAACTTTTTTGTGGAAGAAAAAAGAAGAAATCCTTTATTTTACTGGTTTTGTTATACTTTTATCTGCAGAAGAAATGCTGCTTCCAAGTTTATTGCTCTGGAGTTTTAGATGAAAACATATTTCAAAGTCCTGACTAAAGAAAAGGGAATTGCATCTGATCAACTACAGTGTGAGAGAGAACGAACAGCACATCTTGCACTTGTCTGTCTGAGAGATATGAAAACATCTGCAAGTACACTTACCGGAAGGTAAAAGAGCCATCTCCACTTGTCCTGATCAATGCATCAATTGCAAGAAACTGTCAGATACCTTAAACCACTAGCAAATTTATAGTTAAGACTCAGAATTGCGCCAAAACTGAAAAATCAAGGCAAAGAGCATCCTTAAGTTGTGTCATTTATGTCCTGAAAATGTGAAACTCTGATGTAAAAGCTATCCCAAGGTTGGTCCCAAAGGCTGTCCCAAGAGGATGGCAGGTGACTCCTGTGACACTACACAAGGCAGACTGGGTAGGTCACTCATCAGACTTCCAATGAGATGTCCAGGCTTGTCCTGCTGAGACAATTTATATTGGTGAGGGGCTTGGCACATGGCCTGGCATCTGAGGAAGGGACCTGCCAGTGCACTCCTCTGTGCCACCATTCTCCTGAAAAACAGGGAGTTACTCAGTGTGTAGCCTAACTTGTGGATATCATGCTCATCCTTACTGGGGATCTGGGAGAGCTGCTGCACTCTGCATTGGGACCAAATGGAGCCTGACAAAAGACAGGTGCCATGGCATTACCGGGGCAATAGAAAACTAATAAATCCTGAGTCCTATGAGCCCAGTTCAACCTGCTCAGTGGGTGTCTTTCTAGAGCACCACAGGATTTCCCCCACCAGGAAACTGCACTACAAAGCAGGAGACCATCTCCCCTTTCCCTCTCATTCCTGGCTCTTTCCACCTTTTGGTTGCTATGCCATTGAAACCAAATGTTCCTCCTGACAGCAGAACTAAGCAAAGCTCAGTTTCTGCAAGATCATTACTCCAACCCTCATCTTGTCCTCAAACTTCCCATGGATCTCCCGGTGAGCACTGGCACACAGCACACCGGTACTTGGAGGAAGACCGAAAGCAGAAAGGAGACACGGCTTTCTAAGCGTGGCACCCTCAGATCTTCATGCTCTTTATCTTAGCCCCAGGCTTCATCTGTGACCCTCAGCAGCACCACGTCTCTCGCTACGCCTGCTCCTCGGGCAGCAGCTCGGAGATAACTCCTTAGCAGGGCTCTATTCTTAGCCAGCAGCGCGGCGGCAGCTGCGGCCGTGGGCACAAAGCCGCACGTGGGAAGGTGCCAGAGCGCGGTGATCCCATCACCCCGCCGAGCAGTCCGCGCCTTGGGGGGAGCTGGGAGTGTTCAGGCGTGAGCGGATGATTAAAAATAAGCTAACGCAGGCCCGGGGGACTGAAACAGTTAGAAAAAAAATCCTAACTCGAAATGTAGAGGAATAATCAGTGATAAGCAGCCACAGGACAGGAGTAAGCAGTGATAAGGCATGTAGGAAGACTTTGCCGCCAGAAGCCATGCTGCTGGTTGCAGCTATAGCTATGCCCGTGCTCTTTTTTTTTTTCCTTCTGTAACCACATGGTGTCAGAAATGCAAAAGGGGAAGTTTTACCTTTGATTTGTTTCCTATGAAAAGGGCTGCCACACACTCGGCTCAATAAATCCAGTTCAACTTCTGTATGAAGCATTTAATGAAAACACACAGAAGAAAAGCAGGGAAAGGCAAAAGTCACTAAGATTCACCCATGACCCTAAAGAGATCCCAGCTCATGACCAAAGTTTTCCTAGGAAATCTGTCACACGCCAAATGTTAAATTTCTGTCTAGTATAATTGGCTTCAAATCCAGGTAAAGACTGGGATAAATTGATGCATAAGCTATAGGGCAAAAAAGACACTAAAAAGAAGCAAGAGAAAATGTTGGAAAAGTGTAAAAAAAATTTACTGGATATGTTAACAAATTATATATTTTTAATTCTTCGTCTCTTTTCAATTTAAAACAAAAATGGTATATACAAAAACCTGCAGACAATGACAGATGTTTTCCTTTTACGTATTTATGTTTCTAAAAAGAAAACCACTACGGGCAATGGTGATCAAAAGAACTTCTTTTTTTTTTTTT
>VXBU01000301.1:485285-520371 GCA_013400315.1 Bombycilla garrulus
TTTTTTTGTCAGAATTTACTGTTTGTTGCATATTGGTTTCAAGCCTGTGCTTTCCTGAGTACAGAGGAGCCCCTCTGTGCCTGAGCAGTGCCACTTGACTGCAAGCAGTGCTGAGGATAACACTTTTTTCCTGTTTTGGAAATTTTTCCTGCTTAATAGAGGGAAAACCCATTGAAATGAGAATTTTCAGCAAAGGATCTAATAACTTAAGGCACTAACATAAGTTTTTTCTGAACTCACCCAGTGCAGAGATCCAGCAACTGAGGGCATTGCAGGCTGGAGTGTATGGCTGAATTAAAAATAGTTTTACTATCCTTTGAGTGGGCAAGTAAGGCTCCAGTAGTCAGTCTCACAGCTGCCTCTACCTCCTGCCATCCCCTTTGGCAGCTTCCTGAGCAGTCTTATCTATTTTATGGGGTTTCATATGGCTCTTTGCATGTATGAATTTCATCTCACCTAGTATCTGCAGCGTTACTGAGTTTACATATTGTACGTGCAAAACCTGATTCCCAATATATCTGCAAAACCAGTGCTTGCATCCAGGTTCCACATAGCACTAGGGAAGCCACCTAACTCCTGTAGCAATGTGACCTGAAAATCACTCTTCAAACGTGTCACCCCAAAAAATCTTTTGAATTTAGGCCATTCCTTGGGACACTACTCTTTGGTGTTAAGAGGGTGAGTCAACCCTCTAGCTGCTACCTCCTGTTGGATAACTGTTGGGCTCAGAAAAATTGGAACATCCTCAAGAAAAAGCAGGGAAAAAAGAAATCCATGTTGAGGAACTGAATAATAAATAGCTACAATGGAAATGCCTGATTAGTTGCAACTGTAAGGTTCCCCAGTTCTGGAGAACCTGGCTGTGAATTGAAGGGGCCTTTAGCTACCTCAGAGTGGGTTTTGGCCCTTTTTTATTTATTTTTTTTTAATACTCTAAGAATATTAGGCAAACAAGAGGTTTCCCATGTCAGCGTGATTCACAGAGGTGCAGAGCAAAGCTGCTGTACTTCTCACCTCACATCCAAGTTCTTCATTGAGTTTTCACACTCTTTCAGGTTTGCATTCTTTGAAAAGGATGAGAAAATAATTGCTTCTCCTCCTTAATAGGGGTTATCGACACCATTCTCATTCCAAATTCAAAACACAGCACTGTAACAGCTACTGAGAAGAAATTAACTCTACCCTAGCTGAAACCAGGACAGGAGCCCAGAAAAAACATCCCTAGGAAACAGACATTTGCTATAGTCTGACTCAGCAGCAAAAGAGGCAACTCACTGAACATTGGCAGAACACCACTTAAGCCACAAAAGTAAGAAAAGGTTTTGTTGACTGTACATGTTGCTTCTTGCTCTGTATCTGGCTGGTGGATGGAGAAGTCAGTCTGTAGTATGGCCAAGTCAGCACGTTCTACAATGCTAAATTGCTTGGATAAACATCCTCCTGAAAAGAATTAAGAGTTTGCAATAAATTTTAATGTGGTCATGCATTTCAATTTGTTTCTGGTCATTTGGTCAAAAGAGGTTTCAAGTATTTTGGTGTAAAATTCTGAGAAATATATTTGCAAATTCTAGGGTAAAAAATTGCTAGGAACTTGTACAGGATGAAACCAAATCAATTGCTCCAGATAAGAAGAGTATCATTCACTTACTACATTCACTAGATCTCCTTCTGTCAAACTTGCTTAATTTTTAAGCTAAATATTGCTTACCTTAAGTGATGTTTCCTGCTTTTAGACACCGTCTGAGAGACGCACCAAAAAAATAGAGGGGAAATTACCATTACACAAAACTCCAATCAAATATCAAAATAGTCTGATCAAAAATAGAAATAATTTTCTCTAAGTACCACCAGATTAAATAATAATACCACTAGGTTGTCTTCTAATTGCATTCTGCTTCTTTGAACAATTAGATGCACTTACATTTTCAAGCACTTCTCTGCAAACATGAGGATTAGAAATGAATGCTTTACTTTTTAAATGCAATTAAGACAAGCAAACAAACAATCTCATCCTCAGTTCGCATAAATCAGCATAGTCATACTGGTGGAATTACAGTCTATGCTGAACTGTTTCAGTTAAAAATCACAGGTTCTTCCCATACATCTTTTTGCCACTTCATTTATCTCACATGCTGCTTCCTTCCCAGTCCTGTAATGAATTCTAAAGAATTAAGACATGAATTGTTGCAAAGCAACACATTTTCCTTCAGACAGCCTAACCATTTGACTTGAATGATAACTGATGCAGCTGCAGGCTTAAATATTTGTCCCTGCAAGAGGTCTTCTCTCCATTCAGATAACTACTTGTAGTAAACATTCTCAAAACCTTAAACAGTTAACTTAAGAGTCTCGCTGTGTTCTTGCAACACACCACAACAAAGTGCAGTGCCATAAGACTTCAGCTTAGGTCAAAATTAGCCCCACAGGCTCCAGTGACCTGTATCTACATGGAGCAACAAACACAGCTGTAGGACTGCAAACACATACATTTCTACCTCAAGCTAATTCTAGTTTGGTTTTGGTTGTCTTGCTCTACTTGCTGCTATTCTTTTATGGGTCACTTGGGAGGTCAAGGTGGGGAAGACAGTGCTGAATCCCAGCATGGGAAAGCTCCAGTTCCCATTGTGTTCACCTGTTTGGTTCCACCGATTCTCAACAGACTTTGAGGGCTCTGTGTGCTCTTTTCATGCTGGAATCCAGACTTGTTCTTTCTTCTTTCAGAAAACAAACCAGCCCAGACCCAAGATTGGAAGAATTGAAGATAAATTGAAGAGTCACAGATGGCCTAGGCATTCTGCTTTTCCCCCATTTTAGGGAGCTTTTTCTTGTTTTCCTTTCTCTATCACCTTTGCTGGGGCAGGAGCGAGTCTAAGTGGTTTAAGCAGACTCCTCATATGGTTTGATTTCTTAGTTTACTAGTCCTGTAAAATTGTGGTGACCCATTTGGCCAGACAGTGGATCAACGGCTTTGCCCTGGGGGGATAGGGAAGGATCAACTGTAGTCATTCCCCATAAGTTAGGATGAAAAGAGCCTCTCTCCCATGGTGCCCTGCAGGCACATGGTAATTCCTTATATTCTATTGGTTAACTTGGTTGATGTCACCCCTGTCCTTTCTATTGGTTAAGCTGGTTGATGTCACCCCTGTCCTCCCCAATCCAGCCCCTATCTGCCCTATATGTGCTAACCCCAGAATGTTCTCCCTTCCCTGCTTTCCCATTGGCCCCATTTTGCCGCATTGTTCCCCCCCCTTTACCTTATTGGCTAATACCCCACCTTTTTGCTGCCTTTGCACCACCTTTGTACCACCCCTGTGGCCTCAACCCATTGGTCCTGATGCTCTGTTCCACCCCCTTTGTCCCTATACTCAAACTTGAACCCTCCATTGTCCATAGTTCTTCTGTCCCTGGAACCCTGCAGCATATTGCCTCAATAAACCCTGCTGGAACTCCATTCAGAAGACCCTCTCGCCTCTCTCTGTCGATCAGCCAGCCAGCGTGAGTGTGTGCGCATGTGATTCCAGGTTGCCTGTGTGCCTGACTGAACGCCTTCTACCTTGGAGACACTTTCAGGAAGGTTCTGGCTCCTGCCCCCTCACCACCGTGGTCTGCAACAACTGGAGCTCAACATAGGGCACTCTTGTGGGCTCCTCAAAAGTGTCTCCAGTGGCAGCTGCCACTGGACATAAGTCACATTTGGTGCAACCAGTTCCTCGAAGGACAACCTCAGTTTTCTGAGGCGACTCTTGACGGGGCAACTGGCAACCCTCTTTGTGTGGCATCAAGGAGGCGATGTTGAGAATCAGTCATGGTGACGGAACACCCCAGAGATCATCAGCTGACCCGGCAGTGAGATTATGGTGAGATTATGATTGGGGTCACCCTTCTCTTAATTTTTTCATTTTAAATCTCTTGGGTGGGAGAGAGCAGGATGGGAACAACATCCACCATCCCATGGTGAGAGTTTTATATCCAAGTTAAAGATACCCTTGTTGTTAAAAAAGTTAAGTTTTTGAAGGAGATTTGAAATCTTTTGTTCATTGGGTTTTTAAATATTTTCCAGGTGTTAAGAGAGAATCAGTTTTATCAATTATTTTTGGAACTCAGTGGGGGAAATGTTACATTTTACAAACAGAGGGGGACCTTGGGTTGGAAAATTTTATCCAATTTTTCATTTAATTTATTAATCAATTGAGGGTTTGGGGGAGAATTCGAGGAATGCTTTTCAGGGCCCCGGTTATCCTCCCAGTTGTCTTACTCCCCCCCTTCATTCTGGCGTTTGTCGCCAGAGTGCACAGGGCTGCTACCAACTCTCTGACGCCTCCTGATCCCCTCTCTCCCCTTGCCAGGCCAGCAATGCACATGTTGTCCTGGACATTCCCCTCGACCTACTCCCTATACCCACTTACCCAGTTCTGTTTAATGGCCCAAGATGGCACCGGCCCTGTGAGAGGACGCGCCATTTTAGACCCAGTGGTGCCAAAGATTCCCACCACGTCATAAAATGGCACCAGTGACCCCCTCTGCCATTCCCTGCTCCTGCCTTTCAATTAAGTTCCTCCTTTGCAACGAGCCCATCCTTCCCGACGTGTTCCACCCCTGCGTCAGGACCTCCCCTGTGTCGGGACCTCCCCTCATGTCGGGACCTCCTTTCAATGCTCATAGCATTTTATAGCCACAAATAATGTAATTGTCTCTTGGTGCCTGGTTGCCAGAATAACAAGGAAGTGCTAAGTGAAAGGTCTATTTTACATTATCCATAAGCCCTTTTAAACTGAGTGCTTCAATTTGTAATTTCCTGCCGTAAACTACTGGTGTTTCTTTTTGTTTAACCTCTATGTTGAAAATACCTAATTTCAGATATTTTAACACAGCGATGTTTCTACCTAAGTTTAAAAATTCTGATTATAATATAATTTTAGAGTCCAAAACTGCTTTATGCACCTTTTCTCTTTTTTCTTCTTTTATTCTTTTATAAAAAGCAAATTCCAGTTGTGAGTTCATGAGCTGTATTAGAAAGAACATGCATATCTGGGCTCAATAGACTACAGGTACAGTTTACGGTTTATGAAGGGGAATCCTTTCCATAGATCTTTTCCTTCTAGTTCACCAGACAGAAGAAATTTTCTGGTTTATTCTTCCTCCCTTTCCAGTGGTTCTGTTTCAGCAATAGACCAGGTTCCTCTCACTGCCACCCAAGGATTGCAAAATGCTGGCAACCCTTCAGTTCATGATAATGCTTTTTAAACATGTGCAGCACATTCCAGTATAGAACTAATGGTATTTAGGGGAAGAGCACGGAGGAGAAATAAAAATCAAGAAACAGGAGAGAAGGTGACTCTCACTTCATGGTACTGCCAGCCAGAGTAAACAGTATCTGTTCATGTGCAGAGGGTGAACCTAGAAATTCTCTCTCTCTAAGGGTAGGTGTGACTCTTTGATGTCACCCTTCCAAGCAACGCTGTGCATGGGCTACAACAGACGAAAGGGAAAGCTGGGACTTGAGTGAGGACAGAGGTCCTGGAGTGGCCAGTCCCTCCCACACTCCTTCTCCTTTCACCATCAATGTTGGTGCATAAAGACCATGACCAGATGGGGTTTGGTGTATGACAAATGGACAGCATCAGACTGAAGGCCCTGAACAAGGCACTGATGATGATGTTTTTCATTCTTGCCCTCCAGATAACCTCAAGCTTTCTCAAATAGCACAGAAAGGAACATGGGAATATAATAATAAATGCAACTGCAATACAGCATCTGTAGAGGAACACGTGAGAGCACTGTAAGGCAAAAAGTAAAGACAAAGAGAAAAAAAAACTTCATATTTGCATAAATAAAATATAATTACTCATGCTAGATTTAGCCATGTCAGTATTCATATTCATTTCTTGCCTAAAACATAATGTTTTGCTTGTTTCAAATATTCAGAAGTGAATTCTCAAGAGATTTAAACCATGATTTTTTTGTTTTACAAATAACAGAAGCATTCAAGTATTTATATATGCTTCTATTCGAAATCTCATTACTTTTGCAACATAACTGAGTTTCCTCTGCTTTTTTGATTGCACAGTGTGAATGATAAAATTTATATGTATTGGCCTGTAAGTCAGTCTTCTGTGAGTATTACAGTAGCCATGGTTCAAACATTTTAAGATAAAATTCACCAGTGCAGACAGATTAGGAAAGCAGAAAACATTTAATATGTCTTCCTGAATTCTGCATCTCTTCACAATTTTTCCATTAAAATTTCTAACCAGAACAAAATGCTCTATTGGTTCAGACTGACAATTCATCCATCTGTTGTCTGGCCAACAGAAAATATGTACAGGTACTTTGGGAAAAAGAAGATAAAACAAGAAATACTGGAAGTGAGTGCTGGTATCCCTTCCTCCCCACACCCTCTGCACAGCACTTTACATTGTATTTCTTCTATAATTTTATTCCTCTGTTGCCCCATACTGTGATATCACACTCCAGTTTCTTACTATCATCTTTCTCCTGATCCCAAATCACCTTCAGGCATCACCATCTCTGTTTTGCTCACAAATCGTGTATGGGTATATTTAACAGTACAGCCTCCAGTAATGTGTCTCTCATGTGGCTGCATTAGTAACCTCATTTCATTGCTAAAAGTTTTCATTCTCTATCTTTTAGCAGTTATTTGCCCCAAAGGGGATTCTTTCCTAGTTGGAGGGGGTTTAAAGAGGTTTTAGGGTTTTAACTTGGCTAATAATCTTACTGAAATCTTATAGAAAGTTCATATATACTACATGGATCCACATATATTGCTTACTAAGGACTCTAACAGCTCTGTGAGGCATAACTGCCTTGATTATATGCATATTGCCTGCTCCTTTTTGTAATGAATTATCAAAATCATGTATGTATTATCAAATATCTGTTTGAAGCTCTTTTACTGATTTTCCAAAATGAAAAAATTAGACCCACTTGTCTACACATTCCAAGACCACTCTTCAGTGACTGAATTTATCTTTGTCAGCTTTCCTTTCTTTGGTATTGCAGCAGTTTTAAACTATATGTTATTCCCATGTGCAATAGTAAAGTAATGTCATGTTTGAGATTCTTCAGAACTCATGGCACCATCAGTATCTAGTGCTGGTGATCTGTAAACTTTGTCCTTCTTAAAAGCCTAAA
This sequence comes from Bombycilla garrulus, assembly GCA_013400315.1. NCBI lineage: Eukaryota > Metazoa > Chordata > Aves > Passeriformes > Bombycillidae > Bombycilla > Bombycilla garrulus. Next base: position 492,438 of record VXBU01000301.1, read on the forward strand.
ATGGAAATATCTCCAAGAAATTCTTTTATAATTTGTGCGATAGCCTGACCTGAAAAATATGTGGGGTTTTCTGCTTTGACAAAGCATTTCTTATTGTTTAAGGCATTCTCCAGACAGTGAAAGCAAAGGCATCAGCTCTTTTTCTGGGATGTTCCCTTCCTTCAGTCTGTGCCTCATGCACAGACAGCATCACCCAGCAAGCAGCTGATTGCGAAGGGATGCACAGCAGCAGTTCATCTCTGGGCCACTCACAATGTCTGGCCAGCCTTCTCTCTGTGGCTATTATCTCATGGCATTAAGAGAAAAATGGTTTAATGATCTTCTCTATTATAATCTAATTGCTTTTTGTTTGTGGCTAGAAGGTTCCCCAGGCAGAGTCAGCCATTTAGCATTATACCCCTAAAAATCTATCTATAATCTATACATGCTGCCACTACAGCCTCAGCATTATCTGTAATGTCAATGAAGCCTGAGTCCATCAAGGTCTGGTATTGGTGCTGCCCCATAGGTATCCCACAGTTGATTGCGTACTGAAGGAATCTTGCAACAGCCTACCAGTAAAAACATGATCCAGGCATGTCTTATGGAGTATTTAAGGTAAGAGACATAAAAATGAAGGCGTTTGTGGAGCAGGAGAAAAAAACTCTCCATTTTTAAATGACAAAGGAAAAGGGAATATTCTGCTAGAGCTGAACTATGCATTCTGATGCAATAAATTTTCTTTTTTTTTTAGCAGTTAAGCCTGGATTCCCACTTTCCATTACTATGATTCCTAAAAAGCAAGAGGAAGTAATAACTTCATAGATATGAATTTAAGTGAGGTTAGATGAGCCACTAGAAATATAATGAGAGAGCCCTCCTGGAGTGATAAGTCTGAGTCAGATGGATTTACAGGATCTTTTTAGCTCCAGCTTTCATGCCCTAACTAAGATTTTCCATAGTTTACAAAGAGTGCTAATTCCCCCATATGCACACTCCTCTTTAGAAAATCTAATATTGGCTATGTCAGGAGAATAGATGCAGGTTTTCCTGAGTTATTGTCCTCATTCAGGTTCATCCTCTTCCTCAGAGGTGCATAGAACAGTCTGTACCTTGACTACAGATGACAAATATGCATAATTTTGAACAACACAGGGGAGCTCATTCTGGACTTCTCTCAACTCTTTTCAGGATTTTCCTCAACTTCCTTACCCTTCCTAGTCTATGATAATTTGGCTTTATTTTTTACTGCCCTGAAAACCCCCTTACTCAGAGAGAAGAAATAATTCACAGCTAGTATGTTCCTTAGTGCCTTTGCCAATCAAAACATAGAGCTTGCCTTTTACTGGCAACATGATTATCATGATTCAAGCCACTTGGCTCTCCTGTCGCTCTCTGGCATATAAATGAAAATTCACACCAATGAAGAAAAGAACCTTCAAGCCATTAAATATATTTGTTCAAATATTTAAGTCTTTGGCTGCAGAAAAGTGTCTTGGGAGAGCTCCATATTTTACTTAACAAGGAGGTTTACTGAAACCACGCCCACAGACAGGACTTTTGCATCTTGCTGACACCTTTGCTGAACACTATTCTGTAAAAGAAGAGGGCATCTCTGGATTGCAAGAGGCACTAAAAGATAAAACCAATCCTTTCCAAGGTGGGACTGCAAGGCAGAACAAGTAGCAGAACAGGTAATCCAATTCCCAATGATACCACATGTGGTTATGGGGAAATTATTCTCCTGTTAGTCAGAAAGACTCCGGGCAATAAGCTGGAAGTCAAATACAATGATCCAGGCCTTGACTGGAAGTAGCGTGTGACCTGTCATGTCTCACACATCAAGCGCTTTCAGACTTAGACAATCCAACCTCTTTGGCATCTTTAGGCCTGAGCTGAACCTTGCCCGTCTTCAAAGAAACTGTTTTTGGAGCACAGATTCAGCAGCTGAAAGACCACTTGCCCAGAATGTTCAAAGAGCTATAGCACAAACTTGGAGCTCTATTTGTCACAGGTGCTCCTGGTAACATGGTCCCTCCTCATTCCTCCTCCTTCCTGTAACTGCCATGTGCCAAGGCAGCATCCCTTATGTGCCCTCTTATGACACTCTTTCCTGTCATGAAACAGAATAAACCTGTAGGTCTATAAATGAGATAAAAATGAGAAAGATGAAAATCAAGATTATTTGCTCGACATGAAGAACAAAGAAAACTTTTTTTCTTCTCTTTCTCCTTCCAAATGAAATCTACTGTACCATAAGAATTATTGCAACATAAAAAGAGAACATAGATAAAATCAAAACAAAGACATGAAATACAGTCGAGGAATAATTTTTGATCCTTCCAAAATATTTCACTTTGAGTGAGGTTTTAAACACAAAAGGGTAGGCAAAACCCCAATAATTTTACAGTTGCAATCTTTTAGCAAATCAAATGGACAAAACTCCTAAAATTAATTTTTTCTTAAGGGATGATCAAATAAATCAGTCAAATACCTGGAAGAGGAGGTAGTTCATTAAGAACTGAAAAGTCCTCTTAGGAAGAATTCATAGGATTGTCTAGATGAGAAAGAACAGTACTGGGATGACACAAAATCCCTTTTTTTTTCCTTCTGTACACATGTAAGTTCTAAGGGAAAACGTATTTCTTCTATGACAATATTATAAATTCGTCCATACAAATCTGAACTGACATGAGTGACAGCTGTCAGGGTTCAAATCCATTTTCCTAATGAACCTTATTAATACCTTATTAATCACAAGGAAACAAGTCTAAAAGGAGAGACCCATTCACTAAAACAATCCATCACAAATGGTTAAAGTGCTCAGTTGTTACTAGAAAATTAATCCTGATTTTCTAAGAACATACACAAGATGTTGGTCACTGGCACCACCGAGTTCTTTGTCTCTGAGCTGACATTGCCCAAGGGAATGGTCAGTTTTGTACTAGACTAGCAGGTCAAAAAAAACCCACAAACGCACTATGTTCAAGGACTCATTATTCACACACTTTTTCATATTTATAAGGTCATTTGTATACTAATGCAAATAACGCCATTTGAAAACTAAGTTAAAAGTAAAATGTCCCTAACTCAACAGAAGAAATATTCTTTTTTTTTTATTTGTTTTATCCTTGGCCAAGTTCTAGCCTTTAGCAGGCCAGCAAATATGTAAGTTTATATAAGTTAAATAAACTTTCAAGATCTACCTATTTTCTTCATCACAAAAGAAACATTAAATTTGGAAATATTCCCCCATGCCCTAAAACATCTCATGAATCACAGACTTGTGTTTGTGTTGATATCTTTTTCTTTTCCCTCCAAAGAAAGGAAGTTGGCTAAGCAGGACATCTGCCTAGAGCCAATCTTTTCCCTGAAGGAACCTGATGCTTATTTGAGTGAAATGAAACTACCAGTTTCCAGCAAATATTTGTGAGAGGGGAATAGGAAGAAAGTCATTAAAAGTAATTGCTTAGTCAGTTTAAACACTTGCATAAGTAGAGCTTCTCTTTCTTCAAAATGGCAATAATAATAACTTTAGGCCCTTTGATAATAAATCTTTCTCCTTGATGCCTCATAATTCAGTCTAGGGCTATAGATATGTTTACTACATGTTCAACATATATCATGAAAAATACCATCCCTGAAAAGAATTTTCAAACACTGAGGGACCCAACTTGAAGAAAATGAGAAAAATAGACAGGAAGGAGACATATTTGTGCCATTTCTATTACCCACTTCACATGAAGAAGAGAATAAACTCCATTGGAGAAGGGAAAGGAAGGCTTAGAATAGACTGTATAACAGCATTTAGCAGATTTGAAGAATCAAACACTGCTTTGTGACTTAGAATCCTAAACTTTACTGTATTCTTTTATAGTGTGTTTTTAGAATTAATAAAAAACTATAAAGCAAAAATTTATGATAAGTGTTGGAGTCCAGGGTGTTCCCCTGGCTTCCCGAAAAAGGATTATCATCATTGCAGGAAGAATTACAAGTCNAGACCTCTGTAACTTAGAGAGAAAATTCCTTAGATAAGAAAGAACAAACAAGCTTGAAAACCTCAGAGAATGGCTTCTGCATCTCCCTGGGTGCTCGAGCTGGGAGAAAAAGCAAGAAAGAGAAAAAAGAACACTAACTCAAACCACCACCTGGAATGTCCTGTCCTGAAACACCGTTCAAAAATACATTTTAAAGTAATTCATATAACTTCATGCTCATTGCAGTAGCATAAAAGGTGAGAAAATCTGATAAAATATACTCTGATAAAAATTCACCTTATTTCCTCACAGCTGTACTTTTTATTCTTACCTACTATTTTTAATGGCTTTGGAAAATATTTTCCTTCTATTTATTTGCATCCTCAACTGTAAACCAGAATGGCTGATGATATCAGGATAGACTTTGGAACAATGCTCATTAAATATTGTTAGCATAACTCTGCAGTCCCTAAATGGCTAACGTTTCTTTTAAAATTAATGTGAGTTTGCTCTGTAAGAGAACTTAGCATTACTATTATACTGAACTATGCTTCATTGTTTCAGACATCATTAAGCACGGTGCATTAACATACGGTGAAAAACTTGCACGAGGAGCAAGTTCCTGGAAAGCCACAAAAATACTTATTGCTAGCAATGCATAACTATGCAACTCTAATAATCATTATAATGATAGGTACTTGTTAGACATTTTGAGTTATAATTTTTGTTGCTAGGTTTAGCACATATGTAATGAAGAGTAAGTTCTTTCCTTCTCAAAGGATTTGCAAAACAAAAACATTGCAAAAAAGTAAGAAAGAAATGCCATGATTTTAGCTAAAGAAATAGTCCTTCACCACACCATAGTACAAAATGAATAGATGAGACTGACCCTGTGCAGTGCTGTTAGGGTTGAACACATGGAAATATGAAGGGCACATATACCTCTTTACCTGGAGTGCTCACAGCCTGCAGCTTGTCTTCTTCAGTGAATCAGAACTTTTGGTAAGTTTCTAGAAATAAGATGCAGGCAATTACACAAAGAGCCCATGCAATACCTCAGATAGGATAAGTTTTAAAGCCAGATAGTCCTGATGTGCCAAGGTTTAAACTGATTGGATGCTACTTAGGTCTGGAGAATCTGGGCCACTTTAGCCAGCTGCAAGTTGTATGATATGCAGTGCATAACAAGAAACCAGAATTATTCATGAGAAGATCAACTTGAAGTTTGTTTTATTTGATGATGCTTTTATAAAATGGCAGGTTTTCATGTTTTAAATAATCAGAAGTATTTCAGGTAAAGAAATTACAGAACCTACTTATTCAATTAATAGTCTTGGAACTTTGGTTCTAAAATGAGCATGGGTTGAAAACATCTCTAATCCAAAGTGGGCTTGTCAGTTCCAAGCATTGCTCATTGAAAACTAATTCTAAACCAAAGGAATTGGAACCCCCATTCATAAACTAAATTTCCATGTATGATCGTACAACTCTGGAATTCCTGAATGCTAGATTTTGAATTACACAGAAACATTAGTTTCTGAGTCACAATCTTAGTCAACTGTGAGGTATCACAGTGTCACAAAATGTCACATCATAATTAGACTTGGTTTATCTCAATATATTCTTTTCAATGCAAATGTCTAAAGAATCAATATACACAGGAATCCATGCCAGTTTTGATTATTCTAAAATAGAAGATTTTCTTATAAAAAAATTCAATTACTAGTTGTCATATGTACCACCACTAAACAGAGAAATCTTCCAGTGACTTGTGTATTACATTTTATCTGGCAGACAGTGTTGTTTTGTCTGCATTGTCCTTCATATTCTACTGATTAATTAACATTAATTGGATAATAAAAAAAAGGTGTAAGGGTGTTTCTAGAAATTATGTTTGCCATGGAATATGGCTGTTTCAATAGCTTTAGTATGCAGTAAAAGATCTCACAAATCAACACCAAAGTAATCCTTAGAAGTAATCTTCAAACAGGAATAATTTAAAGATAAAAATCCTTAAAATTACATAATCCTCAAACTAAAGTCAAAGATGAGTAACTTTCTGGTTAATCATTTGAGCTTCTGCTTAGTTCAATATTATTTCCTATGGTAATATTGAAGCTGCTTTATAGTGTAGACCATGATGGATTTCAAACCCTGGATGGAAAGTAATAAAGGTTTATTCTGAAATGTCCCACTGATATAAAGGGTACAAGGAAAAAGAGAGGACCATCTTCCATGTGATTTCTGATCTGTGGTTTGAGGAAAATTGATTTGATAAATAACAAAGTGTGTGATTCGGTGGTTTTGGGGTGATCTTGGCTTGTTTGGGTTTTTTTGAAGTGATTGCTGCTGTCAAGACTTCAATGCCTATTTGGAGGAACTGTTTTGAAAATTCTTTTTTGAAAATCTAAGATTTCCAAGATAGTGGATCCCCATGTCTCTCTTTTCTTCCCAGAAATTAAAAGACTGGTAAGGACTGATATGAAAATTATTTATTAGCTAGCAGTAGCAGAATCAAAGGACACAGTTATAGAAGCCATATGGGACACATAAAGGTGATAAAAATAATGTTTAACAACCATGTGCCACTGCAATTTCCCTCCAAACAACTTTCTGAGTGAGCTGGCTCACTGGAAGGGAATGCAAAAAAACTGAGCACAGGTTTCCAAAAACAACTTGCCACTGCCAATGGAAAACCTGGATGAGGGGAGCTTCCCCTGGCTGAACCTCTCTGGGTGTACTCTACCAAAGAGTATCTCCGGACAGCAGAGCTTCCTGTGTAACTTCCTGTGTAAAATCCCACTCACTACAAAGTAACTTTTCTGATTTCCCTGGAGTTATGGCAGGTTTTAAAAAATGTAAATGCTAGGAGAAGCCATCTGAGCCTACTGGCATGGTGCTTCAGAGAGATAATTTTGTGATTTAAGATGTTTGTTCCAGGAGGGGAATGTGTATGAAAAATTGTTTAGCATTTTAATCTCCTGAGCAATTTCCATGAGATTATTGATTGCTGTATCTCACTGAGCATTGTAAAAAAATAAAAAAGCAACACCAGAAGGAAGTGGAAATTGCCCTGAGTAAACATAATGCAGACCCAGGGATAATTAGGAAGTACAGCTGGCTTCTAATATCTGTCAAAAGCAAGTGAAATCTAAGTAAAAGGTGATTATTTGGTCTTCCAGCAGAAGTAAATGTGGAGTGTTGAGTCAAAGAAAATGGAAATGCATTTTCTGCTGCCTCATCTGTAATAAGTTATACTGGCAACCTAAATCATTAAATAACTCAACATGATGAGAATTTATGCAATGGGCAGTTGAAATGGGTCTTGGACAATCACTGCACCAAGTAACGTGTTTTGAGCTGGAACAAAACAAACTGTTCTCAAGTAATTTCTCATGTTCACCTGCCACAATTCCCTGTTCTCTTTTCCCTACTCCAGGCAAGCTCACCAATAAATTTCTTTCATAAATGTAGATACTAGTGGTAGAATTCTATCAAATGCACCCAATGTTGTAAGCATCACTTCAAAGTAATTGTGATTTTCTCCTGGAAGTGATGCTTGTATTACTGCTGAAGTTTGCATTTTTTTGATTGATCTGAGATGGTTGCTCCTTCTTTTTTATGCCCAGGGAAAATAGTTGCATTAAAAAATATTTCATTTTTATTGAAAGTGCATCCTGCATTATTGCCTGCTAAAGTAGGTTTTAGCATCTTTGCACCGCCAGTTGAAAAAGTGCACTAGCAAAAAGAGCTCCAGAAAACCAAACTGGCAAGGCAGAATTTTGACCTGGTCCACAACAACACACACAGCAGGTCACTGTGCAGATGCTCTGATTTACAGTACTGAACTGAATGGGGCAAGAAAATGACACATATTCACAAAGCATTTATTTGTGCCTGACTGATTCCAGATGACTGCAAAGTGCCTCTGTCAAGCTCTCTGTCAAGGCTGAGTACTGGTGCTGAAAAATAAAGGACAATATGTGAATAACGACAAGAAACTTGGTTAAGAAGAATAAACACAGAAATAAGAGATTAAAACCTCCTAACTCCCACTTGGCCTTGGATTTATGTATCATTTTTGGCAGATTTCTTCATTCCAGGCCTTGACTTCTCTATTTGGAGATGAAACAATTTCCACCTATTCTATTCCCCTAGTTGTCCCAAGGAATGTTTAATGCTTGTATCACACTTGGGAGGCATACTTGTGGTTTTCATCCATTTCTTTTTCTAATAAATCTTATGCTTAGCCATACTGTGCAGTCTAGTTTTGAGCACCTTCTTGCTGTAACACCAAACACACAGAGAAAACATCAGACGGTCCCCCAAATCCAGCCCAAATTTGGTCATAACATCAGCTCTCAAGAACCAGCTGCTCTATGTGGGAGGCAGCCTGAAGGGGACTGACCGTGTTGCACTGCAAAGCTGGACAAACGGAATGAGCCACTTCTCCCAGGGTGTCCCAATTTCTGTGGCTAGGAGAATGCCATGGGAACTGCACAAGGAGATTGGTGCCTCTGCCTTGCACAGGCCTTAACAAAGACGTGATGATCACAGCACATATCTTACAAATCTCACAGATGCTCTTACCTGGCTGCATAGTGTCTGACTATGTGCATATATGGCAAGAGAGAGACCAATCAGCCTTTCTGAGGCACTAATTGTCTTAAGCAAATGCAGCAGAAATCTACCAGGAAATGCATAGTCCAACATTAAGATTGTGTATCCATGAGTTTTGCACACATTTTAGCAGGGGGAGAACAATCTTAGATACTTACTAGCATTCCATGGCAGAACACATCAATGGAAAAATCCTATATTAACTTCTGACAACCTTCTAAAGCAACCATAACATATCAGATATTAGGGGACTTGAACTGAAGCTGGATGGTTCATCTTAGTTCTACCATTTCCTAAATTTTGCATGCTTGGCATGGTGCTCTTACTGTTTCTAATTAAGTTTTCTCATTTGAAATAAATTATTTGCTTACATAATGTTATCTAGCTGATTCATAGCAACAGAGCCATCATCCGTACTTGCACTCAACAAGTGCTAGTTACAGGCAGCCCTAACTGCCTTAGACTCTTACTTAAAGGTCAGAGCAGAAGGAAGAGTATTCTAATGGTCTTGCTGGCTGAAGCCAGATTTTATACTTCGCAGCTTCATTAGCTGGAATTACATCACAGGATACAGACAAGCAAAGTCTGAATTGATCCTACTTGACTGAATTCTAAATGAATGGAAAATGACTGCATGGTTTTGCTAATAATGGCATAAGAAAGTTATGATTTCTATGAAGATTTATATTTTTATAGCACTTCTTTTCAGTTTATGTGTTTCAGCTGTGGTCATGGTACTTGAAAAACGAAGACACTTTTGCAAGATGTTTTTTCAAGCAAACCAGAACAATGTATTGATTTTTCAGTGTATAATTTTTAGAGTTCTTTAATTTCATTTAAATAATCTTGCTTTATCCCAAGCACAGAAACCTCATTATATTTTTGAATCTTATTTCATTATACTGATAATTACCAGTTATCAAAACATCCGCATCCCATCCCCCACCTGAAAGAGATTGGAACAGAAAAAAAAATGGGCCTGTACGTTGTAGGAATTTATCTATGTTGTAGGAATGTATCCAGCTGATATTCACTACAAAGGGTTGGTAATCTGGTTTTGTGGACTTTTCTTCAGTGTAATTTTGAGGAATTCATATCACCTCATTGATTTCACTCTTCCCCAGAAATACTCATAAGAACACTTAAAAAAATGTCTCCAGAAAACCAAAGAAACCGGTTTAATCCAAGGATGTAGAGAAAATGTGATATCTCAGTCTCTTCCATTTCCTGCCATATTGCAGCAGGCAGATTCTAAACGCACAGTGAAAATAGTGTCCTGAAACCAGTTTTATTAAACTCACTAACTGGGATATTCACTTGCAGAGAGTCATCTAAATACACAGGACTGACCACAGAAGAGCAAGATAACCCCTTCCACTGACAATACTCATTGTCAGATAAAATCCCATCTTTTTTTCTCAAAGCAAAGAATAATTTATTTTGGAATTCAGGAAGCAATACTTCTCAACAACTTGACATGGCAGAGGATGGTTTGGTAAGAATAAGGCATTAAGGACCCCCTCCATTGCCAAGGTGAAAGTGCTTTCATGTGCTGGGATTTGAAGTTCTATATCTTTGCTGGTCTCTCTTAAAATATGTTTTGATTGGACAGGGTAAAAAGAAGGAAAAATGACATTTTGTCATGTCCTGTGGGTGTATTATAAGTACTGTAGGGTTTGTGAATAGAAAGTTAATGTTATCTCCTGTATTAAACTTTCCTCCTTTTTCTATTTGAGATTTGTCCCTCTCCAGAGCATTGCTCAATTAGCCAGACAAATCTAAGAAGATTAAATAAGAATCTGAGTCCACAATCTAATTCTGATTTACAAAGTTTGTGTCCAAGAATATGGAAGAGTAGGAGTAACATACTAGTAGGGATTCACACGAGGATGAAGGAATAGGCTTTGCTTGTGGGGTAATCTTGATTATAAAACAGATTACAAATTTCAGACTGATTATATTAATTATTTTGGCCTTCTTTTTCAGCACTCACCCGCTATTATAATTCAATTACATGCATTACCAGAACCTATTTCTGTGGCATTTGGCTGTCTGTCAATATGCATTTGCAGCAAAGAAGTCTTGAAAGGTTTGGGGACTGGATTCGCTTCAAGCAACCATCCAAACAGCTGAAATGATCCAATTTTCCTGCATATTTCATTTCTTGAAAAAGCAAAAAAGATATTGGAAATTTCACAAGGATAACCCTTTACTGAGATTTCTACCACTTCTGATTCTACTCTCAAATGAAAAACCGGAGGAAGAAACATTCAGGTCAAACACATCATAAATATATAAAAGTTTGTTTCTTTATTTTTTCTGTAATTAATTCAAGTGAATTAACTCATTTTCAGCATTGAAGACATGAGCAGACGAAATAGAAAAAAACAACTATAAGAGCGAGGCTGGGCTTTTTGCTGTTTTTCCACCACTGACAGCTAAGAAGCTCTGCCTCATAAAGACTGCTCTGCTAAACCATTTCCTGACAGAGAAGTCTCTGGCCACCCTTTCCCCTCCTCTTCCCTCCATAAGTGATTCTTTTGTGTTCCCTATCCCTACTCAGAAACCTCCTTTCCACTTTCTGAATATACCTTAAAACCCTAATTACCAGACATCTCCTTTCACTCCACTGCATAGATACCAGATGGGCCTTTGGACGTCATAATCCTGACATCCAAGTATCCTGCTGATATCCTTTCTTTCTGTCCAGCCTCTCTATAACCTATTATTTACAGCCATTTATTTTTTTTAAATATCTTTGTGTAAGATCTTTTTTTTAATGTCTGTGACTGGGATGAAAAAAATCCTTGGCTGTTTATCTATATCCCTTCAGTGAGTTCCTGCAAAGCGCATGGAAACAAAGAATGGGGTGAACAAAGAGTCTGCAACTCACCCTCTGTCACTCTGTACTCTGCGTCTTCTTATGAACTCATGTGCCCTTTCCTTGTGCAGGAGGCACTGCTCTTGTCTCTGAACACAAAGATGCAGTACAACTCAGCACGAGGCAAGAATCCTTATGGAGAACTAAAAATATCTGACATGACAGTGTGAGTCTGTAAGATACCTGAACTAGTTTTTTAATTATTTCATTTCTGAATCTATAGTGATGACAAAACTAAGAGTCAGTCTTTTGAGAATTTTCATTTAAAACATCTTTTTCTCTTTTGAAGATTGTGCTTCCTTGACAGTGACCAGGATTTCTGCCAGAATAAACATGGACTTTCCTATTCCTCGAACCATCTGTGTGTGATTCAGGGAAATGGATGCCGTAGTCCAGAGAGATGTTTAATACTTCAGCTATTGTGCTTTTGGTATTTTACTCTTTCAAAAGGAGCAATCTGAGACTTAGGAGGCTATGGCCTAATTGCAAATTCTGGACAGAAAACAATGCAGAAATTTCTTGCTGGCTTTTAAGCTAAAAGTCCTTCAATTCCACAGGAAATAAGAAATATTAAGTACAAAAAAAGTCAGCTTCAAAGGGGGATGGCTCAATGTGCTTCCAGTTCCATCCAAATCAAAATTTTCTGGTGATTCTGGTACAATGATAAGATTCACAGAACTCAATTTCGTACAACACTGTCTGTATAATGTATAACAACAGCAAAGTTAATATGGTAATAATCAATATTGATTGAGTCAATGATTACTGCATCTTTCTTGTAAAAAAAAATAATATATATATATATATAGATACATAGACACTCCAAATTCAAAACCTCAGCTATGTGATAGAACTTACCACATTAACTGGTAGGAATACAGCCAGGTTCTTTCTCACTGAGCAAAATGCAGTAAATATGGACTAAAAGAATTGCTAAGGGAATGCATCTGGAAAAAGCATAACCTTACCCATATAGTTTAAAAAGTGGTTTACACTTCCCATCCTTTATATTGATTCACATATTGATTCACTGATTCAGGTAAGAAAACATACTGTTAGCTAATTTTTTTTTCTTTTTTAGTTTGTATCACATTAAATTTCATGTATGTATTTCTTCTAGCTACCATTTTTATCTGATTAGATATTTTTTTCTGTGTCACATTAATTTATTAACAAAGCTCCCATTCAATTTAAAAGCAAAGCACATTAATTGACTTAACCTTTTTGTGACCTTTGAGCTTATAAAGTACGTTTTAAAAAATTAGCAGCCTTTCTTTGGATTTGTTAGAGATGATTTATGCATTTTGCACTTTCACACATCTGCTCTTAAAATTTTCCAGACAAATACTAATAATGAAGATCTCTGTGTATCCTGGTTTCAGCTGGAAAGGATTTAATTCCTTTTCATAGTAGATGCAATGTACATAGTACAGTGCAATGCTTCAGATTTAGAATGAGAATAAGCTGATGTTTCTGGTTTGGCTAAATTGTGTTTATCCTAAGTCAAGGAATTTTTTTTTTAATGTCTCATGCTCATGACAGTGAGGAGGTACAAAAGAAAAAAAAAAAAAAACTGGGAGAGGCCATAGCTAGGACAGGTGACCAAACTGGCCAAAGGGATATTCCATATCACACAAAGTCATGCCCAGTACACAAACTGAGAGACCAGTCCTGAACTGGCTACAACCTCCCTTCAGGGAGATGTAGAGAGTGATGAGTTCCCCTCGAGCCTCCTCTTCTCTCTTCTGGAGAGTAAAAATATCCAATTCCTTCAGACATGGTTTCCAGTCTTTTCAAACAGACCCACAGCCAGTCCAGCCCAGCCTGAAGACCACTGACCAGGACAGTAGGCTAGCTGGTGGGACAGAGATCATCCAGGGCTCAAACTGCACAGATTTAAGCTGTGACAAATACACTGAATTTACAAGGAGTGGTTCTCCAGGTTGAAATAATGAGTTCTTAGGCAGAAATAAAGACTGAGATTTTCAGTGATCAAACCAAGTAGATAAATAAGAGAATCATAGAAAGTGGGTCACTTAGTTCATTCGGTTGACAGCCCAGGATGTCTGGGACAAGACTGTTGATGGCAATCTCACAGTATATTGGAATTAACTTGGTACAGGGCAGACAGATAAGCAGAGAACTAGACTTGGAAGAGTTAAACCTCAGGAACAGCCAGGCACTCAGAAGATTTACTGTAGGTGGAATTTCATTACACAGAGAAGCTCATGGCTAGAATAAGCTGCCAAAGGAAACAATAGAAGCTACTACCCTAAAGATTTCAGAAAATATTTTAAAGAAATAAATATTTGGTAGTACATCTGCCATCTCAAAGGATACCTATCTTCCTTTCATTGCAGTGTTGTCTGTTCCAGCTGAAGCATATTTTCCTCACTACACAACTAATTTTCCTTTTTTTTTTTTTTTTTTTTTAAGGCTTAAAAACAGCATCTGCGACATTTTAAGCTAGTTCTCTTGCTCACCCAAGCTACTGTCATCTCTATCTCAGCATAATGTATATAAATCCAGCTTTGTTCTGCCTTTTGGCCTCTCCTCAACTTGAGGACAAAAAATACGGCTGTGTCACTCCTTGGTTTATATCCCAGCCAACTCAGAGCTTCTCTACTGACTTCCTGGAAGCTATGGAACACAGGGCACCCCAGCATCTGCTCCAGGCTGGAGAATCTCTAACACTTAGCCTTTTCTTTCTGCTTGCAATTTTGATGTGTAACACTGGCGCCTGGCTTATTTGTTCTGCTGGCAGGCAGTACATAAGGCACTTCATGGGACCTCGAAGGAAGATTCGACATCTCTGATTTAGATGATTTAGAGCTAAGTCTCAGCTGCAACAACAAAACAAGAGTTAAAAAAAATTCAGAATTTCAAAGTTATGATTAATTCTGAGTGGGGAAGGAGAATTAAATATGTATTAGCTTCACCATCTGAGGAGCTTATTTTTGCCATTTCCTAAGTAATGAAGCTCCAAGGACAAGAAACTTGGAAGCCCTATTTTTCCTGTTTGAATCCAACTGCAATGGGGGTCGGTGCCTCCCATGTCAGCTTGTTATAATGACAAGTTACTAAGAAGTTTTTCTGCTTGTCAGCCTCCTGACAACTCTTGAATGTGGTAAAGGTGGGCTAAGAGATGATTAGTCACCACCTGGCTCTAACAAACAAGTTCTCTTGAGTAATTCATGTGAAATTTTTAACTATGAATAAACTCATTTAAAGCGCCAGTTCCTTCAACAATCATCTGATGGCCATCAGGCCCTCTTCCTCTTCACAGGAGGTGTCTCGAGCACTGCCCCACAATGCAGCTCCACAGCCACATGCTCCAGTCCTGAGTTCCTCTGAGTGCCAGTGGGGATAAAGCTGGGGAAGAGGCACATAGAGCAGTTTATACTTTGTACATGAAAAGCATTTTGCATTTGGCTCCGTCTCACTAGGCATATTTAGACAATACAAGGACATCAGGTGTAAGGTCCAGCACACCATTTCTTGACCCCCAGCTGCTTCCTCTGCAAGGGGAGTGTGTGCACCCTGACAGCAATGTGACAGCCACAGCTGGGACACTGCCTCTGTCTGTTGTTTGGTACATCTTGCTCCTTGAATGGTGCAAGGAGTTTCAAGTGCCCTTTCTGCATGCTTTGTGCCAGATACATTTCACGCAGACATACTCTGTATAGGAACAACAAACACAATAACATGTATTGTTGTATTACTTACTGATTCCATTTTACTCACCCTCTCTTGTATCAGTTGAATTGAGTTCCCAGCCTTGTGCTTTGAATCCACTACACTTCTTACCTTCTCTCTCCCATCTACTTTATTTATGCTCTCCAGCTCCAGTGTATGTGTCACATATATTCTCCCCAAATTAAAGTCACAGAGCACCTGCTCATTTACCCTGTCTTTCACACATGCAAAACCATGGAAAGACATGACAAAAAGAAATCTTGTGTCAAAGAAGTCAATGCATGTCTTTAGACTTCACACTGCTCTGGCAGAAAATGGTTTCCTAATTTGTTACAATACTTGTCTAACAGTAGCACACAGTCCAAAAGCCAACCCACACAAAACACTACAGTCTGAGCTGTTAGTACCTGAACTAATCCTTTTGCATTTTGGGCCTTGGGCTGTATTCAAAACAAGTTTGGCATGATCCTTTTGTCATTTAATTTGGAGTGCCTCATTGCTTTTCTCTGGTGGACTTCTAAAACTCTTCATAAATACTCTGGACACCAAGGGAAAACTGGCAACATTCATTCAAAAGGCCTGCTTGAAGAAAGAGTGGAAGATGATAATTGATACCTATGTAAGATGATGAAGAAAAGGCTTTTCAAACAAACAACAAACATGATGATAATCAGAGCAGTAAATGGACCAAGGTGAGAATGCTGAACAGAAAATCGTCTTCAAGGTGTTTACAGTTCCCAAGGATCACACAGTTTCCTTTAGATAAAAAGGCTAGGTGATCTTAAAAGGACAAAATAGGATCATTGCACCAATTCCTTTTGAAGCATAAAACCCCACAGCTGCTGTTCTAAGTTTTCACACCTACTCCAGGCTGGGAGAGTGTTCTCAGATCATAAAGGCAAGTGAAACAGCTAAAAGGGCAAGTTACATCCTTTGGCAAAGACTATAGGTGCAGGGTGGATGGAAGCGGGAGCAAGGAGCAGAAAGTGCCATACAAATTTCACTATCAAGCCTGGGGAGATGCCTGTTTCTCTGCCAGACCAGCCCCTGGAACACTTCCCCAAGAAACAATTTGCCATCCGTTTTCTGAGGAACACACTTCTTTGATTCCCACCAGAGTATATGCTAAAAATTTGATGATATAATTTTGCCCTTGTGTAAATTGTCATCGCTCTATATAAAAAATATTTTCAGTATTTTCTGTATTCTGTTCTACTATGGAGTGAGGTTCCTGGACTTTGCTGTCAGTGTTTGAATTCTGCAGGATTTATTTGTGAATAATCCATGTTGCATCTGTTTTATAACATGTTGGGGCAGTTATTTATTTAAAAGTCTTTGGTTCAGTTTTTGTTCCAGATAAACACACATAGAATTGTAGAGCACATGAAAATCAAATTATCCTGACACCTATTCCCCTGTAATCCATCCCCCATCATCCAACACAGGACAGTCAAATAAGCATTGAGTCTATTCTCGGACTATTCCATTCTTGTTCTAATAGATAGAATAGCCCAAGTAGCCTTTTCCTGAGACTAGATTTCTTAATTTCCCATTTAAAAAAAAAGATTCTGTTCATAGGAAGTGGATCAAAAAGATGAAGAAATCTTCTTTGCATTGATTAGAGAAGAACTCTTCATTGCACTGATTAAAACCCTTTATTTGCTGTTTATCTGAAAGATTCACAGGTATGCTAGATAACATCCAGGGTACAGTAAGGGTCTACAGAAACATCTCTAAAAAGATGCATTAGACAAAAAAAAACTCAGTAACTTTCTGTGTAGATGAGGGGGAATTATTTTTTGCTTCTGAAAGCATATATAGCTTACAGACTGAAAGAAAAGGGCAGAGACAGGAAAGAAGAGGTAAATCAAGAAAATCTCCACTGAATCCACAAATGCTGTGCAGTTTATGGACATGCGACAGAACTTAAAATTATACTCACCAATGATGCTTTCAACTGTAAAGTCCTCACCTTAGTCCTTATGTCAGTGAACTCTTTAGGAAAGAAGGCAAAGAATTTGTTCAGCACAAATAAAAACCATCACATTTTCAATTTCCAGCAATACTTCCAAAGAAAAGAAGATAACCCAACAATTTGGATAATGTCTTCACTCTCCTCTGTCACCAAAAGTGAAAACTTCAGGGAAGACATAACAAGTCTCCAGGAAAGCCTGAAAAAGAAATAAAATTTAGAATTTTGGAAGAGAAATGCCATCAGTCCAAATGTCTTCCCCTTTCTCCTTCTTCCCCACACTTTATATACTGAACATGATGTCATCTGGTATGGAATATTGGTCTGCTGGGGTCAGATATCCCAGCTGTGATTGCTTTCAATTTCCCATTGAGGAAATTCTACTTCTAGCCTCCTCACCAGTGTGGCAGTACTAAAAAAAAAGAAAAAGCCTTTGCTATAAGGTAATTCTACTGCATAGATCTGGAGAATTTTTGATGACTTACAGTAATTTTGGTGTTTCTGACCTAAATTGATACATCTCATCTGGTTGGCTGAAACCAATACTACCTCAAACAGAGCTAAAATCTATTATCATTGCTGTTGTTAAATGCCAACTGTTTGTTTTAAAAGTCTGAAATAGTTTTTTCTCTCTTTCTTTACAGTTAGAATATCCACAGGGATTTCTTGTTTCTGTTAGAAATTTAATTACCTTCAAATGCTTTTCATGTCTTAAAAAGCATTGCTGGAATGTAAGAGTAGTCACTAGATGAATCCAGGTGTCACAGCTGATATGCATGCGCATAACCCAAAGCCACAGACTTCAGCAATTTTCACATCAGGTCATATAAAAGGACAGATCAGGACACAAGAACTCTAATCTAAACTAAAAGCTGAAGTTCAATGAATATAGCTGCCTCTACAGTCTTACATGCACACTTGTGTTGCCATACTGAAAAAAAGAAATATAAATAACAATAAATATACTAGAATTCAAATGTCTCGGCTTCAGAACTCCAACATGCTGCATGCAGTACACAAAAGTAATGGTCCTTGATGCTGAGTATTTTCCTAGCATGTTCTTGTGGTTTAGGAATGGTACTCCCCAATTTAATGTTCCCACAGAGATACTCCAAACCATGTGCTGCTCACTTGCACCCCCTCTGCCCTCCCTGACCCCCTGAAGTACAATGGAAAGGGGAATTGGAGTCACAAAAGGTAAGGATCAGGGGTTGAAATAAGAATGATTTACTGGGAAGACCAGTATGAGATAAAAAAGAACCCGAACAGTAACAGCAAAAATACTAACGATAGAGTGTAAAAGAAACAAATCATTCACACAGGAGTTCTCACTCCTGATGATACCTGGCCACTCCCTTAACCATCCTTATGTAACCAGGAAGGGACCCCTTCTCCGAAGAAGAGACTTATTTCCCCCATTCCCCAAAAATATTGTGAGGGGGTTTAGAATAACCTCCAAGTCCTAGTCGTGACCTCTCCTGGCTAGTGCAAAAATTAACCATGTCCTGGTTGGTACCATGACACATGATTACATTAAAAGTGTGCTATTCACCTCAGTCCTTCTGAAAACTGCCAGAAAAGTGCCTAAAGTTGACAAACGTGTAAATGAGTTAATTGTATTACTTTTTGCAGAAAATCACTGTGATGTTGATTCAAAGTGATGTTCTCCTCCACAAGGCCAGCTTGAACAATGAAGTGATCCAAATATCTTGCAATTCCTAAGGTATCCACATTCCAAAAGAAGTTACTTTTGGTTTTCTCTGCTAGTTTGTGGCTATGTTCAGGATGGTGAGGGAAAGATTTCTTGCTCTAGGAGGAAGTAGATCTGAGATACAAGCTCACATGTCTCTGCTATGATAAGACATTTCCATGGTGTTTCTTTCACTGAAGAAAGAGGAAGATGGATGATTTTTCATTACAAATCAAAAGAGTCCAATCCAAGCCAGGTAAGTGGTGATGGACCAAGTGATAACCTCTTGGTGGCTTTAAAATAAGTTCAATTCATTATGGTGGACACAACTTATGCAATTGTAGCAAGAGAGGCATTGTCAGATCAAAATCCAGTTTAGTGACCTACAAGAGAAACTCTTTGAGAGGTTAGTTGCTGGCTGGAGGGAACTGGGAAAGGGGGATTAACACAGACATCCATTCTTCCTTCCTCCTTGCTATAAGTGTTCTGCGGATCAATGGCAAACCTGTTTTCCATTTCTTCATTTCCAGTTTTGTCAGTTTGTAATTTTTCAAACTAAGTAAACAGATCATTTAAAGAAATGTCATTGCATCACAGGAGCCCAGGACTCATTCTGTTCTGCTAGCTCTCTCCAATGCCAAGATTAACACCTGCAGTAGGAAAAGTAACATAACCACTAACGTTGCCTGTTGGCATTCTCATCAGACCGGAACAGGCTTTCACTTGGTATAGCCAAGTGCTCTTTCTTTCCTTTCATCTCCTTCCCCCTAGGAAGGAGAGATTTTTGAAGATTCAGAGATATATAAAGACCTTCAGCTAAGTGCAAACTGGTGTGGCTTCTCTGACTTTACATAAGAAGCTGGTTCCAGGAGCAAAGAATGGTTTTATGTAGGGAAGCAGGACAATATAAATGTAATCCTCACGCAGTGTTCCACTGAAACTGGCATGAGTAGCCACTGCTGAGTGACTGCTGTTTATATGTCCCACTTCCAGCTGAGCATATGAGCATATGTTATATCTACAGGAGATATGTGTAGGGAGCAGAAACAAAGATAGTATGAAGGAATCTGTCTTCATTGATGGGAAAAATGCTTGAAAACAGCATTTGAAAAAAAATACTTTTTACACATGAAATCAGAACTGTGCCAGTGCTGAAGAACTGAGTTTTACAGGCAAATTTGAAGACCACTGCACCACTAGCAGTTAAACCAGAGCAGTTCTGCTCAGGGTGATAAAGCAGAGGAGGGATGTGCCAGCTCTGACCTGTCAGGACCCTAGGTCAGGACCCATCACTTCAATGAAGGCAGAAAGGACACGGAAACGTGCAGGAGACCTTAAAAGTGCAGGATCTGCCAGGCTGGAGACCAGTCTCACCCTGAAGCTTGCTGTGGGAGTGTGCTGCCCCCAGACCCCATGCAAGCAACCAGAGCTCAGACAGTGGCTAAGCAACCTCCCCACAGTGCAGATGGGCCTGGAACAAGAAGTAGTTTCACAGTCTCTGGAGTTGTGAATGGCCAGCAAAGAAGAAGGTATTCTGCCTCTTTCCAAGGTCAAAGCTTGTCTGCAGAAAAATCTCAGTGAGACTGACACTTTCAAATCCTAATGATAATTTTTCTTTCCCAATCATTCTGTTACCCTTGATAGTAACAAAATCATTTAAGGTTTCAAAATGTTTCATGGAGAAACAAAACCTTAGATTTTTTTAGTGTTATTTGTCATCTGGCAACCAGTTATTCCTTACAATGAGCATTTGATTTATATTGTGACATCATGAAGCACTTGATGGAGAATAAGTGACTCACTCAGGATAGTTCATTTTAGATACAAGAGATCCAGCATACCTTGTTAAACCCACATCAACAGTTTCCATATTTCTTTGGTTCTTAGTCCCAAAAATTGGCTTCACTGGGAAACAGAGATAAAGCTTGAAGTAAAAATTTTATTTATGTTGCATTTAAACAGTGAAGGACCACCACTGTGAAGCTTTACTAGAATAAGGACTAAATCCTGCTATCTGATATCCAGTAGAATTTAGGAAGGAGCTTAGGTGAACTTACTGACCCAATGAGCAGCTTTAACATTTTTGAGCAGGCACATAAAGCAGATTTTCACCTCTTCTTATCCTCCCTGCCCCCAACAGTGCAAATGTTTTCAAATCTTTTCTCACACAGAGCTAATTCAAGATTTTGGGGAGAGCTAGTGAATTGGACAGAAACCCAAATGTAAATGCCTTAGTTTAGGATGGATTTATAAATGCAGCCAGGTAACAGCATCCAAATTCACAAATCAGTGCAGGAAAAGAGTGCAAGGCAAGGAGAAGAGGCAGTTTTTTCCTTCTGACCTTGTTTTCCACTTGGGGAAAAAAATCAGTGCTTCTAAAAGACACAGAACTCCCACTCTCCAGTCAAACAATTAACATAAGAACAGTTCTGACATATGTAGAGAAATCTTGTCAGAATTACCTTCTGTACCTTTCTAGTGACTGCTTCCAGTTATGTAGCATGGCTGCAGTATCTGGTAAATTAAGGCACAAGTAATTCTCAATTCAACAAAAATCTTCTCTATTTAAAATGGCTTGTTACAGAATCTTCTTGCAGGAAGATTCACATGTCATTTAGTATCAATTCAGATAACTGAAAATTCTGATCCAAGACTTGAAATCCTATAGTCAAGCCCTTTCAGTCTGAAATACATTCCCATATTCAGCATATTTTCCTTCTTCATAGGAACAACTCCAATACTTCAGTCTACACCTACAATTAACTGAAATAAAGTTCAACATGGAAAACACATCAAGAGGGGAAGTACGTCTTTAAAATATTTAACTTATGTCATTGCCAAATTTATATTCTCTAATATAATTATATAGTCTCAAGGGATGAGGCTTTTAAGCTACATTTAGGTATTTACAGATCAAAAAAATCTTTTGGAAAACATCATTTGGCATTCATACGCCTCTGAAACTGAATTTTGGCATCTACTTTTCTGTGAGCATGGAGGTGATGCTTTTGCAGAAAGTGGAGTGACACGGCCCCTCAGAATCCCGGCTAGCTCTGACCGCTACTCTGTGGCTCCAAGGGGCCACGCCAAGTGTGGGGAACCACCCTGACAGGTGAGGCTGTCGGGGTGGAACCTTACAGCTCAGGCTCTACAGGAATGCCGTCTGTCAGGGGCAAGATAAAGGGAAGAGAGGAGGCTCCGAGGTTCTCAGGTTCCAGTTAACAGGTTTTATCTCACTAAAGGGGGGAAAACAGAAGAGCCCCGAGCACTGCTGTGCAGGGGGTTTTATACAGCTACAAATCAAGGGGAGGGTACAAGCAAACATCCAATGAGGGATATCGAGGGGAGGAGTAAGGGAGGAGCGAAGGGGTTACATACTGACTTGGGAGCCAACAGGGATGAGGGGAGGAGAGAAAGGGGTCACGTGGGCCAATGGGGCGTCGAGGTTTAGGGGATTTCCAAAGGGTTGGACACTTAAGGGATTGGCCCGAGTGGGGAGTGACAGGGAAGGGTCTGGAACAAGGGGAGGAGTTGGGCTAACAGAGAGTGAGGGGGACGGCATTAGGGGAGGAGTAACTGTAGGGAGAGACCAAGTTTTAAAATTAACAGGGGGAGGTAGGGCACAACCATTATACAAGGAAGCAAAATAATTAAGGGCCCCCACAGTGGAGTAAGCAGTGTCCAACATCTTGATTTTCTAGTGCACATGACTGACTTTTTCTAATTAATTCCATCTGAGCCAGAGATTTGCAGTGGCAAAAACCAGCTATCAGTCTCTGATACATCAGCATTAGACTGTAGCTCAGAAGAGCTTAACTCTGAAAGGCTATACATCTGTTAAACATATTGGCATTTCTGAAAAGCTGGCTGAGATTGCATTCCTTGAATCAGTTTCTATGGAGGCTCATTTAACCCAATCTGGGAAGTGCTCTAAATATAGCTAATCTTAATAAGATATGCTCAGATATTCAGAAACCTAATGGCAAGATGTGGGCCAAAGGAAAATAACTTAACCTGCATTTCTCAGTAATTTCTAGGAAGGAAAATAAAATACATTGGAAATCTGTAGTGTTCATATACTTCCCCTTTGTTGCTTTTTTACATACAACTTGCACGCAAAAGTGTCAGCTGACATTTTCTAGTGTTTCAGGGTATGAATAACCTGCTGATAGACTTGGAAAGTTTCTCTAAAAATTATATGTAAATAATCTCTGTCAGGTTCCTTGTGCTGGGATTTGAATGATCTTATTAAAAAGAGGTGGAGCAAAAACTTCCTGCTGGCAGGATTGGTGCTGGCGCAAGTGTATACAAGGTATTGGCTGGTGATGCTTGTAGATCCACTTATGGAGGTAGGACTCTATTCAATGCATTGTTCATCAAATCTTTAGGCACACACTTTTGTCTTCTTTTCCTCAAGGGAGAAAATACAAGTTTCCCAGTAGGTGGACATGCAACTTGTTCAGTTTAACATCTCACGTCTTGCTGCCCTCTGGCCCAGCAATGCCCTTCTTTGCAGTCCCTTCCACACTCTGATGGAAAACTAGTTTTACTCAGTCTTTCAAAGCCATCTATATTGAAACCTTACTCCATTCAAAGTATTCTTCTGGTGCTTAGTTAAAACACATAACTGGGAAAAAACTTTCTGGATGAAAAATGTGGTAAATGCATTAGGTTATGACCATCAACCCTTTCAATTTTCCAGGTATAAAACTTTTTTCTCTCATTTGTTCATTTCTCCATACCAGAACTTGAGTTAAAAGCCTTTGAACAAGCAACTTGGAGAAAACAGGTGAAATTGTGGTCCTGCAACCTAAGCAGGTCCTCCCTGTCAGGGTAGCCAGAAAATTACCTCTTAGCTTCCATAAAGCCGCCATTTAACAAGTCCTTCTTTCTGCTCTGTATTGGAGATTTTTAGCCTGATTTTCAGTGTTGTGCCTTTAAAATTCAGGGCAGAAAATTACAGAGAGTAAACTAAGGGGAATTTACACTACAATAAAGACTCACTACTTCCCAGTGTCACCACTATTTAACCTGGCCTAGGAAGAATTAAATACCACATAATCACAAATCTCCAGTCTTTTGAAAAGCCCAAGAACCCCAGAAGGATGTGTCAAAGAAACTCCACAAACTTCACAAAGGGACCTAGGTTCAGTCAATAGGAAGCACCAGGCAAGCCCACTGGTGGAATTTAGAATATCTGAATGTGGCCTAAGCTAGAAGTTGCCTGCTTGACTTTCAAAGAGAGTAAACATGAGAGACGTATACTCTGATTCACAGATCTGCTTGTTGATTTTAATTTTGTGACAGAAACAGGCCCTCAGCCTTTGAGAGCTGGGATTAGTGAAAGCTCTGCTACCCACATAGTCACTCTCAACTCCTGTCTGACACATCTGCTCTGGAGCTGCGCAGAAGAACCAGCAGGCTGGTGGGTCTGTTCCCAGCGGGACTATTGCTGGTGCACTGCATACACTTTTCAGAGGCAACAAAAATGCAGATGGCTTGAGGAGGTGTTAAAGAGACTTTTAAACACAAATGTACAAATCAGAAATGGAAGATTCATAATTCTTTCAAACTGAGTATGTAAAAAATTTGGAGAAGGCCATTTGCTGAGCATCTCCTGTACACAAAAGGGTAATTTTGGTTTAATCCTTCACACAGAACTAACATCTGAACTCCTGCTGTCATGCTGGTTGACTCTGTTGCCATGACCATAGCTCCTTTGCAGAACCAGACACCTGCCTTGCAGTTAATGCTCCTGCCAGGCTGGAGGGAGAGCATGCTGTGCAGTAACACCTGTACTACACAGTGACTGCCTGGCCATGCAGGGAGATTGGATTAGCAACTGGGGAGCTGAGCTAATAAACTGTAGCTAATGTTCCACCATGAGCCCACTAATTTGAGTTTAAAATGCCACTTTGCTCACATTAAGGGTCTTCTGTGCAGAAGGGATTTGCAATGGTATCAATGCACAGATTATAAGAGCAAGAAACTCTCTGACAGGTATTACGACCTTTGAAGCTCTGAAGCTTTATTAAATTCTATTAATAAATTATATAAGCCCATAAAATTATCTGAAGTAAAAGAGACGATGTGGTACACTTCTGTGTGTCACTCACAATCAAGGAGAACAAAGGAGAAAATGTCTTCATGCCCTCGTTAGACCTCTCCAGATAAGATGTCTGGTTGGGAAAGAAAGGGGACCTTATAACCTTGTAACCTCTGTCAGCGAAGGAGCAGCCCACTCGTACCAGTCTTTCTGTTCCAAACACTGCAGAGCCATGGTGACAGCCACCACCTCCTTCTTATATGCCTCAGACATGAGAAGCCTCAGGAGATGAGAAGATGAGAGCCACAGGATTACTCTTCTGGTCTTTTCCTGTCCTAGAAACTCCACACTTATACACAAGCACAAAGAGGCTTTTCAAAAACCTGTTTCAAAGTCTAAGTATGTTTGTATGCAGAAAAGCCAATTTTTAACACTGTTCTCTTTAACTGGGCCCAGAAATACTTCTGTCATTCAGGACCAGAAGTGGATGCCAGAGGACACTAAAAGTTGCACTTCTGGGATGCATTTGCAATTCAAACTTTGCTTTAAATTAAACTAGCTGACATGTTCCAATAGGACTGTTCAAGTCTACACAGCACAATAATACACAATATACAGAGTCTGGAATTGATGCCAACTGAGTCCACAACAGAAGTGAGTAGGTGACCTGTGGAGGCCAGCCCCAGTCTCCCTCTGGCAGCACAGTGCTGCACCAGCACAGCAACTTCTAGACCCAACCTGGCGGTAACCCACCACTTTGGGCCAGCATCAGAACGCTAAGATGCAAAGGGTGCAAAGGATGCATGATCAAGCCCACTGTTTGGATCATTATACCTGAAATGATCCTAAATATCTCTGAACAGATTGTGGTTTTTGTTCAGATACTGCATCTTGTTACATCTGGAATTGATACTGCATCTGTTTGTGATTAGAAGATATTGTGCAAAACTATAGTTTTTATAGAATTAGGCCATGTAAGGAAGGTGTTTATGATGAGGCATATACTGTTTCTAGGTTGTGATTAAAGCACAGAACTGTTAAAGAACAGGGAAAAGGCCAGCTATCTTGGTATGTCTATCCTTCTTTTGCTAAATTTCTCTTATTCTTTCTCGCTTTTCATTGCATCCTTCACCTCATATTTTGTTCCTAAATAAACTAAGGTGACTCTTAAGACTATTTATGCTCCTTCCTCCAATTTCCTTTCTTGGCAATTTATTCCAAGTGTCAATTGAAATTTGTGAAGTTTCTCAGATTTTTGAGACAATTTGTAAGATTTAGCTGTTGCTACAACACTGGAAGTCTCATCTGAAAAGGGAAAGCAGGATTTGACATACCCCAAATTATGATTTTCAGTTTGACCTGCTTCCATTTCGTTCTGCAATATATGAAACTTTTTGCAATAGCTATTGTCTATGATGGTACTATGGCTTTTTCTAAAGCCACTTGACTGGACAGAGGGAAAAATACCAATTGGGTAATGAGAGATGCTATGTGAAGACTAGGCTCACATTTTTCATTGCAGACAGTCTTGGGATACCGTTCGTGCTTCCTAGAGTAAAGTGTAGGTGCTGCTAACACTTTCTCATGAAACCATTTATTGTCAAATCAATTTTATTTAGAGGAAGGTTCCTCTAAAGAGAACATGAGATTAGGATTTGAAGATCTTTTAACTTTCCATTCATCCAGGTCTAATTTCTTAAAGTTGGCTCTTGGGCTCTCAATACAGCTAATCCAAGTATTTGCAGTGATATTTCCAGAACTGACACTCTGCCAAACACAGAATGTTTTGTGAATCAGAAAGATTTCCTAGAGGCTATCAGAGAAGAATGCAGAATAGCTGAAACTGTAATTTATAAGGTCCTCACCTCAGCAGGAGATCTACCAGCTGTTGTTTTCCCATATGTCAGGTTAATGCCAGATTCATCTTTTTGCTTTTTTCTCTCTCTTGATTCTTCTCTTAGCAACTTGCTATTTCTAAAAAAATTCTGATATTTCCCATTTTTATTCCACCACATGTGGACCAAAATTAAATCAGAAGTACTCACCAAAAGTAAACACTGTTTTCTTGCTGGGGTAATCAACAGTCTTAACTAGAAATACTCTTAGCTCAATAACCCAGTAGGAAAGAAGGGGAAAGCTCACATGGAGTGTAAACAATCTGATGCTTGCAAAACAGTCCCAAATGTATTTTCAAATATATTCCTTCGTCATTGCTCAGGATGCTGCCTAATGAGTTGACAGTGAGCCAGTTGACAGTCTTGCACAGCAAAGTTTAGTGCTTCCTTTTTTGTACATTTGAGTATTCCCTATTGTTTTGAAACTGTTAGTAATGCTGCTGCTTTGCCTTTGCCATCAAGCCCTTCTCCAGCAGTGACTCATTCAAGTTCTGGCACTGCGTAGGATAAAGGAGAAGTGTTAATAGGAAATGCTTGGTGACATAGATAGGAGGAGAAGGGGAGGAAATATGCAAAGCAGAGTTCTGGCTCCGTCATCTTTTCTCTAATTTGCAGAGTTTTCCACTCTTTTTGGAAACTAGATGCTGGAGGTCACCTCACTGCATTGCCTGGATATGCAGAATGCTGCAATCCCAAGTGCGGCGGTTTCAGTTCAAACTGGGCAGAAACACCAATTTCATGCAGTGGTTTATGGTTCAACAATTTGAGATTTCCCAGCCAATGCACAGATTAATGTGGTGGGTTCAGTGTTGGCCAAATGCCCATGTACCCTCTAGAGTTATTTACTCATTTCCTCCTGTGAGATAGGATTAGGAGGAAGGCAGAGCAGGCTCAAAACTTTAAAAAGGTATAAAGAAAACTTTATTAATAGGACTGAAAGAAACAATAAGAATCAGGATAAAACTTTTAGAACACTTCTCCTCCCCCCTACAACCTTTTTCTTTCCCACTGACAATGTACAGAGACAAATTTGGTATTCTCAGTTAGTTTACCACTCTTAAAATAATCTTTCATCAGTTCTCTTAGGGAGAGAAGTCTCTCTTGCCATGGTCATGGAGACCTCTCCACAAGAAACAGTTCTCTTGTGGCTTCAATTTTGCATGAATAGCAGCTTCCTG
>VXBU01000301.1:520813-690175 GCA_013400315.1 Bombycilla garrulus
GCTGTTGGTCATGATTCCTGCCCGGCAGTGGCTGGAGCAGTCGCAGTGCAGCATTTCAGGCTGCGCTAAAGGAGCTGTGGATCTCAGGAGGGCCCAGGCCAGAACAGCAGAATTCCACAGGCTGATGGCTTCCCCTCCTCGGGTCAGGCAGTTTCTGGTGAAATTCAGCAGCAATTCAGAATTCAGCTGAGCCACAGGCCGGCCTGGCTGCGCTGGCAGGGGAGGATCTGGAGGCAAGATGTGAACAGCTGCGCCCCCGCTCTGCTTCGGCCAGGGCCCCGCAGCCTCCCCTCTCCTTGCCCAGCAGCTGCTGGAGCCCAGCCCAGCCCAGCCCAGCCCTGCCCTGCCCAGCCCAGCCCAGCCCTGCCCTGCCCAGCCCAGCCCAGCCCTGCCCTGCCCAGCCCAGCCCAGCCCTGCCCTGCCCAGCCCAGCCCAGCCCTGCCCTGCCCAGCCCAGCCCAGCCCTGCCCTGCCCAGCCCAGCCCAGCCCTGCCCTGCCCAGCCCAGCCCAGCCCTGCCCTGCCCAGCCCAGCCCAGCCCTGCCCTGCCCAGCCCAGCCCAGCCCTGCCCTGCCCAGCCCAGCCCAGCCCTGCCCTGCCCAGCCCAGCCCAGCCCTGCCCTGCCCAGCCCAGCCCAGCCCTGCCCAGCCAGGACGGGGCCCAGCAGTTCCCCGGGAAGGGGCCCAGCCCCACAGCAAAGCCCGCCCAGCTCAGCCCAGCCACACAGGGGGCCTGACTGGTCTGTTACCTATACCCAGGGCAGAAGAGAAAGAGAAATTCCTGGAGTTTGTTCATTTTAAAATATGAATCCCACAGAGGCAGATCTAGCTCTTTAGCTTCACAGGTTGTCAATATTCAAACTAGCCACTGATTGGTTTTGTCAAGTCACAGAGGAAGTTCTCAGCAGCTCCTCTCAGAAAAACAATTTCCGTGGGTGGCTTCTTCCCTTCTAACCAAATGTCAGTTAATGCAAAACCAGCGTAAGTTAGTGACCACATGATTCCATGCTGTTCCTATTAAAAAGATCGTTTATTTCAATGTTCTGTGTTACTTTTGTTCTCCACAATACATGTTGGGTTACTTCATTCTCTCCTGAAGCTTCACAGCCATGGAACACTATGGCTGCTAAATAACACTGCTCTTCCAGGGATCTATTGGTTACTGGACTATGATGGTTTCACCTGACTGGGATGGGTGAGAACAAGAACCTTAGTCTTCAAACGGAACATGAGCATTGCACCCATAGCATCTGTACTTTGCTTAAATGCTCTCAACAAGAAGCAAGAGATAACTCCCACTGGCTTCATCTGTGCCAGTATTTCACTCTAAAAATGTTATTTCTTTAGAGCTTCATAGAGTAATTGGCATCTGTCCTCTGCAATTTCAGAGCCTTGAGCAAGATAAAGGGGTGTGACTAGGAGCACAAATTGGCTTCAGGAGTTTACTGTCTTTTCTTCTCATATTTTCTCCATGCAGTTTTAAAATTTAGCCTATTGTCTTCTGTTCCCATTTCAATTTCATGCAGGGCTAACAACTCTGTGTTAAAGAGATACCTGTAACCTGCACATTGAAGGGGTTCCCAAAATACTAGTAGGCCAGAATTCTTCAGGTAACATGGACATGGTTCTCCTTCTTGATGTAGTGCCCACATTTTAATGGAGTTCTGTAGGTAATGGAGTACAATAACCCTGACATTGCCAATCTAAAATTAATGCAAGAGGAGAGTCAGGTTCTGTATTTTTTATTAGGTCTTAAAAGTAAAACAGTTTAAGTCATTTTTGAAAACAGAGAGAGAAGTGAAGAATCTATCTCCTCCTGAGAGGACACCAAGTTCTGATTATTTGCAATGTATTTTTTGACTGTATATCACCTTGAACTCCTATGAAAAGTATGCTTTTCTGAACCATTGTAGTTTTTCTCATTTCTGCTTTACAGTCTCTTAGTACACCCACTAAAAGCACGCCAAAGGGGTGGTGGAAGGGTGGGAGCTTAAATATTTTAAATCTGTTAAATAAAATAACCCTTTTAAAATACCCAAAAACATATGAAAATATGCTTCCCCTCATGTGGGAATTCAGCTGTTCCCAGGAACAGCCCGGGTGTCAGGAGACCAGAGTAGCATATGAGGAATATATTAAACAAATGATGGAAGGATTGAATAGCTTGGGGAGCTAGAAGAATAATACATAACTTTTCATCTTGAGTCTGCCCTGGACTGACAGAGCAAATGAAAAGCATTAGACTCTGAAGACAGTTTGGTGGTCCATGTGGAATCACTTGGTGGTTTCTCTGGAGTTACTAATAGACAGCTTTTTACATCACAGAAACTTCCATACATTTATCACTATTTTCAGCAGTCCTAGTGGAAGCCAAGAATAAGGGTTTAAGAGCGAAAAACATTTAAGTATATGATTAAAATTAAGCACCTGCTCAAGTACTTTTCCGGATGAGAACCTTAAAATCTGCACTGCTAATACATATGGTAAAAATATGAAGAGCAGAAAAGAAAAGGGGCTATTCATATGGTACCTGTTCTGGAAAATATTTTATTTTCGCTAAATAGCTTTTAGCAACATCACATTGTATTTTTAAAAATGGGGAAAAAAAAGGAAAGTCTCAAGGCTATATTCCAAAGGCCATCTGTCACAGACACTCAGAAAGGAGTAAGTGTATCAGTATCCTGTGCTCTCTCACCAGAGCCTGAGAATTTTAAGTCCTCTCATGTGCTTGCATTTCAATGTGGAATTAATTAACAGATGCCATCATATTTTCCATTTCTCTGCACTAGGCAATGTTAGAAATACTGAAGCAACTTCCAGGTAAGTCAGTAGAAGTACCCAGTAAAGTGCAGTATCAAAAATCTCACTGGAGTCCTGCCAATGCACACAGCTGTGTTAGTACAGTGCAGGCACATCTATGCGGCTTCCAGTTTTAAAGTTAGCTGAAGGATCCCAGGTTTGTGTGGCCTTTCATGGGACCAACAACCTTCCTTTGCTCCCAGGGCAGACAATGAAGCATAGGGGATGACTGTGCAGGGCCTTGCTGTGAGTAACAGAAACGGAGTCTCATTGTACAGAGATACCTTTTTTCATTTGTTTATCACATAAGTGGAAGGGAAGATGAATGCACCAATCCATTCTCAGCAGGCTGATCATACTTGCTTCCAGTGCAGAATTTACACTAATACCAAGCTGAGAAAAAAAAAATCTAACAATAAATCAAAAAGAAGTTTTGTCCTTATCTCACCCAAAGACCCACTTAATTACACTTTTTAAATAAAAATGAAGAAAAATAATTACTGGGCTCATCATTATTTTTGACTGCACTGAAGCTGCATCAGGAATATTTGAAAAATGTAAAAACTGTTGTGTAGTAAAATGATTTTCATTTTGAAATTAGATGCAAACCTCGTACTAGCGTGTTAATTGTGGCAGACTATTCCTCTGCCTGATCTCTCTTCTTTCTACAAATTAACTAGAAACTGAGTTGGTATATATTTGCTTCCACATGACCAAGTTCATGCATGACATTACACTGCTAAATACACTTGTGACAAGACAACTTTAGATCATCTTTCCTTTCATTACCTGACAAAAGGATTTAAAAATTACAGGGGCTACCACATCTTATCATCATGAAATGCATGGAAATATTGAAGCACATCTTGATTGACTGTTTTTATCTGTCCCAGCTGCTAGAAATTTCAATAAGAGAAAAATATCTGCTACAACTTTTAAATTATTTAAGATGGTAAAAATATATAAGATAAAGCAAGAGAGCATTTTAAAGTTTATTTAATAATGTTCTATTTCTATATTATATCTTTCTAAAATTAATCTACTAAAATATTTGCTGAAATGTATAGACTAATGGATTAATTGCATGGCAAATTAAGGAATTGATGACAAATATTTTGGTGATAAAATGTAATTTTTTATTTAAAAATACAGTATGACAGAGCAGAAAAAAATATGCACAAATTTGTTTGCATATGTCATGACTCACCTTCCTGACTTCACTTTTCACCCTACCTAGCAAAGTTATTCTACACCATTTCAGCCAAATGCTCAAGAAGTTCACAGAAGAAGCTGAAAGCATGGTCTGGAATGTTGTCTCAAAGAATAGGTCTGACAGGTATTTGCAGGCAGTGGTGGGGTTTACACACAGTCATCTTGTGTCAGTGATAGAGAGACAGGAAGACTGATTTGGGAATCAGAATTCATCTTTGCTAGGATTTCCAAATGCTTATATACTATTCTAGGGTTAGTGATTTTTTATTACAATGTTAAAAAAAGTTAATATTTTTTTAATCATTGGGCCTTTAATTTGCATCAAGAGCTGGCTTTGATAGCTGTGGCTCCTTCCCCCAGTGCCTGAAAGTGCCTGGGGCACTTCAGTAAGGAACCATTGTGAGGGTCATTGAGAGATAACTGTAACCTGTGCCTGAGACCAACAAGTGTTATCTTTTGTCCTTTTAATGTCAAGGTACACTGGCATGTGGGACACTGAGATGTAATATATTGTGTCCAGGAAATCTGTGGGGCCCCTGTAGAACCAAATCCGCCTCCCCTCTGCTCAGCTATTGGGGGTGCAGATAGGGACACTGCTAGGAGAGGGATGAGTTGGGCTACAGTGCTCCCAGCCAGGACCACACAGGGCAGCTGGGAGGTCCAAGATCTTTATCTCCCCAACCATGTCAGAGTCAATGACCCCTGGCCAAACAAACAGTCCTGTTACCGATATAGATGATCTGCCTATAAGCAAGGTGTGGTAACCAGGTAGCAAAGGATCCGTGAATTCCTGTAAGGAGATAAAAAAACTGTGCAATTAGAGAATGTTATTGTGTTTTTGGTTGATATGTCCAGTCCTGGATTGCTGGGGTGCTTGCACATAGGTTGGTGATGGTCCAGCAAAGGCTGCTTGTGGCAGCTGAGCTGAGGTTTGCTGTGGTCCGCCCTGAGGCATAGGCTGAGGCATTTGTATCTGAGCACGGTGCCATGCTCCAAGATGAGTTTCCCTGTTGTAAATGCTCCCATTGTGGGTTTCCCCAACTCAGGTCAAGTTGCATGGGGGCTACAAAGATTTCTGCCATGGTATCAAAGTCTCTGTCCTTAAGGGCTTTCTTTTTTATCCATAACCAATTACTATGCATATCCGAAGGGAATAAGTCTGAATCTTTTTTGGGGCCAGGGTCAAAAGGCTCTGGCTCCCCTTCACAGTCATTGTCCATATAAGTGATAAGCATTCAGCAGCTCTGGGGTCGCTGGTGGGACAGCAGCGGGGCTGTAGGTGGTGGCCGGGCTGTATCCCTGGTGTTCGATGGGGAGGGGGTGCAGGCAGGGACGGGGAGCGGGACCTGGGCAGGTTTTGGTTTGGCACGGTGGCCAGGGCCATCTCAGCAGCTGCCTTGCAGGCTACTCCACTCCCTCCCTCTTTTTTGACCGCACTCCATGCAGGTAACATTCCTAGCTCTGGCTCACGGCCAGGCAGCGTGGCCAGGTCATAGAGTTTAACACCAACCTTGTCCCAGTAGGGACAGTAAAAATAGAAGCAGGGGTGGTATCAGGAAATATACATGACACCATCATAGGAGTGACTTCAGGTCCTGCCTTAGGCCCAGCATGGTTTCATAGACATCCCCCTTGTTGGACATGTCCTGTCCCACATTTTTAGTTCCCCTAGCTCACCTGTCATGTCGCAGCGCCCAGATGCTGTGGGCCCAAATGCGGTTCTCTCACCATCACAATCAGTTCCAGGGGCATTGCCAATTGCCCTCAGCTAGCCAGTCCTTGTCCTCACACAGGGCACCAATTATCAGCGATTATAGAGAGACGGAAAGACTGATTCAGTGATCAGAATTCATCTTTTCTGAGGTTTCCAAATGCTTATATACTATTCTAGGGCTAGTATTTTTTTATTACAATGATGAGGTTAAACATCACACAGAAAAAAATCATGCATTTTACAAACACCTCTTGCTTGCAGAGGTTTGATTCAATCTTCTTTTCCTGATGCCAGTCTTGATCCACTCAACTTGTAATCTTCAAAGCTCTGTTTGCTTTTGCCAAGGCATCTTGGTTATCAAACTGGATATGCTAATTAAATCTGTAGTGCCCCCTGTCCTGTGTATCCCAATACTCTTGGGTCCCATTCCAGCTCTGGAGGCTAGAGAACACTTGGGTGGGTGCAGGGGAATACAGGGGCAAAGGGGCTATGCTCAGGGTTACTCGGTGAAGCCTCCTTGGCAGGGAGCCGTGGGAAGTTGCCTTCCAGAGGAAAGCCCGGTTTCTCGCTCAGCTGCAGGCGAGGCCTTTCCCAGCTGCAACTCTGCAGCCACGATGTGAACAGCCACATGTACTGGGAGGCTTACACCTGCTTCCTGCAGCTGTGGTTTTCAAAGCACTTGCTTGAATTGTGGAGGTCTGTAATGATCAGGCGTACAGAACATTTCTTCTCCCAAATCTGTAACTTCATTGGTTTTTATGTTGTACTTGGCACTGGGAATGAGCACATCGTGACAGGTTATGCACCATTGACGTGAGTCATGTAACAGTAGGTGATGCTACTGTTAACCCATGGCAGTTCCAAGTTAGCTGTTATACTTTCTGCTTGAAAAATATTTCCTGAGTCTAAAGGAACTCTTTCGACCTGTCTCCTGCTACATGGTATCATGTGTCCAAGTGTCACATAGATAAAGAGCCCCAGTCCTTGTCATTCTGCAGTTTATCAGAGATACCTAGAATGGAAATTGTGGGACCGTCATCATCATTTTCCACAAACACTTCAACAGAGGCTTTATAGATTCAATTATAAAGCCTGAAACAAACCAAGTAAAGCTTAGCCAGCACAGAACACCGTGGAGAGGCAAGCTGAAAATGGGAAGTTGCAAATTTAGAGTAGCATGAAAAAAATTGTAAGAAATCTAAAAAACACCTTAATTGTCAACCCTCAATTCTCTTGATTCACTGAAATTACTCCCCTTTTACTCATGGCAGGAACAATGGAGCACATAACTGTGCTATCAACCTGGCAAGAGACCCAAGAATTTGCAGCACTGCCCTCTGAGCTACAGGTCCTCTATGCATGTGACCAATACATCTTCCATCTCCAAGTGTTAATAGGTACCATTCACCATGCTGATAATACACTCATTTTTGTTGGGATTTTGTTCAGTACCAGGAGGTATGTATCCCAACTCCTACCTTCTCTATTCTCCCTCTATTTAATGTTAATCTTTGCTGACGTGAACATGTAGACCTCCCTCAAAGTGGACTAGAGTTCTCAGGAGGAAGATGTTGAAAGCAATAGGGAAAAGATTTTTATTTACAGGCAGATGTTTAGGGCACTTTAACTGACAATCATATCAGTTTGCCTACCATTTCTTTTCTTGCTCCAGGTTTTTTCCTAAGGGAAAAAAAGAGCAGGGCAAGCCCCAGGTGCATCAGTTATGAAATATCTTCCACCAATCCAGCATTTGCCTCAAGGACAGCAGTCCTAGTACGGACTAGCAGTTTCTGCAGGGACCTAATGAGGAAGCTGAGAACTTGGTCTCCACAGCCCACTCCCATCTCCCCAAGCCCTTGTACACTCCAGAGTTTCAGCAGCAAAAAGACACAGTCTGAGAAAGAGAGAAATGCAGTCCTGGCTTCAGAGAAATACAGGATGGTAATTACAGGCCGTTCAGGAAAGAGTTAAACACCA
Organism: Bombycilla garrulus; assembly: GCA_013400315.1. Lineage (NCBI taxonomy): Eukaryota > Metazoa > Chordata > Aves > Passeriformes > Bombycillidae > Bombycilla > Bombycilla garrulus. Next base: position 528,513 of record VXBU01000301.1, read on the forward strand.
AAAACAAGAGTGCTCCTGCTTTCAGCCTGGACACTGTTTTATTACACTCTTCTCTGAAAGTTGGCAGGCTGCATGCCAAGCACTTTTTAATTTGATTTTAGCTTTGTTTTACATTCTCACATGCAAAAACTGTCCTCAAAACCTCTTGCTTTTAAGCTAAGTGCCAAAAAATGCTCAAGTGCCAGCCAATGACTCATCTTTTAAAAGCCTGGCTTTTGGAAGGTGGTTTTCATTTCAGGAACTTATGATTGCTTCCTGGATACTAAATATTGTGGGATCAATAATTAGACTAGAAAAATGTTGAAAAAAAAGGATTTTAAATATTTAAACATCACTCATCTTTGGGGGTTCTGTTAACTAGAGATACATGGAAGTTCCAAGCAAAGATAAAAACAGGAAGGCCAAGAGTTTGGCTGATGACTCAAAATGGCCAACATCTACCTCTTTTTTTTTTTTGTTTTGTTTGTTTTTTTAATCCTGCAACATATTTAAAATCATTTTAATCTTTTTTAATAATGGAACCAGACAAATACACCACATTGCCTTGGAAAGAGTAGAAACATTATCTGGGTTTTTGGGGTTTTCTTGGGGGGTTTTTTTTTGTTGGTTGGTTTTTTGGGTTTTTTTGTTTGTTTGTTTGTTTGTTGGGTTTTTTTGTGTTTGTTCTTTTTTTTTATGTGGGTGCAAATGGAAAGCATATGATGCCATTCCATGTCTTCCTCCCCTGTGCTGTGTTTCACCCATTTCTCAACACACAAAACACATGCAGCCTTTATCAGAGCTGTGGTTATATGCCACCATTTTGCCATCATGCAAGATGAACTTCTGAAATGCTCTTTGGCTTGTAGGGATTTCTTTGCTTACAAACCACATAAAACCTTATTTGCACCACAGTAAAGGCATGTGAGAACACAGAAGCCTGTACACAGGTGAGGGCATATAGCAGGAGTCAGGGTGGTGGAAGGGCACAGATCTCCTCTTAAGCCTGGACCATTTCTGTTTGGAGGCAATAGAGTGTTTGTCAACTCCAGCAAGTGACTGGATGACTCAAACAGCTATTTTTCTAGAGGGAATTAAAGTGATAAAATAAAAACTAGAAAGCTGAGAAAAAAAATAGGTACTTATTAGGTCCAAAAATAAACATGAACTACCTCTTCCTATGTTTGATGCAGGATCCAGCACAGTTATTCAGGGTAACTGTCTTTTTTTAAATCCTGCTGAGATCATTCATTCTTTATATATCAAGGCTAGCAACTATGACACTCAAAACTTGCTTATAAACACACTTTGCATCTTACACATAGGAAAGTCTGCCAGCATGCAGGTGCCCTTGTCCACGGCTGTTGGGTGAAATATATGTGTGTATATATATATATACATATATATGGTTATTCTGGGATTGGTAACATCCTGGACTGACACTGCAATCTGTTAAGAAGCAGTTTTGAACAAGTCTAATGTACTCGTATAGATTTTCTGGGAGCATCAAAGGCCATCAAAATTTTCTCCCACCTAATTTTCTCTTCTGTGTCAAACCAGCACTGAATGCTTCAAAGAAAGGTCAAGAGTCCTTGGTTTAGCCTTTAGTCTTTTAGTTACACTGGTAATAGCACTAGAGAAAAGTATTCCTAACCACTCAGCTGAAGCATATGTATGTTTAGAAATTGACAGCTCCCCACAACTTTGGGCCCTTTTTATCCATTGTCATGTTTTGGAGCTACCACTAATGGAAACAAAATGTATTTTCCTCCTTACACAAATCAGCCAAATACCAGAAATTTCTCTATCCTATTGAAAACAAACAAACATAACAAAACAAATCAAAAAACAAAACCAACCATCCAACCATCTTTATTTAATATCCACTTACCAATCCACAGTTTTAGTCAGAGAAATGAAGACTCAAACGACTTTACTAAGACTCAGAATGAAAACATCCCTTGCTATCTTTTTCTTCTTAGTGTGTCGAGAGCTGCAAGTTAGGTAACCTTCCTCTTTTTCACTTAAAACATGTAAAAACACTAGCTACACCATTCTCTCTGAAAACTTTGAGTGTGCCACAACGCAAACACAGCCAAGCAACCAGCATCACTTACTGCTGTGGTATACAGGAAGCAGGTTTTTTACCCACATTGGTGGGATGGTTTATACAGTGGCAGACTTCTGACCATCACTTAATTTCCTGCTAATCACCCTTGCTTGCAGAGCCCAGCCTGGCTGGATGCACAGGTTGCTGCCAAGAGCAGGGAGCTGCTCAGCTTCCTACACTAGGTGGCATGGAAGGACCAAGTTTCACCACCCCCAGTGCCGTCCGATGGCAAATGATGCTGTTACGTGTCTTGCAAGCTCTTTTCCTCGCGCTCTGCAGAAATATTTATTTGTTTATTTATTTAATCAACTGGCAGAATTTTATCTAGATAAATGCTGAAGTTCTTCTTGGAGGGGTTCACTTGTGACTTTTCCATTCCAATAGAGTGGGTGCTCTTCAATGTTCTTGGTGACTTTCCTTCTCGACTTCCCCATCATGACTTTCAGCACTTTTATACACCCTAACTCTATACCTTATTTGGTTAAGTCTTGCGTTTCCCATTAGTTCTCCTCATTTCCCCATTACTCTAGATGGAGAAAAAACAGCACTTTAAAATTTTGCAATTCACAGGGCAGGAACTTGGCACCCTATGTCTGAAAATACATTTTTAGTGCTGCACAATCAGACCACTCTTGATGTCTGAAATAATCAGGATTCTAAGAGGTCAGTTTGATTCTTACCTTGCTCAACTACTGAGCTGATTACTGCTAATCATTGACCGTATAAAGCAACCAAGCTGGATCCATCAGTGCTGTAACTGGGAAGGGCAGCATTGCTCAACACTGTGATTGCACTAACAGTACAGCATGTGCAGCTACAGTCCTGCTGCAACCCTCCTAATCCTTACTCCTATCCCACCACAGATGTGCAATGCAGAACGTCCCAGTCAGTTTAGGATGCCTACATGGTTCTAAATCATGTGGATGAGAAGACTTAAAACATAGTCAGTAACCTGTATTTTTGGCTCTCCACTGTCACTAGAAAGTACCTCATTTCTATCTGGCAGTTTCCAATACCACCTGGATGCAACGCCATTCCCATTACCTCACTGTTCTCTCAGCATATTACTTAACAGCTTTCCAGCAAATAAACCCTGCCCATGCACCCATCTCCCCACGCCCCAGCCCATACATGTAATTTGCCTTCCATTGCCTGGGGCAACAACAGGGGGTAGATTATCTCTTGAGGTGTTTTCCATCTCTGTTTTCTATGATTCCCTGGGGACAGGCTTATCTCTAAAGTAACATCTTGCAGGATTCCAGGGTTACACCAGTGAACGTGTTAAGGCCAGAAAGGGGAGGGAGATGCCTGGTATTAATGGCAGAGGCATGGCTTTTCAAAGTGGAAGATTTTCCCATTATGTGAATGAGGCTGAATAACTCATGTTTATTTCAGCTTGGGATTCAGGATTTAGGTCTCAAGACTATTTACTGTATTTTTTTAAATCTGATTCTGCAGTCCCAGGTATTTAAGTCTGTCTTGCCCTGCTTTCTGCTCTCATGTCCATACTGAGGTGATTTTTCTACCCTCTTCCTCCTTGATGTACTGAGCTGGCAACCTCCCCATTCCTCTCTACCTGTCCTGACCTTCCATGGCCCTTGCCAGGTTACCAGGCGAACCAGAGATGCCATTTGTAGCAGAAGTAGAAAAAGCAAATACAAAAAAAAAATAAAACCAAAACCACCACCACCAAAAAAAAAAAAAAAAAAACCCACCAAAAAACTCAGAAGCAGATTGAAACCAAGGAAAGTTACAAAAAGGCGCAAAGCTCAAAAGTATGTTTAAATCCAGTTTTGGTTCAAGGAGATGCCCAACAAATACACCCTTTGGCCATTACTAACACCTGTACTTCATCTCTTGTTATGCAGCGATATGCACCACCAATACATTTAAGTTTCCATGGCATCTACAAAGTAGATCTCCTGGAGGATAAGAGTTCTTATTTTACTACAAAGTAGATCTTCCTGGAGGATAAGTGTTGCTATAAGGAGCTATAGACTAAGGCACTGTCAGTACTTGGCACAGAGCAGCTCACTGTGCAGCACAGAAGGAAGAAGGCAATTCACCACACAGTTCCCTCCTGGCTGCATACCTCCCTGTGTTTCAAAATAACATATAAAACCTCCAAGGAGCTTCAAGGAAGACCCATGAACAAACTAAATAAAACCATGCCTTTTGGGTGACTGTACAGCAGCATGTACTGTCCTCAGTTTCACCAGTGCAGGTGTAAACAAGAGATAAAAATTACATACAGGGCACAAACACATGATAATGTGAAACACTATAAAGTTTTAATTGCCACTTATTTGGTTAAGCCTTTCATAGCTCTCTGCTGGTGTGTCTTGAGCAACGTGGTCATTCCATTCTCAGGTTCATAAAAATTTACTGCACGCCTTCAAGTGTTCTCCCTATATAGCTCCACTTTATTTCACTGGCAAAATAAGGCCAGCTGGAGCTGCAGCTCTGATTAGCTGGATGCTTGGAATGCAGAATGCAGTCCCCAGAATACATCATATTCATGGTAATATTCTGACTGTAAAAAAGGCTTGACTTTTTAAGCTTCTCCAGAGATGCAGATAAATGTAATGTGTCAGAAATAGGGACCACCTACACATCAGATCACACTTACAAGGATAATGTATGCAGGCATATAAAATTGCCAAGGAACGCGATGCCACACAGAAAGGGGTACTTCCCCAGGCTACTGACCGGTTTATTCCACATTTCACTGACTTTATTAGGCAGCTGAGTGACATTTGGTATCATCAGAACCATGTGAAGGGACAAAATTGCACTATTCTTGGACAGCCAGCACCAGGGATATTACGATTTTAAAATACGCCAAAGGACAAAGTCACAAGAAAACAGCATTGCACATTCATATCTGCTTGTTTCCAACTGATAATCAAGACTAGTGAATATAAGTTTCCTGAGACACTGAAACAGCTCCATTAATTGTTAAGATTCCAGTTATTATTCTTGCCAAAGCACTTTTACAGGGAGGGATTTGAAACATTTTTCTAAAGTGAAAGAAGGAAGAAATGCAGCTCTGTGACTCAGAGGTGCAATTGAAATAAAAATCTAAACATTGTCACAAGTGGCACCACTAAAGCTCAAAGCAAAACACTACATCTTGGAAATTTCCAGAAGATCTTGGAAAAAATTTAAATAAAGAGCAGCAAAATGAAAAGTATGTGAAAAAAGGACTTGAAAAATAACTGAGTAGTTACAGCTAAATTATTACTACTTCTGCTGCCCAGAGAGCAGCAAAAAAATGATTGATACACAGCTTGGTATTGCAAACCTGTATTTCACTCATACTGCACTTATTCTACACAGCTAAGGAGCAGAAGGAAGGAAGAGTCTGGGGCTGCCCATCATCAGTGTTCCTGGCAATTTCTCACTTTCCTCAGTAAACCTGAACAAGATTCTTGTTTGGGTTCCCAGAGATCATCTGAAGACCCCTCAAACAAAAGTAGCCGTCTTTGCTTAATGCTGCTATGATCCTGTTTTGTAAGCCTCGGGAAGAAAGAGCAGGAATGCAAAAAGGTGTAGTGGCATCCCAGCTCCACCTCAGACACATCTGTTCATAAGCATGGACTGTTCTGTTCAGATGTACCATGTTCCCAAGTAATTACGGTGAAACCTTGGACAGTACAAGACGTCTAGCTTCAGCCCTGCATGCTCTGCAGTGTGGCTGCACTTCCCAGGTGAGTATTCCAGTCCCCTGGGCGTTATTCTCACTCTTGTTCTCAGCACCTGGAGGTGCTTTCAAGGTGCTGCCTGAGGCACAGGGTTGCCTAGTGGCTCGGACACTGTGCTGGGGAGTACTGGATGCCCACTCAAATCTGTGGTGCATCCTTTAGAGGCAGATCAGCCTTAAAGATCAATGTCCTACAAATCCCTATCCAGCAGCAAAATCTCCTTAAGTGTTCCATTTAAAGCCATTCTACTTGGAATAAAGTACTTTTAACAGGAGCTGAAGCAGAAAACAAATGTGAAAATGATTCATGCTTCTGGGAAGTGGCTGTCTAGCTTCTAGAGCATGTGGCAGTGAATGTAAAATGCTACACACAGAGTGGCTGTCGTATCAGGAGAGACCAAGGAGCAATGCTTCAAGCCTTGCACATGCACAACCAACTTGCAGGCTGCTAGTGAAAACACTGTCCTATTGCTCTCAGATTTCTTCACAGATGGAAATTGAACTAGTTCTCTAAAGCTTGATGCATGCTGGAGGCTACGGGGTAATATATCCTCCCATAACAGCTTTTGTGAATGTAACATTTCTTTTTTCGGTCTGCAAGTACCTCAATAAAAATCTTTTGAACACTTTCGATTTTCTAAGATTTTGCTTCACCAAGAAACAAATTTTTTACAATTTTTTAAAAGATGTTTTTGTCTTAGAATGAGGGTGTGAGTTGGCATCTGAGCAAAAAAAAAAATCAGTGAAATGCACAGCTCTTCTGGTGGCAGATTTTTCCCTGTAGAAGGTCTCTGGTTCTTCACATCTCATAAGTGTTACAGAAGTAGTTCTTAGGGAACTATAAAAAAGGAGAAAGGAAGGTTGTTTGGTATATTCAGAATAGCATGTTCATGTAATCAGAAGAAAATATTGCATAGAGTTCTGTGAATGGTACACAGATACTATGGGCAATTGGAGCTTTATACATTTATGTAACTTGTAATTAATTAATTCAATTATTCAAAGAAAATTACTTCACACCCCCACAAAATACCCTGTATCTTACTAAGGAGACAGATATGCCTGCTTTTAAACCCAAGTAATGTCACTTCCAGCAGAAGCTCATTTATTAAAATACCAGAATACTGCTGTATGATGCCTATCGTAACACCCACCTCCCACACACACAGGGCAGCATGCGTCTTATAACAAAGGAGGCATTCATAGCTATTATCTTGAAAGGTAGTAGGGGCGATGAATGCATTAAAGGGACCAGAGAAATGTTCATTTCACCAAAGAGAAGCTGAAATAGCTTAGGGCTGTTTTTACTGGAAGTTGTGGTGCCTCCACATTTGCTATCCCAGGACCAACTTTCCCTCTCATTGCCAAGAACTTCATTGAGCTTTAAACTTCTTCTGCTTTGCAGCTACCAGGAACTCTGAACCTAAACACTTCACTCTGTGCTTTCAAAAGGTCCAAAACTAAATTTGGATCTCTCAGCTCTTTGGCTAGGGTTTTTTGGCTAAATTTCTTTGCAGCTTCAGCGGGACTGGTTACCTTTGGGGCATCTTCTGCTGGTTCGAGCTCTGTTGCAGGCAGGAGCAGGAGAGGGCTCCTGAGAACCCCTTTGATTTGGTTAAACAGGTTTGGTGACTGGATTCACTGCTCCTCTGCAGCAGGATGCTAGCTACACTGCATTTTTGTTGTATTATCACTACAGCAGCCCTGAGTCTATTAATATGTATTTTGTGCAAAAAAAGAGTGGCACTTTGAAAAGGGAAAGGTGGTAATGAAGAGAATCTTAAGCTTCTAAACACACTCCAAACTATTACAAAAGTTATACCAAGAGCTGCAAATTCTTGAAACAGAATTAAATAAAATTAATCTAATAATAATTTTAATTAAATAAATTAAATAAATTGAGAATTAAATTTAAAAAATGAAAAAGCTAAACTCAGCCTGAGTGCTGTCAGGTCGCTCTATGCAAAGTGATATCTGCACTCTTACCCTCCTCTGCTGCTGTTGTTGAATACTTTTTTAAAGATTTTCAGTGAAGCAGCCTGGCACATGATGCACTGGTTTAGGGGTCGGCCCTCCACAGCGGCCATCTGAAGTTGGCAACAACCTGTTTGTCCAGCTAGTAGTTGAGGGTGCTCAACAGGTTTAGCTGCAAAGCGGACAGCTCTGCTTTCTTAGCTGACAGTGTTATTCAGGGCAACCAGCCCTGTCTCTGGTGTTGAAACTCACTAAGGCCCCTGGGACCCAGCCTGGGCACAAGTGGCTTCCAAGCAGGAACAGCCAGGCTGGGGGTTTTTCCATTAGTCACAGGACAGAGATCAGCAGTCATGGGGTTTGTGTAGGTTACACCTTCACCTTTCCTTCGGTGAGTTTAACTCCTGACACAGCTGACGCTTGCTTCATCTCAGCGCTTTGTCCCAGCCGGCTCTTGCAGGAAGCGGGAAAACTTAACACATGCTATATAAAGCGGCAGAAAGACACACATTGTGTAACAGATGTCTGTTGAAAGGAGATAAAGAGACAGCCTGATTTCTTACCCCTTTTTTTCTTTTCTTTTTTTTTTTTTTTTGTTTGCCTGTGTTCTCATTCCCCTCCGCCTGCCCGCTTAGCTGTCTGGGGGAGGATTCAGATTGCATTAGCGTTACCTCCCATGCCTTGGCCGCCCATTGCAGAGGCTTCACTGCCAAGCCACCGCCGCTGGGCGCCTGGCAGATGGTGCAGGGCCAGCCTCCGACAGGCAGGACAGGGACATGTCAGCGACAGACCCTGAGCCTGAGGGGCGGCAAACAGTCTAGAGGCAGATCTGCTGGGGAGCAGAGCAAGCAAGGCAGCAAGGCAGCTCTTCCCATCTCTAGCTGCTGCTTCCAGTTACCACAGGGTAGCTTTAGTAGCTCTCAGAGCCTACTGTTTTAACACTGATTACCCCCAGTTAGACCTCAGTTCTCAGCAGGGAAAAGGTATTCTTTTTTTTTCCCTCAGGGAACTTCATGGTACTGTGCAATGCCTCTGGTATCTAACCTCATTAGAGGAGCTCATCTAATTCCACCATACTAAGGAAATGCTCACCTCCCTCAAAGGCAATGACTCAAGATACTAATCAGTGCAAGGAGGATGTCTAAGGGTTTTCTATCTACTGCTTCAGTCTGGGCTGTACTTTTCCTTCCCCCTTTATTGTAGCCACAAACACTCTGCTTGCCTTTGCCAAGTAAGGCATCCAGTCTCTTCTTGCATACAATGCCTGGGGTATATTTAAATTTAAGCCAAGTACCAAATAATTAAAAGGGGTTCTGAGCACACCCAGAAGAGATTATTTTCTGCTTTTCCATACTCTTCCCTCTTTACTGCTCTCTTTTGTTACTTTCTCTGGTTTCTGTCATCATTTTCCTTTGCAGCCTTTTGGTGTCTGAGCAGAGGAAGAGACCTCTCCTGAAGAAAAACCTTAAAAGATATATGTTTGGCCCTAAAACATAGTTACAGCTGCTGATCATCACATCTTTTTCCCTGGCTGTTAAAGGGATGAGATAGGATCACCCTCAGGATTCAGGGTCTGTCTTAATATGATCTGACCTAACAATACAACACTGGCTAAAGTCTCTCTGTTCACATCTCTGGAGATAAAATTAGGAATCTCTAGGAATCGAGTTAGGATCTTGAAATTATGAGTCATGAAAAGACTGACAGAAAACACACACAGAATATGGAGATTTTCTGAAAAACTGAAGACACCCCCACTCCCACTTATTTTCCCTGATGGTGCCTGTCCCTGCCCTTCAGGCTGACACACCAAACCCTCGTCAGGACCACTGAAACATCTAGAGAGTAAGTCCTATGAGAAGTGACTGAGGGAGCTGGGGGTTGTTTAGCCTGGGTAAAACAAAACTCAGAGGAGACCTTATCACTCTCTACAATGACCTGAAAGGAGGCTGTAGCCAGGTGGGGATCAGTCTCTTCTCCCAGGCAACCAGAGACAGGCCAAGATGAAATGGCCTCAGTTTCAAATGCTTTAGGCGAGGTTCAGGTTGGACATCAGGAAGATCCTTCACTGAAAGGATAGTGAAGTATTGGAATGGGCTGCCCAGGAAGGTTGTGGAGTCCCTGGAGGTGTTCAAGAAGCAATTGGACATGGCACTGAGTGCTACTGTTTAGTTGACATGGTAGTGTTTGGTCAAAGGTTGGACTTGATGATCTTGAAGGTCTTTTCCAACCTTAATGACTCTGTGATTCTATGAGTTATTGCTAACAACACTGAAACACCTCCAAAAGGTTATTATTAAAAGTCATTCTTTACATTAATTTGCAAACCTCATTTAACGTCAGCAGACCTTTATCTTTCAGCCTAGGGGGTTATGCTAGCTCCTGCAAGCCAAAGCCCAATCACAACAAGTGTTTCAGGTTGTAATTACGGGTGATTTCCAATGATACCAACTGCCTATTTTGCCTCCATACATTTTCAAGTCCAAAGGTTACTTCGCTATTTCAATTCCTGTATGTCTGCACAGGGGAAAAATCTAATAAACAGATAAATTAATGAAAAGAAAATAATAAATTTTGAATAATAAATACATCGGATGGCCTGTATCTCTATTCAATGCAGAGGAAGAAATGGGGGCTGCTGAGATGGGCCCAGAGTGTGCTCTTGACAGGAAATGAGATCTCCTGAGCACCAGGATGCTCTCTCTTTTTGTTAGGAGGGGAAAGAAGCAGCACAATTTCAGACTTCATTCCTCATTTCTTTGAGGCTGATAAGTTGAAATCAGTTCATATTCCTCCCACATTTCTCCTCCTCCACGGTGTGTTAAACTTTCTTGACTCGAAAAATTATGCCTGCTACTCCCCCAGCTCCATCCAGCATCCTTCAGAGGAGCGGGAAGATAGCTCACTGAGCCACTTAGGCAGAAGCTTAAAGCTAAATAAGCAGCTAAGTGCTTGGCTGGGTCAGGAACCTCTTAGTTTGGATAAACATGCTTTTGCAGGAGGTGTTTTAAGAGATTTAGGATGCTGTCCTGACCAAGTTCCTTCACAATTCCTGAGCACAGAGCTAGAATCACTGAAAGTACTATTATTAGGTTATTTTGTCATTACTATTTCTAAAAATAAATTGAGGTGAAATTATATTTCAAGAAACAAGCACAGGAACTGAGATATATTTATATTCTTATTTACACAACAGTTAATGAGAAGCTACATAATGAAATGCTAGGTTAATGGAGGACAACACCATTATGAATATAAGCACTGCTGAAGTATTTTTTATGCATGTTTTCTGATCAGTATGAACAGTTACATTTAACCCAAGCCAAATTTCAGGAATGCAGTCATTTCCATTGAAAATAACATAGTGCTTCACATTATTTTTTTATGGTTATGTAATTTTTGGATAAGCACACTGTCTTTCTGTACCAGAAAGAAAATATTTTACCTAGAGGAGTGTTGACCCTAAGGCACAACAAGAGACAATGAATTCTTATGTCAGAGAATAACTACTTTTCCTGGTTGTGTACTAAAAATTACCATTTTTTCTAAAACCTGTGCTATATCTCCTGTATTCATATCAACTACAAGATAAATAACCTTTTTTTAACCCAAGCTCTAAAGAAAAAATTAAATTGCCTAAAAAGTGGAAAGAATTGCAAGAATTTTTTGTCAACTCTAGGCGTAAGGAATGCGGTCAGATGTAGGAAACACATCTGACAAGATGGTCCCAGCCTATTTAAAGTTTGTGGAATGCATCTTCTTAGTGAAACTGTTGACAAGCGGCCAAAACTCTGAATTGCAAATCCTCTAGCCATGAATAAATCAAAGGAAATTCCAAGAAATAACTTAAGGCAGCTGAAGTGGCTTATTTTGCTATAGTAACTGCAAATTCTCTATAAAGATATATGGGATCTGCCACAAGTCAAAGGTATTTAAGCCACCCTCAGTGGGTATTATGGCTCTGCTAGTAAAAAACATGTTGTATTGAAACCAAGTATATCTGTGTGGATCTGATGAGGTTCCCACTGGAGGCTGAATTTTGCTGGAGTCCCAATGAGCTAATTAGAGTGAAATGGCCAGTAGGCTGCACTGTTGGTCTGGGAACACCAGGTAATTTTATTTCAGGGGTATTTATGTGGCTGGGAAAAATCTTCTCCTCCTAGGGAAGGGAACTTGGGAGTGCATTCAAGGGAATGCATTCCTTGGTGTAGCACACTTATTAAGCAGGGTTTAGCAAGCCGACCTAACTGCTACCACCCTGTAGGGGCTCTGATTTGCCCTGAGCAGTTAGTGCTGGGAGCCATGCAGGGAGCTTTGGCTAGGATGACTGGCTGGTAAAAGCCAAGTGTTTCCTGAGCATTGACTGTTTCATTTACAAAGAAGGTGCAAAGATCTGTTTCACTGAATGGGGAGGGAACAATCAGGAAAGCCTAGTAATTTATGAGAAGAAGTGGGATGTGCCCAGTCCCAAAACTACAGTGGTTCACTCTGAAGATAGATAAGTCTCAATTAACTCTTCCCCCATCCCGTGAGATGCTGCAGTGGGTAAGCTGCCAATTCCTTGTAAACTCATGGAATAACTGTAGGTTCAAAACCATCTCTGCAAATGCCTTTGTCAGATCCGGTCAAAAATTTTATTGCTCTCAGAGTCTCTTGTCTCCTTTGTGGAAAAACTTCCATCCATTTTGTAGTAGTAGTTGGGTGCTGACAGCAAATATTGATTGCCTACTTCTGCCTCAAGCAAAGGTTTATACACATCAAAAACAAAGCAAAACCATGATCCCATGAGATACGGCTGCAGAGGGGTCACTCTTGTCTTACATGTATCCTTTTCTGTAACACAAACATCACATTTCTGTGCCAATGCTCTTTACCCTACTTGCATTTTACACAGTTCTTTATGTGATGACAAATCACTAAGTGACTGCATCAAGTGCGGTCATTGGGGCCTTTTTAATCAGAATGCTGAGAGGAGCTGAGGGACAGGGTGAAGTTAGGCCAGGCCACTTTCTATTTCTAAGGGAGACGTTTTCATCTCTTTGAATTTTGTGGCTGTCTTATAAATGGTGATCTATCAAATCTACTAATTTTTTCTTTTGGGTTTGTCATATTTCTCTTTTATAAAACCCATACAGTGTTTGTATGCATCAAACATATTACAGAAAGAAGTAGGAATCCATAACCAGTGAGACCCTCTGATAGTTAAAATATAAAATTCATCCATACCTAGACTTCAGAATCAGATTCCATTAATCACTGCTTTTTTCTTTTTCCACTCTTTACTAGCATGCTGTTTCAATGTACAATTAATTATATCTTCTGCTTTCTGAGGCAAAGCCATCTACCACAGCAGATCATTTGCCTGCAAACTATTTGCTTGATGTTTTCACATAGAAGTCCTCTTTTCTGGCATTTAGGACGTGAATCAACAGCAAAGGAATCTGCTGCCCCAGTTATTTAGACTTTATTTTTCAAACTTCAAAACTCCATGTTCTAAATTTCTATAATCTCCCCAGATCTGAACAGCTGCACAACTCCATGTGACATTCTACACCTAAGATTAATACGAGGCTTAATCTGGGTCTCTTCCAGTATTGCTCTGCATGACACTTGTCACTATAGCATGTTATAGGTGAGCCAGTATTCATATTCCTGTGCAATTCCCAGGTGTTACTACTGCATTTCAGTCCTCAAATTCTCATTCTCAGAGTATCTCACATCTTTTTTCTTTGTCCAATGTATTGGGGTACAATTCCCTCAAGTGGCCTTCACTAAGCTTTTGGGATGTTCTGCTGCAAACATCCTCAACCTTATGGAAGTCCTTTTATGACCTTTTTTCCCTTCATTGCACCCAATTGATCCACTTGCTTCAAGTTCCTGAAGTATTGCTTATTTCCATGGGTTTACTGAGAAAATATTGATTCAAAAATAAAGCCTTCACAATATGACAGCCCAGTTTTGGATCCTTCTTTCCCTCATGTTTATTTAATTGAAAGTTGTCCTTGCCAAGTTTGCAATGACAAGCTGCTGTCTGACCAGGGGCTCCTTCCACTGGGCTACTGCAGGGATCCACTGGTGCATTGCACATTACTCATGGCAATTTCACTCATCCCATTCTCACTGCCTTTGCTCTGAAAGGCAAAATCTAGCTCAATACCTAACAGTTTCCCAGAGTCTATTTATCCTGCAAATCCATGCAAAAATGGATAATATTCCACCCAGCCCTGTTTCATGAGAAGTGAGACCCACAGAAAACCTATCTTTTCCTGAGGTCCAGACAGACCTCACAGAGTTTCACTTTCCCAGAGTTTTAGGGAAGAAACAAACATTCTGGTTTATGTATTAACTCTCCATGAGCACAAATATGGTGTGTAACCAAACATTAAAAAATTAGCAGATACATACGCATAATTTTCCTGGGGTTTTGTTTACCTTTTATTTTAAGCTTCAATTAAATTCCAAGGACAAACATCCTCACAAACATCCAGCTTCTTGTCTCACGGACTCTCTTGGGTGTCCTTGGTAAATCATGCACATTTAACAGTCCTGGGATTCCCCTGTCTTAAGGATTTCCTCCTGCAGGCTGTTCCTCAGCTGTATGAGCTGATCGAGTCTTAACATGATTCAAGAGGGTAAATTCTCCCTCCTTTCTCAGATCGGTTTCTGATTCACCTCGTTTTACGACAGCAGTAGTCCCTTGCCAGGTGACAGCATTGCCAAACTGAGTTATGCAGTGATGAACCAGTTTGACTTGCCGTTGCTCAGCATGTGTGCATTGCAAGGCAACACTAATTACCAGTGCAAGCCCTGTGCCAGCTCCTCCTAGGAACACTAGCTAGTCCGAGTCAGAGGGTGAAAGGTAGCAGCAACACAAAGATCAGCCTTCTGATGCAACGGAGTTTTCCATATCATACAAATTTAAAAAATCCATAACCTGTAAATTTTTCTTAGACAAACCTCCCAAATCATCACATCTGCCACAAGATACCAGCTGCCTCCAGCATAACAAAATATTACAGTACTTAATCTCTTGCATGTCCTGACTAATATACCTCACTTGGTTCACTAGAGTGCACTGGATATTAATGTGCCAAAAGTACAATGCAGAGAAGAATCCAGCCAAATAATTATTCTGCACCATAGAAGTAACCTATCCTCCCATGACATCAAGAACTCCATGGGAGAGCAAAGACTTACACCTGTTACCCATGACATGGATACTTTAGGATATTCTTTTAAATTAATTAATCTTCTCACTCGGATTACATAAAACTAAAGGCTGAATTTTCTAATTCGCTCCTGTTGCACTTATCTTATTTTATCCTTGAAATTTTAATTCTTCCGCTAGTGAGTAAGAGTCTTAAATTAAACATTCTAAACAAAGGCTTGGATGTTTTCATGCTTTTGAGCAGTTGAGTTTCTTCAAGAACATTCAATATACCCAAAGATTCCAAAAAGCAATTCACTACAAGTTAGAAGTTGCTTTCAAATGTTCTAACGGGCCTCATTCTCAGCAGCAGTCAGGTGCTCACATACAGCTTTTTGTAAAAGTATCTCTTTACAGGTTTGGCTATTTGAACTTGGTTTCCACATAGACCTGCTGTAATTTCATTGTTCCTGGGAGGGACAGATAATCTGAATGCGAACATCACAAAATGATCACATAATAGGAAGTGTAACCTGCTATAAGAAAAGATACTTGCAACCTTTTTAGGGCATTTTGCTGTTTCCTTTACTATTGTCTCTCCCTCTTTTGGTTATCAATTTGCACTTTAAAAAGACAACTGAGCTACCCCTGCCTCTTCAGAAACTGTGAATTTGTCCTTTTTTCAAGTCTTCCTCTAGCCTGGGAGTTTGTTGCCTGGGACTTTGTTCCCCCAGGCCACCTGGAACAGCTTCCAGATTTCTGTGATAGGAACAAACAGGTCAAAGCTGGTGGATTTTTCTTCCATGTTGTTTTCAGCTGTCAGTAAGCTGTTGCTGGACTGGTGATGAAGGGCAACCGTGAAAAATTGTACCACTAGAACAACAGGAAACTATCTAAAAAGCTGAAGCTTTTTGTGGCACTGTGAGTGTGCAGCACTGAGGTTTACAATAACAACTCATCATCATGAGTGTATATTCAGTGAGGTGGAACAAATAGATTTCTAAATACAACTGTCTACGGTTTATTGTAGCCACATATAGTCTAAGGACATATGTATTTGGTTTGCAAAAGTACAGATCTGGTTTTGATTGCTGTTAATACATTTTGTACTCACCTGGAAACCTCAAAAAGTCAAAGCAAAACTCAGCTCCAGGCATTTCTTTTTCCATCCAGCTGCTCATGAAAATCATGCAAAATTAAAAGCCAAATCCTCTGTAGAATTAAATCAGGGTATGTCTGTCATTGGATCTACACCAGTAGAGATGAGGCACTCTAGAGGGCTGCCTATGTACTAGGGACAGGCTCAATCTCCCCAGGGGCCAGTACACATGCTCCATGAGGAAATTTGGCCTCCAGTGCATGCTAAAGGGTTATCTAACCCTTGAGCATGGAAAAACTGCTGGGTTTCCTGTGCTTAAGAAATAGGGTTACCCATTACACTGCCACAAGTGTTGTGCTTGGAAGGATGCTCTGTCTGAAACGAAATCTTGGCCAAAGAGGCAGACAAAACCTGTGACTAAAAGAGCTTACAAGTTAAGGCACAGACCATACAATGATTTTAAATATATTTAATCAATAGGGCCTTTCTGGGTGTGTTAAGCACATACCTCTCTATGGACCAACCCCCGTGAAATTTCTCTCTGTGGGAGTTTGCTATAGAGACAGACTTTCCATTCTCTTTGTCTTTTCTTCTTATGGAGCATTTGCACACAAAATCTCCCACCATTCTTCCTGAGGTAGGAAGCCTTTGGAGGGTATGATGGAGAGCTCAGTTTTTCCTTCACAATGAGCAAGACTAATATAATTAATGCACAGAAAGCAAAGGGGCTGCAAGCTCCTTTGCTGGCACTCCCAGCTCTTCTTAGCAAGCATCAAGAATTAGTCATGAACATGAACTCCCAAACCCCCAGCCCAACTGGGGTGCATTTAATACTACATAGCACAGCTCTTATTCATGTTTAATAAACACCCATTCACTTAAGTAATCCCATTGATGTCATCAGCATGAGAAAGAGTTGCAAAATCTACTTTTAAGTATTATTGTGTATCATGAGGTTGATTTTTATGTGGGTATAAATTTTTATCCAGTCAGCTTACACAGCCAGTGTCATCGTCCATCAGAACTCTGGGTTCCCAGCCGAGGTGACAGATTCTTGTTCTTCCCAGGGGCCAATGCAGTCTTCTGAAATTCCCTCTATTTTCCCAGAGGATTTCTTTGAATACAGAGCAACAGCCTTACAAGTAATTGTCTCCTTAACTTCAGTCCCTGATATCACTTTAAAAATTATTGATACCCAATTCTTCTCTGTCATGATCCCAGACATCAGCAGAAAAAAGGTACAAAAGAAGGAAATAATATTTCCAACTCAGATATGCAATCTGAATTCCTAAAGTGCAAAGGGTTGCACATGTGCTGTAATGCAAACCTTGGGAGGTAATGTTTGCCTGTAGTTCGACTTTTTACTAAGATAAGAGAGAGCAAGCACACACCTGAGTTATGAGTTGAACCAGTGCCCCCTCTTCAACTCAGCCAGCCTACTCATATGTCATACTGTGCTGTAGCTGGGCAGTAGCTACAGCAGGGAGAGAGGCTGGAGCTGGCATGACTGTGACTGGACATTTTGGGCAGGCTGTAGCCACTGACACCAAACACATTTCTACCCAGAGAAGCTGGTGACTCACCAACCTTGCAGATCAAATAAGGTTAGATGCTGTGGTATCAGATAGCCACTTAGTCAATACAATAGCCTTTTTTTCTAAGGACGAAGAAAAGAAAAGGGCAGTGGTTTCTTCTGTGGTTTAAGCACTGAGTTTTCCAGGTGAGGGACATGAACAAGGCTCTGGGCAGCTCTTGTACATCCTGCTGGAAAAGGCCACAGCACAAAGCAGGTGCCTCGCAAGGGCCTGATCCACCACTGCTCAGGACTACACCTCAGTCAGGGCCAAGCCACAGGACATCCCTGTGTTGCCCTGGTGTTGTAGGGGCTTGTGCAAACAGGCCCACACTGGAGGAGCATTGGCAGTGGGATGCAGGAAGAGCTGGGGCTGGGAGAACTCATGCAACAGGATAACATGTTCCAGTGGTGTGTTCATTGTTTACTCATCATCTGCTGTCCACCACTGAGTGAAGGAGATTGATTTACACCCTACCTTACCACCTGATGTTTGCACCTGCACTGCTGGCACCATGTGAGTTGTGTCACTGTTCAAGGGTGCGCGGCCATTTTCTTCTACGGGACTTGAGCATGTAAGACATTACTTCCTTTCAGAAGTTAGGCTTTGCCCAGCAGGGAGACACAGAGAATCTGTTTTACCTGTAGTAATAGAGGATTTTATGTGGGAAGGAAGGGGCTCCTGATGAGTTAAATTTGGACAAAGTTCTTGACATACTTCATGGGAAATGGGGAGTAAAGGACTGGAGATATGAGAAAAACAACAGGAATATGCTGTAATATTACTCTGGCAAAAAGAAAATGGGCTCAGGAGTCAAACTCTTAGAAACTTATGGGCCCCTGTGCTAGAGGCACACCTACGCTCTGGGTACTCAACACAGCAATGGGTGCAGAGGCAGGTAGTTCTTTATGTGGTTGCAGAAAGTCCTTGACAGCAGTCCATGACGGCCACCAGGCAAAGCTGGGAGGCCTACCATTGGTGCCAAAATGCACTCAGACTGCTCACCCCCCATCACTGCTCTGGTCGTCCCCATGTTTACCTGCTGCCTCGATGCTGGCAGTTGAAGCTCTTGGCAGAAGACAGCCCCTGATGGCTCCCCTCCCCTGCTGCTTGTCATTTTCTTGGCACTTGTGTTGGCTGTGTGTGTACAGGCATATGCACACACGCCCTCCCTG
This sequence comes from Bombycilla garrulus, assembly GCA_013400315.1. Taxonomy (NCBI): domain Eukaryota; kingdom Metazoa; phylum Chordata; class Aves; order Passeriformes; family Bombycillidae; genus Bombycilla; species Bombycilla garrulus. The sequence goes on from VXBU01000301.1 coordinate 547,271, forward strand.
CAGATATGCACAGGGTGTGGTTACAAAGCATCCGTAGAGTTTCTTCCTATGCAAGGACATACTTCTGTTCGCCTGTATTTACACAGGACTTGGAGAACAAACTAAAGGCCAACCCTGCATATGTTAAGAAATACCCTGAAACCAGGAGAAGAAACAAACAGTACTGGGAACTGTGTTTTAATAACTCGCAAGAGGAAAACAACTTGTGTAAGGTATGAAGTAGCTGCATGAGCAGACCGAGTGGACCTGCGCAACTGAAGAGCTTTAAAACAGGCAGAAATACATACTGGAAAAAATATTGCTCACCAATATACATGTGAAAATTTTTCACAATGAGATAGAAACATTAGAAATAACAATAGTAGCATCTGTCTGAGGACAGTTGCTACCTTCTTATAAGTTTTGCTCTTTTTTTTTTTGATGTTTTGCATCTGGTTCCATTTATGACTCATACTTCCCAAACAAGCCATATGTTGCTGCAGAAGGCCTTAAACTTTGCTTGATTCGTATTGAGCTGTATTCCTGGCTGTCAGCCAAGTAAATGTAATAAAACCACTTTTTCCATCAAAAAATAAAAATGAAATCCCATTTGCAGTGAGATTTAATTAGCAGCCAGTAAGTCATTTTGGTGTTGAAAGCATTCACACTCATGTTTTGTTATAGCCTGATTTGCACCTTCAAACTCCATGGTAGCATTTTATTTTTTATAATGCGAAAAGATTTCCTCTTCCCCTGCCTCAGCCTTCATTCCAATTGCAGATCCTATAGCATTTGAATGATGGCAACTTTTTTGAAAATGTGGCACCCTTTGAGCTCTTCTCTTCAGTTGCTGCATTGTGAATCATCTATTTAGAACACTGGGACGTGTGTTGGATCTTTAAGGCAAGATTTTTGTAGCAGGAGGGGCTACAGGTCTGCCTTCTGTGAGAAGCTGCCAGAAGCTTCCCCTGTGCCCAATGGAGCCAATACCAGCTGGCTCCATGACAGAGGTGCTGCTGGTCAAGAACAAACCCATCAGCAGCAGTGGTAGTGCTTGGGATAACAGATTTAACAAGGGGGGAAAAAACTGCCCAGCTGAAGCTGGAGAAGAGCTGAGTTAGAATATGTGAGAGCAACAGCTCTGCAGACACCAAGGCCAGGGAGGAAGGAGGGGCAGGAGGTGCTCCAGGTGCCTGTGCTCAGATTCCCCTGCAGCCCATGGTGCAGACCGTGGTGAGGCAGCCGTGCCTCTGCAGCCCATGGGGGTCCGTGGTGGAGCAGAGATCCACCTGCAGCCCGGGAGGACCCCATGCTGGAGCAGGTGGATGCCTGCAGGTGGCTGTGACCCTTTGGGAGGCACACAGTGTGGCAGGCTCCTGTCAGGACCTGTGGACCCATGGAGAGGGGAGCCCACGCTGGAGCAGGTTTGCTGGTCAGACCTGTGACCCCACAGAGCATGAGCACTGGAGCAGCCTATCCCTGAGAGACTGCACCCTGTGGAAGGGACCCACACTGGAGCTGGGGAAGAGTGTGAGGAGTGCTCCACATGAGGAGTAAGGAACAGAGGATATAATGTGTGATGAATTCATCACAGCCTCCATTTCCCATCTCACTGCACCACTGGAGAGGAGGAAGTAGGAAGGTGGGGAGTAAATTAAGCCTGGCAAGAAGGGAGGGTGGGAAAAGGTGTTTTCAGGATGCAATTTTATTTCTCAGTATCTTACTCTGATTTTATTGGTAATAAAAACAATTTCCCCAAGTTGAGTCTGTTTTGCCCATAACTAGTGAGTGATCTCTCCCTGTCCTTATGTCACCCCACTACCTTCCATCATAGTTTCTCTCCCCTGCCCAGCTAAGGAGGGGAGTGACAGAGTGGCACTGGTGGGCACCAAGTGTCCAGCCAAGATCAACCAACCTCAGACACTGATAATATTAGCACCCCAAGCACCAAGCTGAAAACAGTAATTTCTGCTGAAATAGACAGTCTATCATAAAACTTGTGTACAAATCAGGAACTGGATCCCATTAAAACATGCAGAATAGAGATGACTAAATTTGTGGAGCAAATAGACTAAAGTTGGAGAAGGAAAAAGACTCTATCCTATCTATTTAAAACAGTCAGGGCATTTCTTATTCACCACTCTTTTTAATTTGATGAAATTCTCAAGTAGTGTGCATTGTGACAACATATTGTTGGTTCCTGTCTCATATTCCTCCAGGGAGAAGCATTATTATGAATACCTTACATTTAAAAAAACAGAAACCAAAGCATCGGAGGGTTTAGCTTGTCCTCTTTCCTGGAAAATAAAGACTGCAGGAGCCAGGAAACTTTGCAAGCTCCAGGATACAGAATTTCCAAGAGCTTTTTGGGAGCTTCTGGGACACTGACCAGCCAGAGGAACCTCAAGCAGAGCATTGACCCCCAAGGCTAGCATCTCTGGAGCCTCCACCAGCTCCCTGACTTGCCCCACTCAGCTGAGGCCCCCAGCCAGTGGCTTTCATAGCAGTGGCCAAGGCAGCCCACAGCTGTGTGGTAGCAGCTAGAGAGCAAAACAAGCCAAAGTTTAGGCTGCCTAACACAGCATTAACTCTCACTTGGATTTCTGCATGGAAATATGCAGCAGGTTAGTGCAAGACGACGCTCTAGACAGTGGCTGATCCTCTGCTCCCGCAGCCTGGCAGGAATCCAGCTCTACAGAAAGCCAGCAAAAACGTTTTACAGGTTCCTGCAGAGCAGGGGCAACACCACAGGGGCATTATCCCCCTCAGCTTATTCCTATCGCCTGTGTTAATTGATGGACCAGGCAGCAGAACTTGGCTTATATCACACAGTTGCTTTCACCCCTCACCCAGACAGATCAGCTGGATATGAATCCCTTTTGCTCACAGTAGGGCCAGCGGAAATACAGATGGAAAAAACTATTAGGTTATTTAGTTCATCTTCTGCCAGACAAGGACTACTCCCTGCAGAACTCCATCCCTTTATATTTCTGATTTTTCGTCTTCTTTTTCTTTTTTTGTTTTTTTTTTTTTCCCCAGAGTTAGAAGACCCTCTCTCTTCTGTATGTGCAAGGAAAACGAAAAGATTAAAGATTAGCCCAAGACGTCTCACTGTGCCAGCCTCATGTGTTAAAAAATCATCAAGAAATATGAAATGGAGAGGAAAAACTTTGTCACAAAACTGGTCAGCTTTATAATTTACATTTTTCCTGGCAATAAGAGGGAACAGGGTATTTCAGACACGAATATTGGCTTATTGTTTCGTTCATTTGGGTTTTTTTCTCTTTTTTTTTCTGGCTAAGTAAAGATGTTATGGAGGAAAGAAAGACTGTGGAAAATAACAAATGGAGGTGAATTGCCAAACATCATTAAGTTAGTCATTAAGTTTTTAAGGGCCAGATTTTCACACATGGCCAGAAACTAGAAGTTTCTGCTGATAACAAATGCTCAGCACTTCTGAAAACTCTGACCACTTCATCTAAGTGCCTCAGTCAAAGTTCAGCTCTCCAGAAAACCTGGCTTTTCTAAGAGTCACTCTTTCAAAGTAACCCTTAAGAGATATTAAGTGTATACCTGTTTAGGAAGAATAAGCACACAGGTTCTTCCCAAGCCTTGCATTGCCTTGTAGGCTACTGCTAATGGGCTAATGTGATCAGAGGATTGATTCAGGGTATTTATACCAGAAACCAGGACATTCAGGGGCCACCTCCTCCCACGGCCCAGAGCTGCCCCCCAAAGTCCTAGCAGAGCACAGCTAAACCAGGCAAAGACCTTTGCTTCTCTAGGAACAGATGGGAATGAAAGAGGTTGAAACGGCAAAATGCCAAGTACTCTGACATTCCTCTGCAACTTTAGCAGCAAGTTTTCTCATCACCTCATGGAAACAAGCCTTCAGAGACTACACCTCCTGCTGTTAAAATGAATGTGGAAATTCCATTAGTTTCTATGGCAGGGTGTCAGCCTCTTCTTATATTCTGGCAGGAGATTTGGGAAAAGAAATGCTGTTCTTCAGTACAGAGCTGGATCTGCCTGCACTGGCTTTCTCCAGCTCACTGGGTGCCCATGGGGCTGTGTGCTGCCATGCATATTCATCCCGGCTGTTTCGCTTTGCAGCGCTCCTGTCAGTTCAGAGATGTCACTCATCAGGAAGGTGTTCGAAAAAGCAGTTTATATCGTAATATTGTTTATATTGTTTGGCTTCTCTTTTTTTATTAAGTGTCCTGCTGACGAAGCTCCCCTTGACATGTCAGCTTCAGAATGAATATTCATACAATGCAGAAAAGCAAGAAAACTCACTAAAACAGAAACATTTTCTGGTTTTCAGAAAGCTGTTGTTTTCTTCTACCACTGCTCCCACCAGCCTGCAGTCCAGCTTTCAAGCAGATCTCATGGGCTATCTGTATGCTTGAACACACCTTGGAGGTGTTAGGCTCCCAGAGTCCCTTGTCTGCCCTACAGCAGAGGTGCACTGGTGCCTGATGTGCAGTGGGTTAGAAGCTTGCCTGTAGGGCATGATTTTGCAACATATACAGCAATGCACAGTGCAATAGAAGACCATCCATATTTCTTAAAGCTCAGGGAAAATGATACCAAGGCACCTTGTGCAGACACTTGTCAGCATGGAGAGACAGCAGTCCTGAATGCCAGCTTGTCCTTTATGGAGATTCTTGTGGTTCATGGTCTTTGCTCCCAAGGATGAGTTTCATTCAGTTCTGCCTCCACTTAAAATTATCTTGTATGAAAAGATTGAGACATTTCCTTAACTTCTGTCATATGACTACCTAATGCCCTACACATATATACAGGCCACCTCTATATTCACAAATTAAAGAAACTCTTAGAGTTTTTGTCATCAAGCACAATTACTTGGAAAAGACTTATGTGCACCCAACAAATCAGCTTATTCTATCTCATGTAGGCATCATCACAGGGGCAAAAGCCAAATATTTTGCAATGAAAGCTCTCTCCCACGTTCTTGGTGCTATTGGTGGTTCTGAAGCCATTTAGAAGCAGACTTATTAAAGATAGTTGCAAACACACATGACAGATATAGCATATGTAAAGATCCCAACAATAATTGCAGAGCAAGTCAAGCCATCCAGCATTTTCATCTTAAATTGACCTTACAGTAAGCATATGTTCGGGGTCTGTGTTTAGTGTGTGTAATCTGCGTTTCAGAAAAGGGCACAGGAACATTGTCACTGTAATAAACTCAATTAGTACACAGACTGCTGATTTTTTCATGCAGGCATTTTAACTGAAAAAAAACCCCACCAAAATAGTGACTAGACTATAATATATGATATGCTGTGCAGGTTTTGCATTGAATACCCTGGATTTACTTTAAGGACATTCTTTGGAGAGTATTGATTGAGATTTTCAGGGGTGGCTAAATGACTTAAAAGGATAGCTCCCATTGACTTGTTCTACTGGAAAATGAAATAAATCAATAAGGCTTGTTCTTCCTGAGCTATTTAGAGTAAAACTCAATAAAGGATTCAGGCACTGTAACACCTAAATTTTGGGATTTGCTCCTCTCTTTGAAGCCCAGAATTTTAAGTTTTGGCCCGCCTCCATCAGACATAAGAGTCAGCCACCTCAGAGAGGAGCTGGATGCTGAGTAGAAAGCATGTTTGGAAACTATGCTCTCCAAGTTGTCTAGAAGACTTCAGGCCAGGAGCTGCTTGAACTCAGTCCTTGCCCTTCTAAGTCCTTTCATACCACCCTACTCACCAGGTTTCCAGGCAGCTTTCTTCCTACTGAGCAGGGCACATCCAACAGCTTTTTTTCTTGGGGACAATAGCCTACAGTACTGATGATCCAATGGATCAATAATATTTTGTTTCACCGTAGGAAAACTTGAGCAAAGAAAGAAAAAACTTCTTGTGGGGCATTTTAGGGCACTCTCCTAGGAGACTGGAGATGTTGATCTAGCCAGTTTCAGCACAGATTTGGGGTGTTTGGAGGTTTTTTTAGATACCCATAAATGGGGACCAAATCATTAAAGAAATCTGTAAGAGGCAGTGACAGCACTTGCCAAAAGTGTAATTCAAGAGGGAAACATATTTCATCACATGTCAGGTGTTTTCAAAGACCCCTTGGAGGATCTTGGGCAAGAAATACATACTTTCTGGTGTCCAGAGCAATGTGGGAGGAGAAGAGGAGTGAAGCAGTTCCAAGAAGAAAAGTTCACTTCATGCTCAAAAGCAGGAAACAGCTCTGGGGTTAAATGGGAGGTGACTGCAGCATTCTTGAATTGAAATTTTTGTACTTAAGTCCCTTGACTCCATTTGAGTCTGTTATAGTTAGTAATGCCCTTTATTGGTGCTAATTATTATCCACTGCTTGCAGTGTCTCCTGCGGTGGGGAAGTCCACATAGAAGTATTTAACATGCAATGGAGTTACTACCCTGAGTCAGAAGCTAAAGCTTCATGAGAGAATTGTGCAGGCAGTTATATGAGACCAATACACCCTCTGTCTTGCTGACACGAGAAAGTCCTGAAGTGACTCTGATGACAGTATTCTGAGAGAATAAAGAGAGTTTGCCAGAGCATCTGTATTTCCCTTGTGCTTTACAGAAAAGACATATGGATCTTCATAGAAAATTATAAGCTCCTTGAAAAAATATAATAGGTAATTATATTCCTGACATAGATTTTTTTTTTTTTTTAGCACATTGCATATAAGCATCATTGCTCGGTTCTGTAGTTTATTCTAGAGTGGCCTGTCAAATCTCTTCTTTTCACCCTGAGAGGAATGACAGATTTTTCTTTACAAACAAGCTCTGGGTCTGCTGGTAGATAAAACTAGCACTAAGAGATAAAAGAAACAATGAGAAGGATTCTACTGATTGGTGAATGGAAAACAGGTATTTGCCTTTACAAACAAACTGCAGCATTGCTGATAAATGAAATTGGATGGTGGGAAAAACATAAATTCCATAGGAATTAAAAATTAAAGGGGAGGGTTATACGTTAGAGAGGAATCTTAGCTATCAGGCGTTCCTGGAAGTCTTATCCCTTTCAAGTACCTCAGCCAATGGGGAAACAGAGAGGGAAATGCAGCCAGGAAATTGGGATAAAAAGGGAGGCTGCATCCTCCAAAATTTGAGATACCTCAGGCGAATGCCCCATGGCCTCTCCCTTGATTTGAATAAAGTAAAAGGACTCCTCTGTCTCCTTTTTGGACATAAACCTCTGCTGTTTGTGGCTTAATTGTCCTGACAATTCCTTTTAAAAACACAGAACATTTACATCGGAGAGCTCGGGATTTCACTTTTTGGTCCAAAGAGACCTCCGTGCATCCACTGCACCAAGTATTGTGGAGGAATGCCCTCCCTGTCACCCTCAGCGGGCTGCCTCATGCAGGCAGCTCCAGTCCTGCCCGGAGACTGAGGGTCCCAGCAGGGTGCCCAGCAGCTGCATTCTCCCAGCACGGAGACTGAAGCCGTAGGCTCATCACAGCAGGGCACAAATAGTCCCACACAGTCATCTCCGCAGGCAGCTTGGAAGGGGCTGCACTGGGAAGCGCAGGCAGAGTGCTGACGGAATTATTTGCCCCCCCAGTCCCAGTTGCTGTGCTTGCTATGTTGATTCTGAAAATTGCTCATGCCTGGGAAAATTTTGTCAGACATGTTTGCCATTTCTCCTCCACACCCTTTCCAAAGCATGAGAAGTCATCATTGATGCCTAGGCCTATGTTTTTTTTCAAAGCACTGCATACACATTAGCTCATTAAGGAAATACAATTAAGATTTTAAGTACCTGAAATCTCTTCAGCGTTGTTCCATCGTAACACAAAAATATCACATGTAATTTCAGTGATACTTGCTCACCAATTATTAAAATAAATAAATAAATGAATAAAGCCCCAAGGCTGAGAAGGTGGATGGTAAACTGCAGCTGCAAATTAATTAAAATGATCAAACATGTCAGAGGTAACTCCCACAGTAAGAGTGTTGTTTACAAAGGCAATGTTAATAGGGCATTTACCAACAGGGGTTGCCTGCTTCTCTTTTAATAAAATATCTATGATTACCTGATTAGCTGATCATTGTGCAGAGCATTTTGTTCTCAATACAGCCATGAAGCCCAGGAGGAGAGAGGCTTTTATAAGATGGAGCTTGTTTGTTTAAAATGTATAATTGATTTCTCCTTTTTTTATGGAAGCATGATCCAATAGGCTGCTCATCTCCAACTACATATACTGTTTTTCCTCCCTCCAGTCTGAGATGAGCCAGTTTTCTGGCACATGCTTATCTTGGCAAGGTTACCACAATGATCTGGAATAAAGGCAGAACATTGCAATGGGTATGAGAAGCTAAGCTTTAATGTTTAGAAGTGGTCACGGTCCATTATGGTACTACACTGATCATATGGCATCATGCTAGAATTACGACAACATGCCACCTGTGGCTCTGCCCCCACATGGTATTACTGGAGAAATAAACTGGTTTGGTCTGATAATATGTGAGAAAGCCAATATATGGTCTACATTTTTCACTGCCAGTCACACTTTTAAGGCTGCTTCTTGTGCAGAATGCTGGAACACCAATAAACTTGGAAAATTCAAAGAACACATGAAAACTAGACACCTCATGCATGTAACTGTATATTTATTTCTTTTTAAAGAACACTCCTTAGATGTATTTTCAATATACAAACTTGTTTTCACAGATTTATAATCCACTAAATAGCACAAAATATAATCCAGGTCATTGGTTTCTTTCATCTGTGCGTATGCATGCATGTGTTTGAATGTGTGTGTGTGTGTTTGTGTTTGTGTGCGTGCGTGTGTGTGTTTGTGTGTGTGCGTGCATGCACGCATGCTGCTGGTGGTAGTGGTAACCCACCGCACGGGTTCAAATACAAGCCCAGGCTCCTCCTCCCTTCCCTCTGGAGCAAACCTTGCCCAGATGGAGACCCTACACTGGAAGACTGTGACTTTCTTGCCCATGAAACCCATTTCAGAAGGGGTGGCGGCGCTCTCTGCCTCGCCGGCAGGGCCACACACCTCCGTCCACAGGACGGGACAGAACGGGACAGATCGGGAGCCTCCCCCGAAGCTGGCACGGGTACCGCAGTAGCGTGTGGCCAGCTGTGGCGTTCAAGTGCAAGGAAACACCTTTTTCTCCTCTCCAAACCCCTCTCTGACGCTGCAGAGCACTTCTTCGTGACACCTATGGCGCTCGGTCAGCCCTCAGGAGCAGGGGACTGCCAGGCTCGGCAGGGCGCCGTGTGTCCAGCCAGCAGAGCAGCTCCTCGCCCGGCCCCGTGCGGCCGTAGGGGCTTTGCCACCCTGCTGCTGGAGGCCAGCGAGTGGGTCAGGACCCTGCCGGACTCTGCCCTCTGGCAGCCAGCAGTGCCCCGGCCCCGCTCCTGGAAGCACCAGCACAGCAAATCCTGCCGGTCCCGGTGAGCTACACAGATGGCACAAGTGATGCACGTATTTACAGGGGGTGGAATGTTTTCCCATAGCTTTTAAAGGAGTATATAGATCAACATGTTCACATAAGACCAAATACTTTTAATATATTTATAACTGTTTTATAAAGCTTTGAAAAAACTCACAATAGCACATTGTTTTACTTTAATGCTTTACGGTACTATCGGTTTAAAATCACAATCAGCACTTAAGTTATAGTCAATCCAGCAAACAAGAGACAAAAAAATTACAAGAGTTAAGAACTGACTGATACATCTTTTATCTTTTTGTTTTTTAACTAATGCATAAGTGCAGAATAAGATAAGATACTCTAGTTTAAATATCTTGTTTTACAATATACATTTTGTTCTAATTATGCAACAGTAAATCCCATGCTTCACATAGAAAAGCAATCCACAACATTAAGAAAAAAATTTACAATTTATGAAACAAAGTAAATAAATATTAGTATTACAGAATCAGAGCTGTACATAAAAGCTGTTCAGTTTTAATCATATAAAAATATGTTTTAGTGCAACCTCACATATATTGATGCTGTTCTGTTTTACATCATTTAGATCCAAGTGTCCAAAAAAGGAAAGAAATTACATTTATTACAAAGCAGATACACAAATTCTAAAATATGTACAAATTACTGCTAAAAAATGCTTATAAGAATATAAGCAAAGTAAAGAAAAGGCACAAACATCTGTACAATTTAAAAGTACCAGACCCAATAAGAATTTAAAATTTAGTTTTGGTCAGGCTCATGATGACTTGTTACTTTATCTAATTCTTTTGATATAACAAAAGTATATATAATAGCAAACTACTGTAACTTAGAACAGGCATGCTGTAAAGTTGAATACTTTTTCTATTTCTAGAAAAAAAAAAAAGTGGGGTAAATGTATGGGTGAAAGTCTCCATGCATCTCAGATCAATGAGGCTTGCTCTTCTCAGATGATGGATCTTTCCTTTCCTGTGTGCTTGATGAGGGGTCACTCCTGCTGTGAAAGCCCAGCTGCTGGACATCCACAAAGCTCTTGCTGTAAAAGGTGGGATGGGCTAGCGCAGTCTGTGATGTACCAAAACTGTCCTGCTCACCTCCGTGCAAGTCAGGATGGGTGGCTGAGGCACAGGGCTGGCCTGGCTCAGATCCACTAAAGTGTTTAATGCTAAAATGTGCACTTTCTAAGGGTTTCTGGTGAGGCTCAGAAGGCCTCTGCAGCTGCTCCGCCCCGTGCAGAACGGCTTCTTCTGTGGCGATTCGCAGAGAGGCTATGGCTTTTGTACAAGTCTGTATGTTCTCCTCCTGCTCCCTCTCCGTAGCCACGACACTGTCCTCGGATGTGCTCTGCGCCAGCAACAGCAGCGGCGAGGAGGGGGCGCTGGGGGGAGCAGCGGGGTGCAAGCTGTGCGGAGAGGTACGTTTCTCATGGTGTTTGGAAATGCTGTACGGTTCTTTTGTAAGGGCTTCCGCAGTTCCTCGTTGCTTCTCCTCAGAGAACTCCCTCTGCAGGGCCAGAGTGGACGGAGAATGTAAACCTGAAAGGGCCATGGGGACTGAATGGACCATCTGGATACCCCCAATAGGCATCATGGGGATAGGTGCTCGGATCTGCTGCTGGGAGTGTAGTGGAAGATGACTAAAGACGTAGTCGCTCGGACCTTCGGGGAACAGGCTAGACCTGTGGTGCTCCATGCCTCCTTTTTCTCCATATATGTTGAAGTAAGGTGCTTGAGACAACCCCCTCCTCTGTAACCAGAAGGAAAAAAAAAGAGATGTCAGCACTGCTACTAGCAAAATTCTTGTCTGGCTGCCAAACCACCTATCTGCTTTCCTGTCTAACACAACTCCACTTTATGAAGCACCTTTCATCCAGATGGATCCCAAAGCATTTGGAAAACTCCACTAACTGCATATCCAAACAACAGAGGAGGTTTTGCTTAGCTCAGCCCTACAAGGCTCATGCCTCTGAGGTGAAAGCCAGTGGCTAGTTAAGATAGTTCAGCAACACAGTGCAGCAATTTAGGTCAGGAAGTGGAGGGTATTATATTCAACTGAAACTTCGAACAGAATTTGGTGTAAATAGATTTTCGTTCGCCAGGACAAATTTGACCAGACAATCCATCTTACCCTCTTCTGTGCTGGTATTTAAACTTTGTTGCAGAGAAGTACGCATCTGAACATTCCCTGTTCACCACCACTGCTTGGCGTAACAGGAAATACCTGACAACATGTATGTATTTACTGCCTTCTGAAAAATCTGCTCTTGAGCCCCACAGAAGGCATTTGCTCCATGGAAGCTTTACCCAATCCTTGGTTGAAAGCAGATGGGTATTTCCATTCAAATGTCTCTGTGCAATGAAGACACAAATTTTTCTAGTCATTAAGAAAATGGAGCACCCCTCTGGCTTATCTACAGTGTAAACAATAAATAATAACAAAAGCACAGGCATCAGCTGATGCCTGAGCAAAAGTGATGATTCTGTCCCAGGGAGACTCACCCAGACATAATGGGATTGAGAAGAATGGGGGATTTTGTGATGGCTAATAAAACCCAATCTCTCAATATTGACATTTTCACTGCCTTCCCATTAGCTCCTGCCTTGGAAGAATAAATAGCTCCATCTCCACTCAGTATTAAATATGCCCTGGGCTTTTGGGTTCCTTTTTTTTTCATTCTTAAGTTTTAAAATTTGTTTGCTATCTGATGATTAAGTATCATTTATTGCTGACCAGAGGAGTAATGATGACAGAAGTGCACCATGACATTTTTATAATTATATGTGGGATTTGGCCACACAGCTCTCAGGGACTCTCATATGAAATTAAATGAATGAAAAGACTCATCTCTGCTCTGTAAATTGACCAAACATGAATCAATTGCCCCAGAGCTGTAATGCTACCACAGCCTTGGTGTGGCAACCCGAGGACTGTGCTGCTAAATGCCAACGCATTAAAGTCGCAGCACTTCACTACTGGGAAATCCTAGCTCTCAAGGCATTAAGCAACCTCTTGATCCCATCCCAGGGAGCTGGTTTAGGGGGCAATTAAAGATTCAGTTTCTGTGCTACCCAAGGGCTCAATCTCACTGTGCTCAGATACTTTGTCCTGTTTAATATAAATCAATGTCGAGACAGGAAAGGGTGACCTGTAATCATCAGAGTCGAACTTCAGAGATATTATTCAGAGACTAATCTATGTTGGGAATTTTCCTATTCAGAAAGTGAGACGCCTGAGTCTCCTAAAAGAGAAACTGTCATAAAAAAGCACAGTGACAGAACATTGTATTGCTGAATGGGGAAAACTGTACAAAATAAACTGCAGTTGCCAAGCCACATGAGAGTTCACCTACCCTGTCAGTCCTTCCTATTGCTAACTTCACCTCTGCACAGCTGCTTGCCCCCTCTTTTTTTCCATCTTTGATGTGTCAACTAGTTTCTCAGTCATATTTTCCTTTTGGATGTTTCCTACACCGTGACATTTATTACTATTAAATCTGATGTGAACTTGGGCTAAGGGAAACTGAGCAAAAAAAACCAGTAAAACTCATCAAAGAATAAACCTAGTCACACACAAGTCTCTAATTGAGAAAGACATTGGCTTCATGTTTTACCCTGTCAGAGTTTCATAAGGGAATAGAGCAAGAGTCTGTCCTTGTTGGATAAAGGTGGCTAACATGACAGAAACTGCTGTGTGCTTTAAGATCAGCAGCATCATCCAATATATGTCTCATATGCCCGATTTTAACACAGACAGTGAGTGTGCATGTCACTGGATACCTTCCAAGCCTGGCTGGGCACATACTGGATTATTTTTCTCTAGCTCTGGCAGGTAAGTTTGGAAACAGATAACATAAATGGCTACAATCATTAGTAACTGTTCCTACCTCTTACCCTGCTTTATTTCCTTTACCAATATCTAGCATTTTCATTCCTATCAGCAGACACACATATTCACAGGGAAGGACTGTCTTTTTTCAACAAGCATCCTGAAAATCCAAAGATTTTCTTCAGTTGACAGGGCAAGTTATTAGATCATAGAGCACAGTGCAGGTAGTCACGGTGTCTTTTTGCAGTGCAGTCAGAAAATGTTGCTGCCAGTGCTTGTGAGCTGAGCTCTTCTCTTTCTCAGATGATGGGAATCAGTTTCCTATTAATTCCCATTTGTTACAGTTAAGCATATTTCCCCTCAATTCCAGGTGACATATTTCGCAGCAACAATATTCTGTACCAGCTCTTCACTAAAAGATCTGAGCTGGTCACAGAGCTAGACTGCCCCAGCACACCCCTGAGCAAAGCCATAGCCAGCTTCACAAGTCCCCCAGAATGCCTCAGGGATGAGATAGGTTTACCCTGTATCTGGTACACTACCCAAATCAGGCAGGGGGAGATCAAGAGGAAGATCACATTTCAAAGCTAAGCACCCTTCACGGACATCCTCTGGGCAGCCTCAGACCACAGCTTGCAAAAACATGTTGGTGAAAACAGTCTCTTTGATTAGTGTGTCACAATGTACTTGAGGTTTTTTAAGGTTAAAAACCGGAAAACAATGAACTCTATTGGGAAATCAGTAACAGAGCATATTATCAATGTGCCTCCTGAAAGACATGATGAGTAATAAAGTGACTATAACTCCATGTGGCCTTCACTTTCAGGACCAGCTCAATTTGCAGCCCCACAGAGAATGCACCACAGTAGTCCATATGCACTAGCGAATCTATTTACAGTTTACCTGGATTCCAGAAGTTTCTGGCTCTCTGTACAAGAATGCATTCCACTCAAGATAATAAAATAGTGAGTGTTTGGGAAGAGATTTAATATCCATGTTTGGGATGATCAAAGGACCTTAAGTCCTATCAACTTTCAAGTGGCCACAGAGGTGCCTAATTCCCTTCAGCCCTTCTGAATATATCAAGACAGGCTTCAAACTTCAAAATGAGTAAGATGAGCAACAAGATGCCAACACAAGCAAAATCCATTACTGCTCAGAAGCTAAAACAGTTGTGAGAGACAAGTCTGTACCACTCACAGCAAGGCACCTTCTCAATCGCTTTTGTGTCTGTCCTGGGGCTGGAAGAAGAGGCAAAGGTTCTGGTCTGCACTAGGAACTAGCAGGGTGTACTAAGGGTTGGGACAAGCAGAAACGGAGTGAAAACTGTTTGTGCTGGATCTCATATTCACAATGTAAGTTTGTGGGTTTGGAAGGGAAGGTTGCTTCAGATTAGCCCTGTGTGGCCTCTTTGCAGTGACTTGAATGGCCACTCACAGTTGAAATGCACCTGCTGTCCTCCTGGTGCACATTTTCAGTTTAATTACATCTGACAACAGTCCAGATCACTTACTCCAAGACTGATCTGAAAATGTAAGTCAAAGCACAGAAAAAGTGACAACAGAGATATATGCCTGATCCAAACTAAAATGCTAAAAGATATTCACTCAGGGTGAACAAATGAAGTCTTCCTATTCCTTCCTTCTCTCTCAGGACTGGCAGAAGATGACTGGGAAGAATAATCTGAGCCCTTTCATAATGGCATCAGCCTCCTCAGTAAGGAAAGAAACCTCTGGCATTGACAGAAGAGAAGATCCCAAACGTATTTAGAGAGTGGAAGATATCCGGCATTAATTTTAAAGACACCAATTTAACTTGTCAAAGCCAAGTGTGACCCAGCATACACTAGAGACTTAGGCTACTTTAGAGAGAGTATTCTGTTGCAAGATTATATCCTGTTATTGATTGCCAAAGGAAAAAAAAAGGGTATATTTTCCTGTATTTTTATACAATCTAAAAAAATATTTACTTTCACCATGGTCTTTTCCACTTCCTAAGCAAATAATTTTAATTGCTTTCTATATGGTGCTTTCAATGCCAGAGCACTTTACAAGCCTTTTGCACAAGAACACCAAAGTGCATGGACATTCAATAGGATGAAGGGGAACTAGACCAGCACTGGCCAAAGAGACTAGAGCAAATACATCAATTGCAGTTGAGAAGAAAGAAAAATGACCTCTTCTGGGAACTGCAAGCACAAAACTGCCCTTAATCCTGCAAGGACTGGGAACCCAATGCAGCTCTTAAAGTATTTTAAGGACTGTAAGCTGGCATGTGCATCACCAATGCAGCTGCTAATGATGTTCTGGTTTGCTGGATTTCAGTACCTTAAAAAGTGAAAAACAACCTTTATTCCTTTTTCTTCTCTGACAGCTTTCATTTATAGGAAGCTCAGGTGTTATTTGTCTTCCCACATGCTGAGTATAATAACTTGTGTTTCACTTAAGCTCGTCTAATGTTTGGCTAAAATACATTTTCCAGAAAGGCATCAAGAGACAAGGAATCCACCTTTCCCTTCCTTGCAGTCATTTGTGGCGATGGGCAACCATCTTCACTTGTAATTCTTTTTCATTTAAGTTTGCCTGGGCTCTGCTTCCAGTGATGCCTGCCGTGTTCAGGTTGTAGTGACTCTGCTGAGGTCTGGCTTTCTCTCTCAAAACACTCAACATGCCATCAAGTTATGGGTGCTTTCTGTAAGACAACTGATCTTTTACATTGTGGTTTTTCACTGCCACATGCCTGACTACCTCAAAAATAAGGTAAGCTTTAGAAGTCCATCTGGCATGGTGGACTTTTCAAAAGGAATGAGAAGTGCTAAGAGAGTCCTTACAATGTGCTAAATGCCTTACTGGAAGGTGTGCATAACACATAAGAAAAATATTACAGCAAGAACTGTCAGATGGCCAAGAATGACTTAACATATGCTTTTGTTAGCATCATTACACATCCAAAATCTTTACTATATGTTGGCAGTGTGTCTCATGTGGGACACAAGGGACTGGGGCACCCTGCACAATGTCAGCTGTAGAATCCCATATGATCCCATTCATTTGATACTAAGACATCATGACTGGTACTGGTGACTCTTCACCCACTTGAGCTTCCTCACGTAGTCAGTAGAACTGCTGGTGGGATTGATCACAGTGATCACCCCTGTGAGAGTGCAGCAGGGTTTCAGCATGCCTTCTCTCAAGGACTATTTAATCACTCAGCCCTCTCCAGTGCTCTCCCAAACAACTTACTAGATCATGGGGCCATGTCTAAGATGTGGGAGAAGTACCTGTTGCTCTCTCCTATAAATACAGCCACTCAAGTTTCAGCTTTCCCTTATAGCCCCAAAAACCATTGGGAAACCACTTTTGGATCTGCCAAGCTGGCAGCATCTCAGCTCTTTCTGGTCCACCCCTGCTCCAATCATGTTTGCCCTCAGTCCATTCCTGGGAGCAGATAACACATCAGCTTGACTCTATAGAGAAAACCACACCAGAGCTGAGAAATGCTGACTGTTATGAGCTCAGGGTTCAATTCTTCCCCTCCACAGAGGAACATCGCAATGACTACACGGAGACCTGAGAAGACTGGGAATGGGGAAGCAGGGAGAAGAGGCCAGCCAGGAAAAGAGCAGGGACCACGGAGCTCTGAGGTAATCTGAGACTGTCACTGCTTGCCCAGGTTGAACCCACACACAGGCCCGCAGTGAGAGGGCAGCCACAACAGCAACATGGCGAGGGAAACATACTAAATAAATAAGTAAATTCACACCTAGCAAGGTCATTCCTTATCTCTGAAGATGTAATCTATTTGTGGAGGGAGTGCTTTGCGAATGCTAGGGCTGGTCAAAAGTGCCAATCTGGCAGTTTCTGCGAGCTGGTTTACCAAAAGGGAAGAGCACACACAGCAGCTGCGCAAGTTTTGCATATTTCCACCTAGACAGTTGCGACACTTTCTGCGGGGCAGACAGCTGCCTGCTCCTCTCACACATTAATATCTTTTAAATTCCAGCCATAGATCCTGATTTCAGCCTGCACTCTGCTTTTCTAAGAGATTCTATTATCTTAGCATTTTTATTCTATTAAAAAATAAACAGTGATGGGCCATACCATACCCCAAGAACAGGGCGGTTTTTTTGATCTTGGCTTGATCTCACCTGAGAGTCCAGGAAGTACAAGATTTTTCACAGTGCAGAAGCAAGCCTCACAAACCATGTAAGCCTCCTGGACCATTTAAAATATATATATATATATATATATATAAAATAAATATAATGAATATAAAGGCAGAAAATGCAAACCAGCCTTTTCACTGAAGTTGACGGAGCTACTCAGGGTTCTACCAAGTGAACACTTGCCCTGTAGGCTGACTCTAGTGCATATAAATGAATCAGCATTCTGACTTGGTCCCTGTCTATTCCAAATTCCTTGCATTTATTCCAGGACTTCACACCAAGGCTCAAAGTTTATGCCTTCTTCTTCTACAAAGCTGCAAAGATTTTTGAAATGCACAAATTCAGTAAGAGCACAGTTTTTGACAAGAGGAATGAAAATACTCCTTCATACTTACTGAATGTCCCACTGGAACAGATTCAGACTGTAAATATTGACCCATGGACAATGCTGGATTATGGTACAAGCCCCTCCGGGGAGATGCCGCTCTGACAGAGGCCATGTATCTCCTCTCTTGCCTGGGAGACAAATCTCTTCGAACAGACACCTCTTTCCCTGGTGACATTGGTCTCCTTGGTGATAGGTGACGTCTTGGTGACACGTCCCGTCTCGGTGACAACTCTCTCCTCAGCACAGCCTCCTTCCGTGGGGAAAGGTGCCTCATGGGTGAAATATCTCGTCGGGGTGACAGATGTCTTCTGGGTGACAAATCCCCTTTTGGCATTAAATACCTCTTTGGTGAGTTATCTCTGTAGGGTGAAGAATCATAGCCAGGTGACGATTGTCGACTGGAAGGTGAGAGGTCCCTTGGAGAAGAACTGGGATCCAACGAAAGATTGTAATCCTCATCCATGCAGCTGGGTATGTCCAATCTGTCTTTATCGGGCTCTGAATCTGTACTCTTATTCTGGAAAAACCTCTGATATTCTGTCATTTGTGTGTCTTCACAGGAGTCACTTGGTGTTATAAGCTGAGTAACCTGAATGCTAGGTAAGGTGACCAAGTAACTGATGAGGGAAGAGTGTCCCACTGAAAGGGAGCCCTCTGGGGAAGCCCCCTGTGATGCCCCAGCCGAGTTCACTGACAGGGAGGAGAACCGAGGGGGCTGTGGGCTGGTGCTTCTTGATCTGGTTTTTGGTGTCGAGTCTCCCTGAGTATCATCAAAATCATCCTCATCTTCATCATCATCATCATTGTCATCGCCATCCTCGCCGTCCGATTCCTCTGCATCAGAAAATTGGTGCTCTGCTGACAGCCCTGCCAGGTTGCTGCTCTTCTCTGCCTCCTGCTGCATGTCCTCCATATTTTCTGAAAGAACCACAGCAAGTCCAAATGATTAGCACATATCCCACCTCTCACACCCCAACCATTCCCCACCCAGCCCACTCATTGCCGTCACTGGATGCTCTTCATCTCGGATGGCTGCATAAAGCCATTGCTCTTCAATTAAAACCGTATTTTTTTCAAAATAACACCTTAAAACTCTATACTTGAAGTACAAAAGCAAATTCATCCTACACTACCTTGCAACTTCCCTAAATGTTGCTATCTCTCACATCTTAAGTGGAAAAATTGAAAACCTCGTATGAGACAGATGACAACAAACCACACTTTTATTTCTACTGCCTCTTCATGTAAAAAAGTATAACCCAGACACCTAGACAGGATTTATTTTTTTTTTCACTTTCTGTTTATTAAAAAGTTAACTCTCATTTTAAAAATGCCCCAAATACTCATAATATATTTTCCCATGCCCATCACTGTGCTAAAGTGCAATGAGTCATTTGCAGACTCCATACTTTCCATTGAGTTAGAATGAGCCCATTCTAACTAAATTAAATCATTTTGACATACCTGCTTCTTCAGTTTCAGCATCATCTACAGATGTCATTGATACTCCAAGCTCCAAGCATTTTTTCATGTGTGCTTTAGACTTCATATGTTTTGTCAGATTTCCTATGGATCAGAGATTAATGTAATTAATGGACAACAACAATGATCACTCTTCAAGAAAGGCTTGGATGTATCTTAACTCCATTATGCTGCAGATAATCAGTTTTAGCTTTAAAAAACACCACAGCAGACAGGACTGACTCATCAAGACCATTGCCCTCAGAGCCTCTTTTAATGAGAGTGGGTTTTTATATCTTTAGAAAATAAAAAATTCAAACAAACTCAGGGCCTAAGAGGTACATAGGTATCTATCAAATTTTCCACATGATATTTAAGCACCCCTATAAAACTCACTTTTGGATGTTATCTGTTCCTGGACTCGCTGTTCATGATATGTACAGACTGCCTAGACATCAAAGTAAGTCCACAGTAGAGCAGCCATTCAGGACTCATGCTCCTATTTACACAGTGGCACTTTCAAGATAAGGGCTCTCACATTTACTTTGCACATGGTTTCCAAATGCTCCATGTATTTGAAGCATTTGGAAGCAAAAGTATCCCATTAAAAAAAAAAAAAAAAGAGACAGTTATGGGAGACTTCTCTATGCAAGTTTACCATCCAGCTGCAGTTTCTGAACTGAGAGGAGCTGTGCTTACAGCACCCACCTGGGTTGTGGGAAATTCAGGTTCAGCTCCCAGATTTAGAGTACGGATCTAGACCAGATACAGCAGAGATCTGAAAGCAATTTTCCCTCTCCCCTGAGGGAGCAATCTAACACTAGACTATGGACTTTCTGGAGTGCCTGTCTTGGTCTGTTTTCTTCACAGATTACAAAAAAAAACCTGGGTTGAGATTGGCTCCAAGAGACATTTCATGACAAAGAATCTTGAGCACAAAGCACAAGCTGGAGAATATCACTCTAATCCATTTGCCACTTCAGTCTCATTTGCAACACCCAAAATGGAAAGCATGGCACAAGCAAATCCAACCCACTACCAAGACACGGTGCTTCTTAGCTCAAGGAAAGCACTCTGGAAATGCATTTATGTTGCTTCCAGGACCCCAACCAGCATCTCCAGATGGTGTTGTGGCACATGCCATCTTGGGGCAGGAACACTGAACCCCTCTGCTGGATAGTGCAGGTGTGCTTAGAAACTCACAAGCCAGGCTCTTCTTCGCTGACTTTAAATTCCAGCTAGTTCAAATAATTCCCTTCTCAGTAGGAGTTTTGTGCGCCTGTGCACTGCATGAAAAGTCTAACTTGGTCATTGATGCTCCTGGATGGCTAAATGCTCAGAAAAACCGAAAACCTAAGTACCTCTGAAAGTTTGTCCCCTACTGCTCTCAGCAAAATAGCAACAACAGTTACAAGACTGACAACTGCCTATAATTAGTAATACATCAGTTAAACCCTTCTTGTACTTTGAAGGCTAACCTAGTCTCCTTACTCATGCCCTTTCTGTGCAACAGCAAACCACCTCCTCCGTGTTTGTTCTTCTTTGTAAGAAATGCCAGCCTCAGAAAGCAACTTATCTTTTTTTTCTATGTCACCTCTTCTTCCCAGAATGTCCTCTCTGAACACAGCTGTAAAACCACAATACTGTCATGTACTTCAAGCCCCTCTTCAAGATCCATTCCTCCAGCAATGTCAAATGTAAGCAATGATATGAGAACAGTTCACCATATGCTCTATTGGGACTACAAACACACAGTTCCTTGCCTTCGTCTCTACATGCCCACGAAAGTTCTCATCTTAAATTAGGTTGATGGGTCTACTACCATCCACCAGCTACTCCCATCTTTGGCACAAGAAGAAGTGCTGGAGTCATGGAAATTATTACAATTCTCAATCCTCAAAACAGCTATGAAGCTGCACTGGGATCTTGGGAGAAATTTCCTTCAGCTTCCTTTCTCCCCCTGAGTTAAGTTTCACTGCAGTGGGACCAGAATCCATTTCTTTTGTCTGCCAAAGGGAAGCTAAGAAACTGAGAATGTAAGGCTCATTTAGGCTGTGCTACAAACAAATGATACCAAGGAAAGGATTTTTTCTTTCAAGGAGATAGTTGCATCACAAATCTGAATTCCAAAGAATATCATTATCTGTGGCCTCAGGGTGACAACTGGAAGCTCTTTTCTGTGCTGGTAAATACATGTGAACAGAAGCTATCAGATCTCTATTCATAATTAATGCCACAGTGGCCCATCTGGGAGACATACATTATTTATAAACTTGAAATTGACCCACTGTAAAGCCTGTGAAGGCATGTATTCTTTAGCAGCTGATGCTCTGCTTCTACATTATGACATAAGAGGTGTGGTCTGTTAGCAATTAAGTGTTGCTGCTATTAAAATTTGCACCATGTAACAATATTGGCAAAGTATTATTTTTCAGATTGATTCTTATACTACTACATTTTCTCTGAAGACAGAAGGACCAGCCAAAAGCCTATAGGTCTTACTGAAGCTATCCAAAGAGTCTCAGAGTCTTACAAAATCCCTGGATCAATTAAACAGAAGAGAACAAACTCTCCTATACGGCGCTGTATATACAAACACAATAATTTTATTCTGAAGAAAATACTCTCCTTGATTGCAAAGGGTGATTGGATCTCAGAGGGCAAAATAGCTCCAGAAGTGGCAAGAGTTCAGCAAAAAGGGTCAAGTACCTTTAGTTTTGAAGGCAAAATTGCACAACTTGCATACATAAGGCCGGACATCCGTGTGAGTGCGGATATGTTTTTTGAGCATGCTTGGCTTTTTACAGCGAATGCCACATTCTTCACAAATGTACTTTCCTCGGCCACGACCTCTGACATAGACATAATCCTCATTTGATTTATACCTGTTGGAAAAGAGCAAGTATTTAAGTCATACATATTCTAGGCCTCATACATGTACAGACATCACTTCTATGCATCTGATCCTCATCATCAAAGCAAACTCACAGAAGTCCAAAGGAACTACTGAATTTTCACTCTGGAACTCATAAAGTATTTGGCTTTCAGAGAATGTACTGGTCCCAGCGTATTTAAACAACATGAGACCAACAGGTTGCAGTATGAGAACAGTATAAACACCTTGTCAGGGCACCAATGAGCAACCATTCCTAGAGACACAACTCCAAATATAAGCCTGTGGGCTGGATTTAGTTCAGCTCACTGCAGTCCTCTACAGCACAAACATTTACCACCACTGAAAACAGTGTTGTTTAGCAGCACGGCTCATTTAACTATTTTAGTGTAATTTTAGCCCTTGGCATCAGGTAAATCACATCCTGGAAATGCCTGTTTCTTCCCATTAAGCATAAAGGGAATGAGGATGATGAGCAAGGATATATGCATTCACCTTACAGATGCCTGACATTCCCAAAGATAAATCGTTCCCTAAAGAGACACCGAGTTGAGTTCACTCAGGTATGACATGCTTTAGAAATAAAATGGTATATGTCAATCATGGATACTTTGAAGAAAGCTATTAGTGAAATTTTTCTTAGCACAGACATAAGCTTTCTATGCTATTTTTGCTGATCACATAGTGTGTAGTTAGAAAATAAATATGAAAATTATGTAAAGCTTAACATTGCCTTTATTATCATGTGAAATTGTTAATACTGAAATCTAAAAGAATCTATGGAATCTCAGGCTGTTCTGAGGTTTGAATATTTCTGGGCATTCCTTTGGGGAAGAATTCTATCCTCATTCATCCAAAGTAAAATCCAGGAAGTGCGAGAACTGAGAAATAATATTTTTTCTGCCCTTTGTCCTCCATTGCCCTCTTCCTAAGCAGCACAAAGTACTTTCAGTCATGCTGTGGATGCACAGCCCACAGAATATCATAGGTACTGACATTCAGTACTTTAAATAAAAAAGGGACTGTGTGAAAGATTCTGTTAATGTGATGATAACTCTAGAAGAAAAAAGAGGCAATTTTTGGGTTACAGAGCTGGAACATTTTTCAAGTGTGCTGTTCTTAGATGAACACTTTCCCATATGTTTAGCTATATCATGGGCAATATAAATTCTGAAGTTAATATCTTAGAAAAACATAAAACAGTGCCCTGTTATCAAGTCCATTTTCTTATCTTTTAAACACATTAGCTCCTCTTTCAAATGTGGATGCCTAAATTCAGGTTTTTTCATCTCATTTCCAACAAAGTTGTACCTCTCCCATTTTCTTCATTGTCCCTGGCAGCATGGGCAAAACTGGCATAGTCTAATGTAATTTAATACTTAGTTATCTCTCTAGCAGGTTTCTGTAAAACATTTTTGGGATCTTGGTTGTCTGGCTGCCCCGTTTCCCAGGTTCTCCTTCATATGCACATGTCAATGACTGCTAGTCATCTCTCTATCCACTGCTTCATTAACTACCTCCAAGCTTTCTCCCACAAACAATTACAGTCTGATTTTAATGGGATGGAGTCTACCATACCACCCCTGATTGATACTGGTAAAATAAATGCTGTGCTATTACATGTGCTTTTCTGTTGCTCCATCTCTAGTCTTCTTCTGCTTGACCTCATTCCACTGGCTTCTGTCACCTGTCAGATCCCATCGGACACAAAGACAATGATAGAACATGTGTCTCTTCATCATTTATATAGATGGTTTTTGGCCACAACTGACCTTGACTCTTTAAGTATGCTTCATCATAACAATGACTGTAAGAGAAATGGCACACACAAACCTGACATTTAAAGAAGGGCTGGTGCAAAAACCGAAGACCAGAAGTCTGAGTCTATAGTTATTACCTTTCAGACCTCAGGAATATTTGATCTTACTGATAACTTGTGCCTCTCTCAAAACTTTGAGTAATTTTCCCCTTCCTACTATGTAATGTCCCTGTAAGGACTTTGGCCACTGCTGCTGTGAGTTTGACTAGGATGGGACCCTTAAGTTAAAAAGCATTAAAAAGTCTCAGAGTCCTGCAATTTCTATCCAAAATTTTATTTTATCTGGGTTTTTCAATTAGAGTCTATTACTGATAGATATGAAAGTACAAACATAAGCAAACTGTGAATTCTAGCTGTCAGCTGATAATGTTATTCATCTAGGTGTCAGATGAGCAGTCATGTTTGTCCTGTCCCTTCTTTCTTTGCACACCATTAGTAACAACTGTACTGCAGCAAGCACTGAACTTCAAAGTACTGCTTTTCTTTGAGAAATACTGCTTCATATCCCATCAGTCACATCTGCAGTCGCAGATGACAGAAACCAGATTTTGTGATTCAGTTAATTTCATGTGAATCAAGCCACCTGCCAATGGTAATAACGTGGTGGTTAGTTTCTGCCTCCCAAACTCCCTCTGCTACGATGCTTACAAAATGCTCTTCATGGGCTTTCTGCAGCGAGGTGGTGATGTGCTGTGACATCTGGTGGTACTTGCTGACAGTTGGACTCAAAGATCTTAGAGGTCTTTTCCAACAGTAGCAACTGTATGATTCTATTATCTACTTTTTGTCTTAATTCTGATTCTGCTCCTTCAGCTTCTAACTCATCACCAACCCCAGCCATTTGCTTTTTGCCCAGCTGCCATATAAATGCTCCACCCCGCTGGCACAGGGCGGCTGCAGAGCTGTGCTTCCCTGCCAGATGGACAGGCTTTCCCACAAATAAAAGTGGACAATGACAGATTTTCTCAGCTAATTACCTTCTTCACACCTATGAAGCAAAAGCAATCACAAAGCCTAAGGAAACCCACTCCCATGAAAACCGAAAACCAGAATGAAAGTATCCTACTGAAACAAGATATGACCATCCATGCTTGTCTATCCAGGGGAGAAAATGTGACACGAAGACAACAGACATTTGCTATATATGCTATAAAATGCTATATAGTTCATTGCATTATGTGCTGAGAGGAGATGAAGATATGCTTGAAGAGAGAAGAACAAAATAGTTCAACAAAGAGCCAGGAAGAAGCAAGCACAGAAACCCACCCATGTCGAAAACTAGCTTTAAGAAGTCATAGATAATAGCTTGAAGAGAAGGAAAAATTAAATAACCAGGACAGAAAGCAGTGCAAGACATGACAATAATATCTAAGGTATATTATATTGATTTAAAAAATAGCCAAACAAATGTCTAGAATGGAAAGAATGAATCTATTCTTCCACAAATAAATCTTGTATAATGTACCATAAAGTTATGATGTGTGAGTAAAGAGTGGACCTACTGATACTGCATCACCTCATTTGCTGCAGTTTTGCATTTTATGTTTCTGTTGAGGAAGTCCCAGTCTATCGCACAGACTATTTGTTCTCCCCACTCCAGAAATTAACATGCACATCAAGGTTTCTCATGATTTGTTTTACTCAAAGTGTATCTAAACATAGCCAAGTATTACTAGGAGATATTTCTAAGTGAAGTGTGAATTATATAATTTTACTCAAATAGTTCATAAACCTTATTGATGTACAGGAAAACTTAGGGTAGTGCAAATAACACAAATTTTCTTGAAGTAAATATTAGATAGAAGTTTTTTATAGCGATCGGCTGCAGCTCACACTCATTTGAATCCTCCTTTAAGTTGCTTTTCTTAACACACTTTTACTCTTCTGACCTCTCATCATGCAGCTTAAATCAAGGCAGACTATCTTCAGCTGGGTCATCCAAATTCAGAAATGGTACATAGTGGGAAGCAGGCAAATTTTATACTTCCAAGTGGGTGTGAGTTGAAGCAACAGCTCTTGTTTCTTTCTTGTAAACTTGGGCTCATCACTGAATTTGGGTCACTCTTGTAAAGCCAATCTACTGGCTTAGGTACTAGGACAAGATACAACTACAAAGAACAGTCAGGATAAGGGTGTCTGGGACAGCACACCTATAAAAATCTCAAAAATAACTTTTTCAGTCTTTCAGGCAAGGTGTAGGCTGTACTCCCTCAGTGTTGCAGACTACAGAGAAATGGCAATGGTAATTTCATGGAGATTATTCATTCTTAGACAAAACATCAATGAAGGACAACTGAGATTTTAAAGGGTGCAAACTGACAGGAGAAGGAAACGGATGGATGAATTTCTCATCTCCCTCCTGACCTATTTAGTTACCCCAAAAAAACAGTGCTGTGGGACCGTCTGAGTTTGGTAAGACTGAAAAAAACATCTTGTTTAGCCACCTGACTATGCACTACTAAAAACTGGCAAGCTAATTGCATTGAGTCAGAATTCTGTAAAAGAAACTAAACAATATCTTCCATTTTAGCGTTTACTGCGGAAACAAACAAGTGTCTATTTAATTTTCTTTTCTTAACAAGTTTCTTAAGCCTCAAAACAATGTTAATTGGCTTTTCCCTCTTTATTTGTTTCTGTTATCATTTGAGTGATAGATTGCCACATTAAACATTATTTTATCAACCATAGATGACAAATCTATGGATTAGTCTTAGATGCCATAGATTTCATTGGCATCTTACATTTTATCTCCAAAATTCCCAACCTCAGTAAATAATATAACATTAGAAGAATAAGACTAAGCATGTCTGGTCAACCCATTCAACTCAGTGGAAGTACACAGTGCCTAAAAATGGAAACACATCCTCATAGCAGTCATTAAATACAAAGAAATGGCATAGAAAATATCAAAATGTTAACAGTTCATCTGCTTCCTTATGATTTAAGGAATTAAAGTAACAATTCCAAGTGAGTGCTCTCACACAGAAGGAAAACAATTTTCTTAATAGCAAAGTAGAGCCCAAAGTGCTCTACGGGTACCCTGCAGTGTGTTTTAAGACTGACAAATACACAAAAAAGAAGAGACTTGTAAGCTACAAGACATGGCAAGAATACAGGAGACCGTTCACATTCTAATTCATTCATATTCATTTTCAAATGTCTTTAAAATGACAGGCTGAGCTTGAAATTTCCAGTTATATTTTCTTACCCTCCTTCAAAGATTTTAATTCGTATCGGCTCAGTTTGTTTGGATGTAATGTCTTTATCTCCATGAATGTCTCCTTTTACTCTTTCTTTTATAATATTCCCAACTACTTTCTTTTCAAGCTTGCTGCCAAACAAGAAGAATGGCTCGTTTTTCATCTGTAGAACAAAGTCAAGGAAGGGTGTTACTTCTGGAGCATACAATAAACGCACACTTAATTTCAAATACTTTTAACACACCAGGTCAAAGCCAAACTTTCATTTTGGTCCAACTCTATACCATGAATTAATCTGTCCCATTTAATTTGACAGAGAATAAGAGAGGAGGCTATATGGACAAATTTTTATGAGTGTCTTGACAGAAAAGACAATACTGTATCTTTCCTCAGAAAAAAAAATCATGGAAAATAGATATGGAAAAGCCTCAGAAGGTAATTTATTGCCATTACAGAATTTTCCCTGGCACCATAATCAAATGCTTAATCTGTGAGGAAGAGTCAATATGTAAAATTCATTAAATGGATCTGAAGATCCTTACTCAATTTCATCTTAATATTTTATTACAAACGCACATGGATGTTTGTGTCTGACACTCTTTAAATCGGGAAAAACCAAGGGCAAAATAAAAGGAGATAATGTATCAGGCTCTGGCACACATGAAGGGAGGGCTTTAAAAGCCTCACTTTTTACATCTGATTTTGAAAACAGAGACAGAGACAGAAACAGCAGAAGTAGCAGAGCTTACAGAAGGATAAACTGAGGCTCAAAACTTGCCTTGGGGAAGATGTCACTGGCTGATTTCCCAATGGGGAAACTTTTTTTTAAAAAAATTAATTATTAACTCACATTATATGGTTTACTAGAAAATACTCATATAAACATATATGAATTTAATTTTATTAAAATTTCTTATTTACCTGAGCAAACTGCTTCCATGCACTTGACGATGTCAGTTTACCAGCTCCAGGTCTGTGCATAGCAGCCAGGGGGTAGATTTCCGTGGTGGTTTTTTGCTTGGACCTTAAAAGTGCTAAAGTGGTCTTTGTACTTAGCCCAGATGGGTTTGGGTTACATGAACTTATACACCATGAAGCATAAACAGAAGCTTTGAGGGTTGGTTGCTGAGCGTAATTGGGTTTTGTATAGTTTAAGAAACACCAGCTCACAGTAGTTGTAGTACGCAAGCTTGGAAACTGAAGGATCTGTTGAAAATTCGCTACGTCTGTCAGGAGAATGGTTGAGGCTGTGACTTTCCCAGCAGTATTAGATGACATCTGGACTAACATCCCAAGAGGTAATTTTTGATGTTTCAGCTGGTCTTCTGCCTGCATTTCTCCTGGTGGCAATGAAGATCTCTGTGGACTCATGCTCATATCTGAGGCTGTCTCATCCACATCCAACTCTTCTGGCGAGTCTCTTCCTTCAGATGGGCCACTGGACTTCTGTCCTGGTGATGTGGAATCAAAACTGGAAAGTTTCTCTCTGCTCAGTGGGAATGCATCAGGTCCCGCCATGCTGACAGGTGGGAAATCTTGAGACGCTGAGGATGACAGCGATGAAGAAGATGACATGGATGGCGTACTTTCTTTTGGCTCAGTAGCACAGCTCTGCCTTACGAGTTGAGGCTTCTGCATTCTTGGAAAATCTTTCTTTATATCTGAGTTAGTCAACTCAACTGCGCTTAGTTCCTCAACTATCTGCCCATACATTTTTTCTTCTTTGACTCGTTTCTGCTGCTTGGTCTCCATGAAGAGATCCAAGCTGCTGGCAGGGGAAAGCATTCGTTTGCTTCCTCCCAAGGTAGAAGCCATGTCAGAAGTGGAAGGCAAACACAAGGGAATTGGTGGCTCCAGTCCAAGCGGAAGTGTCTGTGGCACTTTCCACAAGGGATATTTTTCTAGTCCTCCATGATGACCCAACATCTGAGCTATGTTGAATCCAATTCCTTGCATGGTTGCATTAGTCACCAATGTTCTTTGAGAAACTGTCTCATCTACTTTACAAATTACAATTGCAGGACTGTTGCTCTGTCCAAGGATCTGGGAAATGCTTGTGTACATGACACTACCATAAGATGGCACGTGGGTTTGAATCCTGACGGGAACAACTGTTCCTGGCAAAGACTGTACAGATCTATCACTTGGGGAGTCAAAATCTGTCTGAAGATGCTGCTCAGAGGAGGTATCTGTTGGTTTAATGCTGTGGTCTGACTGGTACTTCGCTAGAGTATTTTTTGAATACAGCCCAGATGTTCCTGAGTAATGCTGGTATGCCTGCTCTTTAGCGTGCACATAATCAGCTGCTTTCTTTCCAATAAGCTCAGGTACATGTTCCAGGTGATAACTTGGAGGTACGTCTATTTGGAAAGCCTGTTTGACATAAGATTTCTGCAGCTGTTGTACAAATTGATGCTGGAAGTGCAGAGGTTCTGTGCAGGACTGCCATAAGATAGGCTGCTGAGATGACGGTAGGTGAACCATGCAGACAGCTGGATACGGGAACTGAAACAAGGTGCTATGAATAGGGGGAAATGGGACTTTTTCCTGATGTGCAAATAGCTGCTGCTGCTCTGATTGATGTTTGTTAGGAATATAAGGTGCTTGTTGGATTAAGGGAGTTCTTAACATTTCTGGGCTGTCTGCAACAAGAGCCTGTTGCTGGGCAAGGTGGGATGAGCTATTACCAAGCTGAGCACAAGAGCCAATAGCCTGTTTTCCAGACTCGTCTACCTGAATGGGCTGAAGTACAGAGGAAGGGGAGTGGTGCCAGACAAGCTGGGAAGAGCGAAGACCAACCTGTGAATGTTCCATCTGCTCCTGCTTTATACTTTGTTCTGTGCTCTGATCAGTCTGAGAAATCTCTGGAAAACCACTGAAGGAAGCTTGACGAACCAAGAAGCATTTCTTCCTCTCTCGGGATGGAGACAATGCCACAGTAGGTGTTCCAGTTGAAGAGGCATGAGAGAGGTTCCCATAATCAAAGGATTTACTTCGGATCTCTGGGATTTCAGCAGCATGAGGACAGGGCATCTGTTCAGATGAGCAGCGTCTCATTTCCCTCTGATGGTGATGCCCAGGGACGGAAAGTGAGTAAGCACCTGCTGGAACTGTTAAAAACTCAGACTGTTTTCCAAATTCATCTTGTTTGGAAGGTGTGATGAACTTCATGTTCTCTTCTCTTTCAAAGGACATTGAAAAACTTGAACTGTGGGACAAATTACTTTCTTGGCTAGGGCTGCGAGAGAGACTTGTACCTGTAGACTCAAAGCTGGATTCCCCAGAGGAGTGTTCCATGTCAGCCAGTCTTAAACGCTTCTTTTTGGGTGGTAGCTTCTCAGCTGGAAGTTGAGAAAGGGTTTCACTTCTCTGGGGCCACTGGAATTCTTCAGTGGGTTTTTCCTGCTCTTTACTCTGCACTTCTTTATCTTTTTCAGGCTTATCTGGCTCCTCCGTGACACGAATTTCAGGTACCTGTATGTTGTGCTGGCGAACCAACCTGGGCTGCATATGACATGGCTGAGGCTGCTGGGATGGGGATGGCTTACCGGTGTCAACACTTTCCGTTTGTGCAGCTCGGTCTGGACTCATCGGGGACTCACAAATCTCACTCTCGCATGTTTCGGATGGTGAATACATCTTTTCCTGCTGGCACGCAATATGTTCTGTAGATTCAGACCTTTCAAATGAGTTTGGCCTACTCAATGAATTTGTGTGCTGAATGACAGAGATGACATTTCCAGGGGGCTTTCTAACCAGTGATTCTGCAGTCTTTTCTTGCTCTGCAGTAAGGGATGAGTCTTCCAAAGAAGCTGCTGGACTTCCAGACTGCAAGTAAGGCCTGCACATTTCAAAACGTTCCGCATGGCAATGGGGAGCATTTTCCAGGCCCTGGAGGGCAAATCCACTTCTTGGCACTTCCTGAATTTGGGATTTGAGATCAAAGTCCAAGGATTGAATTCCCCCAGGGGTGCCAGTTGTACTGCTGCAAATCATAGGACTGTCTTCCTCATCTCCAACACTCTCCTCTTTCCTGCGCTTTCTGTTTTCAAAAGTTGTTCCAAGCATGGATGGCACAGACTGAGATTGTCCAAGAGCATCAATAAAAAACTCTCCCCCTTTGTTCATCCCAGCTAAGGATGGTGAGTCCCTGTAGTTCTGCTTCTGAGCTTCAAATTCTTCCCACTTTCTGTAGTGCTTTCCACTGGCATCATAGTCATAAAAGGTCTTGTCTCCTTTCTTCTCTTTTAAGGATGGTCCTTTGTCACCTGCTGTCTGTCTGTTGGAAGCAATAATGATATTTTTCCCTGGTCTTCCATGATAGTCTGAATCCAAGTGTCCCTCCTGTACGGATGGCAGTTCAAAGGCAGCCTGCCTTCTCAACATTCTTTGGTGGGATATTCCCACTGTCCCGGGATAAAATACATCATCAGAGCCAGTCATCTTCTCATCAAATGAATGGCTTCCTCTCAGAGATGGGGGAATATTTAGGTTGTTTGCAGAAGAGGTTGGCATGGAGTTACTTCTAATAAGAGGAGAGGAATCTATTGGGGGCTCTAGAAGGACAGGCACATCACCCTGCTGACTGACTTGGTACAAACTGGATTCACTTTTGATGGATGATGTGGTCTGGGATTGTCTACATTCTATATTGCTGCCTGGATAAACTTGTGTAGACTTAATAGTGCTCAAATTACTGGAGTCAATGAGTTCTTCTTTATTTGGAGTCAGGTGAGAAATATGTTCCTCAAGCATCTTGATGTCTAACCTGTTATTTAAAAGAGGTGACGGGTCTGTTCTACCCTTTCTACCCATTAAACTGTGTTCCTGATTTGTTGTGGCTACAGTTAGTGCTGTTCTTTGATTAATCCTATAAAACTTTCCAAAAATTATTTCTTCGTAAGACTTTGCATTAGTATTTGGTGGGCTAATTTGCTGCTCAGCACTTTCTGAGCGAGAAAAATAGCCAGAGTCAGTGCTTCCCTTACTGTGTGGGCTCAGGAGGTTTAACGACTGCTCAGAATCTTGTCCTTTTTTCTCTGACAGTCTTAGTGCAAGTCGCTGTTTAACTGTATGAGAGTCATCAGACTTTGTACTTAAGGATGGGGTTTGCAACATATCAGAGCTAATATATGGTGAACTCTCACTGGGTAACTGAATCCCACTTTTAGGGATAATCAAAATGGGGACTTTCATTGGCCCCACCAAGGACTCTTCCATGGAGGAGTGAAAACCACTCCTGCTAGCAATGTCTAGTGGCAGCTGCGAGATGGGGCTCAGTTTGTCAGACCCTTCCACTAAGAGTGAGGTCTCCTCATCAGTGTCTGTGCTCTGCTCTCCATCTGAATGTATTTCGGCTTCCACATCGATGTAACTGGCATCAAGGTCCAATTTAGAGACTGCCGACTCTGTGAAAGGTACCAACCCTGCCTTAATTGCATGGGCATGCGACTTCCTGTGTTTGTAAAGGTTGCTTTTCGTCTTGAAGGAGAAACCACAAGGGACACAAGGGTATGGTCGCTCACCGGTATGAGACCTAATATGTTTTTTAAGCACACTAGGTTTGGCACAGGCCCGATTACAGTAAGGACAAATGTACTTGCCAGGCTTTTTGGGTTTGTGCTCTTTTTTGTGAGCATCTTCTGATTGTTCTAAAGATTTCTGTGAATATTGGCTGTATGCAGAGTTCAAACTTGAAATCTTCTTTCTGGAGAAACCTCCACTATGGCTATGCATATGAAAAGGAAACAAGTCCTCTGAGGCAACTGATTGCAAGTGGCTAGGAAACTGCCATGGAGGGCCTTCCAAGCTCTGATGTGGCTTTATGTTGTGCAAGAAGCCTTGTGGCAATGAATGCTGTGGAAAGGAAAGTGAATGTTGACATGAATAAGGGCTTGGGTGATGCTGTGGATACTGCTTCT
The DNA here is from genome assembly GCA_013400315.1 of Bombycilla garrulus. Classification (NCBI taxonomy): domain Eukaryota; kingdom Metazoa; phylum Chordata; class Aves; order Passeriformes; family Bombycillidae; genus Bombycilla; species Bombycilla garrulus. Next base: position 580,356 of record VXBU01000301.1, read on the forward strand.
CAGTGACTTGCTGTGCAGCTTCATTTGATGATACCAGTTTCCCAGAACTAAAAAGTTGTGCTGATGCTGTGTTTCCTACTTGCTCATGATCTATTTGTGGTTGCCGCTGTACTTCTTGACTGCCGAAAGTGCTCATCTTAATAACAGCTGAATGTTCTTGCCTCCATCTACTTGGTACTTTAGCAGTTTCTCCAGACCTTGAGGTAGCTTTTTGCCCTATAGCTGTGTCCCCAGAGTCCATTTTGTCCTTTGTACAAAAGGTCTTAAGTGCTAGTTCACTTGAAAGCTGTGCAGACACATGGAGTGTGCCCAAAGCTGTGCTTTTTAAAGTTTTGTTGCTCCCATTTTTCCAGGGCTGTTGCAAGTTCACAGACTTTTCTTTTTCTTTGGAACTTTCTACGCAGTAGTCTATAGGCATTAGATTTGTGTCTGTACGCTAATGAGAGTATTACGCAGTTCTGTTCATGGCATGAACTTTCCTAAACAGTTTATTATACATTTGCAAAGACTTGTTATAGCATTTGGACATGTTCCATTGTTATTAAATACTGAGACGCAGAATAATCCAGTGATCTCCTAGAGCAAGGTTCTCTTCATATCTTCCATGGTGACACAGCTCTCTGTACAGAGATATAAAATAAAAAAATAAAAAAACAAACCCACACACACCAGTTAGTACAGCCATACTAAACAACATCAGTGCAGTCACTTGCACTTCTATTTAGCTTTGTATGGAAATTACTGAGGGACCTCAGCAAAGGTAACTACATTTCACAGAAGTCCCTTTTGTGAGCAGACACAGTAAAGACTGGCTTCAGAGCCAAGTCTAATCACTACTCAATAGCTGCTCTAGGAACAGAAAATGGAGACCTACACTTTCAAAATTAAACAGTACTTTTGGAAGGCTTTCAGTAGACAGTTTAAAGGTTTGATCTCAGGAAGTCCACCACATACTTTCAAAGCCCTTTCAGCAAATCACTGCTAAAAATAGAAGCCTAACACTGTGAATGGGAATTACCTTATCCAGTATTACTCACCTACAATTCAGACATGCACTTTAGTCACCTGGCCTTCCTCTCAAGTCAGAGTAGGTTGATCAGAGAAGAAATCTTTCTATATCATGACAGGTGTTTCTGATATAGAGGCTGTCTGTGCACATGGCCCTCCACTACGGAGATGCTTGTTTCTTACAGTCAACTAGTCAACTTGGGGTTTATACCAAATATTGCAAAAAAATTTCTAGAGTGAGATACTTCTTACCTTAGATCACCTAACTGGTTTTATAAGAATGTGTTGTTCACTACTCTAAACTACTTTTAAGCAGTCAAAAAAGAGCCATCAAAGAGGCATTTCAAACACAGCACTACTGGTACCTTTCCCCAGCACCATCTTCAAATTACTATGTTAAATTCTAGTGAGAATGTCTTGCTAGATGCAAAGGATGTATTAGAGACTGTGTTTATGTGACTTTAGCATTTTAGATTTCACTGCTGAAACAATTCCATCCAGGTATATATGCATTTTGCATGCTTTAATGCAATAGGTTTCCACAGTTTGAGACCAAAAAACTCAGAGGTATGATTTTCATAGAAAAGTACAGCATTTGAATTTGAAGTAGAATGTTCACTTTTCTGTTTTCATGTTATCCAAACACAGGACATTTTCTGGATAAAAAAGTGAGAATTATAAAGACAGCCATGACTGAACAATAGCATGGAAAAGGGTAAAAAAATCAGTATTTGAGATACTGGAATACTTTTTATTCCTACATAAAAAGTAGGAAAGTAGTACTTTACTAAAAATAGGAGAAAATTAATTTGGTTTAAAGAAACAATAGCAAAGTGCAGGAAAACACACAGGTAACAGGCACTTTTGATTTTATTTTTTTAATATTAAGTAATTACCTGCATCTTCTAAACATCTAACAGGCATGGCTATCTTCAGATTTCCTGTGGAAAAAAAAAAGAAGAAATTTTTGATATTTGATATAGATGATGACGAAAATCTTCTATTCTTTACAGTAGAGGTCTGAAAATTTCATTTACCCTCCCACTGGAAAATTTAAGGTTGTGTCTTAGAGGTCTGAGCAATTACATTTGAAGACTATATGCATAAATAGTTTTAAAGGGCTTATGTTTCTAATGTGTAAATGAATAACAGCTAGTCTAAACTAATAAAGTCTCACCTTCCAGAATCAGTGAAAAGACAGCACCTCTTCATTGCTATGCCTTTGTTAAGCATGGATTATCCCTGAATCCCCTTGGCAAATCCCCTTTCAGTGACTCTCTCCAGCTAATACTTTTAGACTCCAGGCCTCTCATTAAATGTTTCAGGGACCTGCACAAACTCCTGGTCAGGGTGTCACCATTCAGGGACAAGAGAATGTAGTGAAACAGGAGCAGGTGTCCAGGTTAGTTAACATCTGTGTGATACTACTGCAGAATATATGGCTGCCTTCTCAAATATGAAAATTACAGAAGAAAATTATAGAATACATGGTTAAAATACTTCTATGACTACCATGATTTACCACCTCTCTGACTGTCATCACACTGCAGGCTACCCTGTATTGTTGAAAAGACCAGCTCAGAGAAGAGGGAGCCTGAACATCATCTCATTGCCTAAAGACCATTTCTCCCATCAAAGGAGGACTCTCCTGTTCAACAAATCTTTCCTCAAAAATAGATTTTTGCTTTTGTTTCATTGAAAAAGGACGTTTGTTCAACTGTGATAACAAAAGCAACAATGACAGCATTTCTTTATGGTTTTGGTTTATGCCAAGGAAGAGCATTTCTAAAGAAAGACCTTTAGAAAGAGCTGGAACATAAGCTTCAGAGTAGGGGATATAGACTATTGTAATGATCCTCAATTAGCAACTTCAGAAAGAAGTTAGAGCACTCATGTTTTCTCCACTGACTGACACAAAAAAAATTATAAAAACTAATGTCTCTAAAGGAAAAAAATCAACAGAAATTGAAAAATACTTTTTAATTCTTTGTAATTAATAACACTTTCCAAGAACAAATGGACATTAGCCAAGCCTGATAATTTGACACAAATAGAATCACTACCATGCCACCTGTTATGAATTAATTACTAGTAGTACAAATAACATATCAGTAGTTAGGCCAGCACTAACCAATGGAATGTTGGTTTAGTCAAATATTTTTTTAACTTTAACTACAGAGAAAACCCCTGTAGTACCAAATAACAGCAAGTAATCAAATGCAAACCAGAATATTTTAGGTCATAATGTCATTTAGCTTTGATGTGCTAATGGCTTTTTAAAATAACTCTCTTGTCTGATTCTCTAAAATAAAAAATGCAATCCAAGTACAATATTTTTTTTAAAAAAATTCCTAATCCACTCCCTCAAATAAAAAGTGTCAGTCGAAATGGAAAAATAAATTCTTGTGCACGAGTTACAATATATCAGAAGTGGTTACTACAGAGCAGCTCGGCAGGGGCTCATGAGGAAATGGCAGGTAAGTGGCCAACCAGCTCCAGCAGCCGCACTACACTGACTCGCAGGTCGCTAATGAAGCCAATACACAAGCACAGACGTAAAGGAAAATGTGTGGCTTGAGAAAGCAGAAACAGGGACAAGAGTGAATGTTCCTCCCTGAGAGAGCATAAAGTTATTTTCCATCTTCAAAGAAAAATACTCTTCTCCTTATTAGGCAATTTTGCAAATGGTGAAGGAGAAATTTCTAGAAGATGGGAGTATCCTTTCTTTTCCATACTCCTTTTACTGAGAGCACCTTTACAGAAGAAATCTGCCAGTCACAGCAATGCGACAGCAATGGTTTTATTTCAGCAAAAGATAAGCTAATATACATCCAAAACATTTCTGTTCTGGACTGAGAACTCTGTTACAGAGTTAAAGCCATTCTTCAGTCTTGCAATTTCAGAACATTCTATACAATTTTTCAACCTACACTATGAAATAGGTATAGACTAATTACAGGGATTATTGATGGCTTAAGTATGGCAAAAGCCACTCTCCCGTGGAAAAGAAATCCCTTTCCAGAATGAACATCATAATTTCTGGTTTGGTTTGAGCTGCCATCTATCCTCTGTCAAAGATGGCTTTAATAGTATTTCTCTTGTTCTTTTTTCCCTCACTAGTGGGAGACTGGCGCAACTGGAAAAATGTAGGACACTGCAACGCTAGCTGGATTTCTGTCTGTTTTATCCAGTCAAGACTCTATCTCACCTGGCTATATCCACAGCCTAGCTTAAGCCAACTAAAGACTTCCATTTTTCCAAGTGATTACTGTTTCTCCTTTAGAAAAAATTTTAAATATACTTCTAAATATTGCTTTTCATCAAATAAATACTATTCGATAGGCAGAAACTCATTATATTTCAAGTACTACCTATTTAAAACCAAGGAACTAAGGATGATAAAACTGCACAATTTCTAAAATACCTTTGGCATGGCTCAGCTCTGCTGGAGCGAGTAAGAGTAGCCCACCTACACAGATCAGAAGCCCTATGGGAGTTGCACAGAGCACATTGTTTGACAGGAGCTGCAAAGGCCTTCCTGGCTGGGGGCCCAGCCATGTTTCCTGGCAGGAATGTGGCCCTAGAGCCAGCTTCCCTAGTCTCACTAGCGGTGCTATCTGCCTGCTTCAAAACAGGACATTTCACTTCTATGAAAACTTTGAACATGAGAAGATTACTTGGAAACCAGGAGCTGTGTTTATGTCAGATGCACCTAGTAAATCACAATTTTCAAAACTTTCTAGAGAGGAACATTATCCTATTGCTCCTTTTTTAACGAGAGTGCCTTTGTGAGCTGTATGCAGGTATGTATATCTGATTGACTGCAGAGCTCCAAGATTATTCCTTCTTTTCTTTTTTCTTTTTTTTTTTTTTTCCCAGACCATTAAAATGGTTACACTCAACAGCTTTAAAATAAAATTTGGCAAAATATTACTTTTACTGCTTCCCAATTTGTAGCTCATATTACAGTTCTTGCAAGTGAACAAATTGGAATCTTATGTCTTCCAGGCTAAATCCTGAGTGCACCATACAGAATAAATATTGACTCTCGTGTAAAGAGTAAGGGTCAGATCCAGCCTTGTTTTAAATCTTTTCTGTCTAGCTCTGCCAACACAAAGCCGGCCTAAAACCACAGTAACTGGCCCCTGAAGAATTTGTATTCTATAGGGCAAGTGTTTGCACAGACAAACTGCAGTGGCTCCTATTAAATCCTTATATTCATGCACAGACCTCTGCCAAAACCCTTATTAGGCAAGTCTAGTTTATGTCTGGGATAAGCCCAGCAGCCTTAGAAGAGAGGCCACCTCTGAACTCTTCCCCATCTGCAACTGAGAAGAAAATTGCCTTGGCCTTTCAGGAAGAAAGACAGCGTACTTTCTGCTTGCAGTCCTACATGTTTCCCTCTGTCCTACTAATGAGATTCCCCAAAGAATTGCTTGGTGTTGATATCCAAGTCAAAACTTTAAAAAGACTGGGTTCTCTAGTAAAGCATGGATTTATAGTTTCTCCTGAATAGGCAAAGTCATAGGTGGGCTAAGTCCAAAGAAGAGCTCTCAACCGGCATCCAGTGTGCACCTCTGATTTAACTGGCATGAAGATAGATAAGCATTTGTTCATCCTTCTTTCCAAGGTTATATATTAATTTATGGGCTGAGGATGTTATGTAGCAACATAACAAAAAGAATGCAGTCCTTGGGGTGTATAGTTCTGGCATTTTACACAAGTGAAAATAAAAGATGACCAACTGACACTTGACAAAGTCTGAATTACTGGGGAATGGGAGCATGCCTGTGCTTTTGCTACAGTTTGGCAGGAGTTTTAGGACATCATTTTGCACAAGTGAATCAAAGAGAACAGCTCTTTTAAAACAGGTTAGATGTATTTATTTTAATCTACCACTTTCTATCTTGTAACTGCTGTTGTTACCTCTTGAGATTTGAAGACACTACTCTAATCTGTTAATTTAATTCCACCTCAGATGTTCTGCCTGCCCTCTGGACTTACTGAATGTATTGCCACTCTCTAAAATCAGCCTGAGAACCACAGTTTTTGGAAAACCCTGAAATATTTAGAATAATACATATGAGTTTGGTTGGGTTTGGTTGGGTTTGGGGTTATTTTGGGGTGTTTTTCTTGGTGTGCTTGTTTGTTTGTTTGTTTGTTCAATTTGAGCAGCTGAACTAATTATTACAATATACTTTTTAAAATGTCATTTAAAAGTACCATCCAACACAAACCCAAACACTGCCCAGCAAGTACATGCAGTACACAATGATCTAACAAACTCTACTGTAGAGTTTACTTGAGGACAATCTACAGGGCAGGATCTATTCTCCGTTGCTACATTGTGCTCACAAGGATTCCCCAAGAAGCCCGGAACAGAGAGAACTCACTGAGAGGATCCAGTTACAGATACATCAAGGGCAGACTGCAGCCTCACTGTGACCAAACAACTACTTCAGGCTTTCACTCTCCTGAGGGCACATTTGTGTCCCTGGTAGTTGCTGGTTTCAAGGGACATATTCTGTGCGTATAAAACTAGATGTGGTATAAAACCTGGCATTTTGATTTGTGCAATTATTATTTTAATGCTTGAACTATATCTGGCTTTTACTTAGAGAACTGTTCTAGAATCTCAGCCATTGAGAATTGGCATCTAACACATCTTAGATAACTGTACTAGTATTGAGTATTTAATTAATTTTATGCTTCTATCAAATTCACTTTAATCTTAATTATTTAAAATAATTAAAAATACTATCTGAGACCATTATGAGAGTATGTGAAAGAAAATTGGACTGTGTCTGCTTAAAAGCACACTGAAACCAACTAACAAAACAATTAAATAATCAAATCTGTTGTACCCTAACACCTGATAACCCGAACTGTAGGATCCTAGACCTGTTTCAGACATTTCATATAAACGTCTATGTGTACTTGCTGTGAAGAAGAGCAAGACTCTGAATGTGACCCTACTGAGTCAGAGGACAGCCACATGCTAACAGAAAAATCAGGTATGAAACAAGAGCCTCTCATTACAAGACCTGACTCAGAGGCACTAAAAGGAGACAATTTATTCCAACAACAAGAAGGAGTGCCAAATTCTGCTCTACATTGACCTGGTATAAATCTGAAGCAATGAGTTGCAAATCTAAGAACATAACTCCAGATTTATTCCTCAAAAAAACAAACAGAATCAGACCACTTAGGTTTAGGCTTTTACATCCTACATATGAAACACCTGAATATTTGCAACAATATTTGCGACAAACTAATCCAACATCTCTAAAACGTCTACAAAGAAAATTGTTGCAAGAAATGTTCAATTACACAGTAGTAAGAAAACATGGGTGATTTTCATTAAGAGATGCTGGTTTGTATCATAAATGTTTTGAGTACATCTGCAGCAAAACACTCGGTTTTTGCCATGTTAAGTATGTCAAATATAATTTTAAACTGCCACTCTCTGTAGAAAAACAGCACCAACCAAAAAACCTTAGCTTCAAATTGAGTGTATTTTAAGAAGCCACAGAATAAGTCCAGAGCAGAAATGCTTTAACACTGACCTTTTAACTGTAAGGACAAGGATTGCTCATTTAAAAGTATATCACTGTTTCCTGTTTCAGCATCATACACAATGTACACATTACTACCAGATGGAAAAAATAGTATAAAAAAAGCTTTAACTTTGCCAAAGACTAGTTGAACACTTATTTCCACAGGATGAGTATTAAAAGAAAAAAAAAATTTAAAAAGAGAAAAAACTATGCAGGAGCCAAATTAATCTTAAATGCTTCCTTATAGGTAGGAATTTGAATACAAATCACAATTCTCCTTCAACTGAACAAAACCCTGCTATCAAAGAGATGGCAAAACAGCCAACAAGTCAAACAATCTTGTCAACCAATTAGCAGTTAATTGATCCCTCTGATCCCACTGCTTTTAATGGATCACGTAAATATTTTGTTTCTGGTAGCTTAATCTTGCTATGAACTTCAAGAGCCTGACAGAGCATGTCAGATAACACAAAATCTACCTGTTCTGTCTGACTGCCTTCGGACATGGACATCCTGAATCTCTATACAAAAGCAAAGGATTGGGATTTTTCAGATATGAATAAAACACTGCTAATTGTTTCACACTGGTGCTTATTTCCTTGGGGAACAAGTTAAAAAATGAAAACAGTTTAACAAAATATCAATCATTTCCCATGTGGACCTTAAAATGTAATGGCAGAGCAATGGCAGAGCTGACAGGCAGTACTTCCAGTATTATTAAAATTTCAGAAGGCAACAAAAATACCACAATTGTTTTACCCTGCCCATACCCTCACCCCTACTCCCCATTTTCTTTTGAACTGCAGTACACAGTGACTTGTAAGAGTGAGAACAGCTCTACAGAGAACAATCAGAGAACAATCAGAAACTGATGTCCACCAAGGTCCTCTTTAAACACCATTGCAATGGCTGAAACAAGGTCTACATGATGCCTAATCCCATCGGTGCTATCTGCAGAAGAACGAGTGAATTAAGGGTGAATTAGGGTGCCTCAAGAGTGAATTAAGTAGTCAGCAACACCATCTACTAAATACACATTAACAATGTACAGGAGAATCCAAAACAGTGCTGAGATACAAATGAGCTCTTAATTTTTGGACGACTCTCTGTCAGCAGAAACTCAACTTTATCTCACTTCCTTCTGAGCCACAGTAGTTAAACAAAAGGAAACTGTGCCAAACCAGAGAAGTGTCAAATAATTTCCAATCATCGTTTGTAGAATTACTTTCTGCCATGTAGAAAAGAAATGGAGCTTTGGCCCTGCCCAAAAAGGGCTAAAAACCTCTGAAAAGCAAAGGCTCGGACACTGACCAACGATGCTGTGATGCCACTGGGACTGCAAATGAAAGTTTTGCATTTGGAAGAACCAGTGGAAATTACTGAGATTAAAGAATTTTTTTCACAATTCAATACAAAGAAACGTGTTAATCAGAAAGGGAAATTTCACACCTAATAAAGGACAGATTAAGTAAACCATGAATTTTAGCAGCACTTGGGAAGGATAAAGTGTATGCAAAGAGCAAGATTCCCATGCAGATGTGGTTTGTAGTCATTTATAGACCTACAAAACATCACCTACAGTAGGAAGAACAAGAACATTTTCACTGGAAAGTTCAAACTATTACAGTTGTCAGATATAAGAATTTTCCTAACTGAAAGACATGCAAAGGCTGAAATGCCTCATCATTTTCACATAAGGACGGCAAACAGGCAGGCACTGGGGAGAACACAGCTGTACTGGTAAATCCCTCATAAGATATCACACAGCTTTCCCCTGAGTTTTCCCAGGGGGAAAAAAAAAAATCTAAATTTGAGTAAATATTGCAACGTTTTTAGGTACAAAGTAATTATTCTTCTCTTGCCAAAAGGAAATACTAGGCAAATATCAGGCCTTTGCCTAGCATTTTCAGCTCAGAGGGAAAACATAACTGAATTTTCTGGGAAGTGAGGTTTTTTAAGTTAAAAAGTTACACAATCCTAATTATGCAACCATGGCAGATTTTGTGAACAGCCATGCCTCCCTTCACACCATGTCAGAAGAAACTACTTTCATTTCACATGAAAATATCAGTAGCTTTCAAACACCTTTTTGAATGAGCAAATGCACTACCTCTGACTGAGGCCCTCACCCTGGGAAGCATTACATATGAAGACATTTATAGTACCTGAGCTTGCATTTGTTTTTCACTCACACCAATTATTATACAAGCTTATTTTAAAACCTGTCGTTGTTTACTAAGCTCTGTGGTCATCACATGTCAAAACAAAAAGAGACACATGCTAAACATCAGCAGTATGTTATTACTATTTTTTTTTCACTTTTTGCCCCCAAAGTAGAATGGATCTTCACAGCAGTTTTATTTCAATCCATCCTGAATACTTCATAAGAGTTCAGCTGATATCAGCTATTCAGCCTCAAATCCTAAATATCGCAGAGATGTCACAACAGTCCCTACTCAGCAGCCAAAATGTTTCATTTTGACTAATGACTCAATACAGGCATTTTGATGTAGCAAATCCAGTCACTGAGCATTGCCTAAAGATTCCGATCACTACAGTGGTAATGTAGGATACATTAATTAGACTGCATATTTAAGAATGCTGCTTTCTTTACAGCCCTCAGGGTGGCTATCAGAGGAAAAAATAGAAAAAGAAATTCTTCAAAATTGTTCTGGTCATATTTTACAGTACTTTTTTACTGTATGAAGCATTGGAAGTCAGTATGTATAAATTCAATTGCATCAGAACACCTCTTAAAAATTCAGCAAAATATGCATATGCTTTTTGCTGCATTTTATAGTTATACATGAAATTTCACTCTTTGCACTTAAGTGTCTTTCTACAAAACATAAATCAACTCTGTTTATTAACATTACCATCACTATCCCAAGCAAACACTTCTGAAGGGATCAATGTTGACCAAAATGCCTGAAACTGCATTTAAAACCTCTGTTATGCCAGAGCTGTTGCTATTTAAGGCACAGACCAAGCTGACAGCTAAGTTACGGATTCTCAGCAAGCACAGCACAATAAAACCCAAAATGTTTTTAGGAAAGACACTGTTTAGATTTCATGATGACTTTTTATCAGACAAAGTCAGACCAGGGTACAACACCACAGCACCCTAAATTTTTATATACATATCCCACATACCACCAACTTTTGAAGCTACTCCAAGGAAATCTGCAATATAAAACCATTGAATATCAAATTACTCCTATCCATGAACAGCTGAAGTAAGGGCAGCAAAGAATCCTAATTTCAGCCACCAAGCAAGAGCTCAACAGGGTCTAAGAGGACATTCTCAGGACTGATGGTCCATCAAAAGGTAAACCTACTGTTGCTCAGCTTTAAAAAATTCCAAACAAGTTCACACAGGGTTCTCCTTCTCCTACATCCCACCTGGCTCATTCCACCAAGTTTACTTTTTCTTTCCATTATCAGAAGTGGAAGTGAAATCACCTAACAGTCTGGCCCAAAAGTACCTTAGGTGCTTGTGATACACCAATGACACCTGTACACAACAAACAAAAATTCCAGTGCTTTGACTTGGAAGAGCCCTTTAAAGATCAAGTTCAACTCCCAAACATCCCCATGTCTAGCCCTCAACATTCCCTTTATAGACAGGGAAATGATCACACAGAGTATATGCACAAGCATGCAGGGCTTCATGCTTGCTAAGCTACATTTGAACTAATTATTACTAAATGTTCCTTGGGATAGCTCCTAACAATCTGCACTGCAAACCAAAAACATACAGAGCTATTTTCCTTAAGACTACAGTACGATGTTTTAGCACTCAGACTACCTAAGATAAATAATTGACTTAATCGACTTGCTTGACCTCTTCCCCTTACTTTTCCCTTCCTCCCCCACTAACAGGGTTCGAGGACACGCTGTTCCCCTGGAGATGGTGAATCACTACAAGCCAGCAGGCCCACTCGGTTCCTCAAAAGACACAAAAGGTGTAAAAATAGCTTGTACTAATGAAGTAACTACAGCGTCAGCAGCCAGATGAGCGTGGGTGATCTGATAAGGGTCTGTTGTTGCAAAGGCCAAATTATTAAGAGAATGCTTCTGCCTCTCTCTCTTTTTATTACGCTTTGTTCTTCCTTTGCTGAAATCAGCCCTCTGCAATGCCTGATAAATGACACCTGACAAGGCTGGCTGTAATTGCCAGTTTCATACCAGCACAGGAAGTGGTGCCTCTCTATGAGCTGAAGGTACAGTGGAGGTGTCACTAAAAAAAGAAACAAATAAAGAGAGGCACAAATAAAGCTTAAAAATAGCCAGGACTACCCACTAAGTATGACTGTGTGGGTATATTTAGTCTGTCTAACACCAACTTTTCTTGTTAAAAACACAATCTTACCTTTATGCAAAACAGTTTCCTGTTTCTAACTTGAGAAACTTGAGAACACAAGGGGGTAAAAGTCAGATTTTGAAATCATCCCCTTTTAACTGACATTATAACAAGAGCAAAGGTGAAAAGACCAGGCAGATCTTCCATGTGGCTTTTGCATCCCGACATCCCATAACAAATAGTTGGAAGCTTTCTATTAAGACATTCCAATAAACAACCCATTAAACTATGGGAATAGATTAAGAGACAAAAAAAGAGCTGTACCAGCAAACCCCAGGGAGCAGCAGGAGGCGAAGGCAGGGGACAGGTCCCACGCCCTGGAGCGTGGCTGTGCCCAGCCAGCAGCAGTGGGACACAGCGGCTCTCTCACAGCCCGGTCCTGCATGCCCCACCTGCCCAGGCCCGGGGCACAGCCCTTCCCTGGCACCAAGGACCGGCCAGGAAGGGAAGCATTAGTCACTGCCGTTTCAGACTGCAGCCAAAGGGTCGTCCCTTGGCCAAGAACAGGAGGGCTTGACCTACTGCTGGTGCCAGCCAGCCTTGGTTAGGCTGCCACATGGACCATCCTACTGCTCGTGCTGACAGGAGCCCCGAGCCTGCCGGGGGTTTGACTGCAACAGGACGAGCCACAGCTACGCTCAGCTGAGGGGTTCAGAGATGTTCGGCCAAGTCTCCTTCCAGGGAAACTCCGTGCTCCTGCAGGCCATGCGCTTCGCTCCCTGCTTCCCAAAGGGAAGGCAGGGACGTTCCCCACAATCCCCTGCAAAACATCTGCAACTATTTAAAGTCTGCGACTGTGATACCCCTACTGGAAGCCACACTCATGCCAGATTCCTACTGCTGACTAATGCTCTGCATGAGCTGCACAAGGAAATGGTCTCTCCCACAATTTTGCTTTTTCTATTTGATATCATTACTCGTTTGGCTGACGCGCACAAGAGGGGTTTGTTTCATTATTATGCAGCCTTTCTGTGTGCCTCCAAATACCGCCCATCACTTCTGCTGGGCTAAACAAAAACATGTTTTTACCAGACTTTTTTTCTCATTTACAGAAGGGAAAAAAAGCCCACTGTAACATATTGCCAACTTCACGTGCAAGATTCAATCCAAATTATTATTCTGAATTTAGAATTTTTATTTTCCTCTGATTTTAACATTAACAAAAAGTAATTGAAGTTAAGAAGATTAAATTTTTAACATTAATTCCAGTGGGAAATTGAGATCATGTTCTTTTCTTGATATGCTTTGATTAATTCCCATTGATGCAAGAGCACTCTTTGTGCAGCATCATAGTTTTGTCTTTTCATTCTTTGCCTTAGCAGTAAATTTAATAATCACTGATTTTTTTATTAGAATAGACAAACATGACGATGTAAGACAAATCAGTTGATGATACTATTCTTCAGACAATTTAATTTTCATCTGAAATGAAGAATGAATGTTATTATATTAGAGGAAATATGGATGTAAAAATAATTATTAGTAGGGTTAAATACTGAAGACTATATTCTGGCAGTACATTTCCATAAAGTTAATAGGAGACAGGACTACATACCCTCAACCACTTTGAGGAGTTATAAAGTTAAAAGCACAATGATCACAACCTCAGCATGTCTCCCCAGTCAGATGTGGAACAGAAATTCTGTCTAAGCAGCAGTAATATATTACCTGTCTTTTTAAGATTGCACCTATTTAAAGAAACATACAAATTAGAAGATTAAACTAAGAAAACCTCAGAAAAGTGTATAGAAAAATGAAAAATCATCTACACTGTACACTTAAGAAAACATTTACTATTACACTGTATTTTCCAAAATTCTGTAGAATACACTGCAATCCCAAAATCAGAGAACAAAGTCTTCTTTTTTGGTAAGTTCCTGCTATAAGCTTTCTCCTTTGGCCAGTGTTTAAACTATGGGTGTTGGAACCTTCTTGTCCCAAATGTAGAATCGTGGAATGATTTAGATTGGAAAAGAACTTTAATATCATTGAACCCAACCATTAACACTGTTAAGTCCACCACTAAACAACCATGTCCCCAAGTGCCACAGGTATAAGATTTTAAATACCTCCAGAAATGGTGACTCCACCACTTCCCTGAGCAGCCTGTTCCAGTGCTTGACCAACCTCTCTGTGAAGAAAGTTTTCCTAATACCCAAACTAAACCCCCCCGGTGCAATTTAAGGCCATTTCATCTTGTCCTGAAGTAAGTCCCTAACTCACAGATGGTGCAGGTGGTGGTGGGAGACTGGATATAGTGGTGTCCTGCACTTCAGATGGGACAGCAATGTCCACAATGTTCCAGCAAAGTTCCACAATGGCATCTCCCACAAAATGAAAGCCTACAGTTGATTAAAGCACACCACTCCACCATGGGCAAATGGACACCAGCAGAGTGATCTGCAAGGGGACAGCAGGGGAGGCTGCAACAGGAGTTACAGGAGGCAGTAAGGAAATATGGCATTGACTAAAGAGTCTGCACTATCTCACATCTTCCTACATCCTGCTGCAGGTTGCTTTTCCTGCCACAGCCTTCTCCCTCCCACCCCTGCATGGTGTCATTTTCCCCAGTGTGCACTCCCCTCCCACTCACCAACATGTAAGGCACACCACGATTTATGTTACCTCTCCAATCTGGCCCAGCATCTCGGAGGTGCAAGCATAGATGCACAAAGGGTTAGGATTAATGCTTTATTTGCAATTGCAGCAGGCAAGTAGCTCAGCTCATAATGCGGTTTTGTCCTCAGGAAGACCTGTAGGAGGTGGGAGCAGGTTGCCACGGGCCTGGTGCCTTCTGTGCACTGACATATGTCCTTGTTGATGGGCAAAAGGGCACATCCAATTACGTGTCTTTTCTCAACATTCTGCTGTTTCATCTGTTGATCACGTATCCTCCTCTCGGCCCCTCTGCACCCCAGCTTGTGTAATGCACCAACATCAGCAGGCACACTGCTCTACCTGGCTCAAGTGGAAATCAGGTAGTGGAGACCACATATCTTCCTCTTGTAGATGCAAGCAAGGGGTGGAACAGCCGACAAGTTGAACAAGATCACAGTAACTAGGATCCTCAAGCCAAAAATACGAGAAATATGAGGTATCTGCCCTGCTGGGAGTAATAATTACAATGTATTATTAACAAAACTCAGGTTTCATCATTAACTTGACTCGGGTTTCATGAGCTTATCTCACTCTAATGATCCTCCAAATAACATCCAGCCTTTCCTTCACAGTGGAACCAGCACCAGCAAGAAGTCTGCTGGTAACTGTTATACTGAAAAGAAAGCACGGGTAAAAATGAACTATAAGTACCACAATCAAACAGGTGCAAAAAATTACAGACATTTTAAGTTGCCCAAACTCAGGGCCATCTCACCACTTGGATCTGATCCTGCCAAAAAGATAAGAGACTGTAACTTCAAAGCAGCTGAGAGGAAAGGGCTCACTGTCAGTACGTGCTGCAAATGGCACAGCTGACCTGACCCTCCCTCTGCAAAGGACTGACTCCACTCCCCTCAAAGATGCCAGACAAGTGCGAGCTCTTCTCTTGGATCTCAAAACATGAGAAAGGCCACCTACGTGTTTCCTATAATGAAGTAGCTAACTGTCTCAGTCAAGACCCCAACTCCTGCCACAAAAAAACCTTGTTTGACTTTGTTCCTCTCCCAAGCTCATCAGAGGAACGAAGACCTTCAAAAGCAGTTTCTCAACCCCTAAGTGTGAGATGAAAATGCCACTTTAATTGTGGATTGGTGAGGTCTGCTTGAGTAAAATAAACCAAATTGCTCAGATGCAACTGCATAACAGGGAGCCTAATTGCTTAGCTAGCATCAACAAAGAGCTGCTGTTCATTAGAGCAAGCTGGAGGAGCTGCAGTTTGCATCTTCACAAGCTGGGAGTATTTGATTGCAAAATCGTTATGGATGTTCGGTCCAAAATTCAGCCTCTGATTTCTGAGCAGCAAAACTTAAAAAGTAAAAAAGCCATCACTCCGATATTTTTCTTCACAACTTTCTTCAGATTAACAATTCATTTTTCTCCTTGATCTGTTCAAGGATGTCAATTCTAATCATAACATAGGATATGGACTTTTATATTCTGTATAAACTGCTTAGAGAAAGAACAGAATTGATGTGAACCAAACTGCAGTTTCACATGACAGCTGGAAGATGCTGGCACTTAGGTGCTATCCTGAAGTCTAACTGCAAGAGGACCTTGCCAGAAAGAGCAAAGGGCAGAGGAAGGCCAGAAATGGGCCAGTGGAGGTCAAAGGGACTCATGTTTCCTGCTGACTGGTCAGAGCAGGTTCGGAGAGCAGGCAACCAGGCAGATGGCAAAGGAAGCTTACTTCCATCTTATCCAACAGGGAAATAATTTGCTGAATCATGCTAATGGGGAATGTAGCAGCTAGTGCCATCTGAATGTCCAAGAGCCTCCTCTGCCTGGGGCAGTTGTACACCCCTTCTTGGAGGCCACATTGCTCTGCTTAGGTTTGCCTGTCTTTCCCTCCTCATCATAAAGCTCAGATAAACCACGGTCTTGCTTTATGCTTTAGGTAGTTCTTTTTCCATCACAACCATCTTTAGACTTAAAACATCTGAATGAAAAACACGAACGTAATCTCAGGCAGATAACTGCCTCAGCAAGTCTATCAAGAGCACCTTATTTCCTCCAACTCAAACACCACATGTAAATAGGTCCACATACAGGCTCAGACACACCTGCATAGAAAGGTCCATTTGCCTGAGTGTTTACTAATGAATGCTTGGCAGTCAGAATGACATCAGAAGTGCATCCATTTTTTTTCATTTTTTAAAGAAAAGGTTATTTACACCTCTAGGAACAAAGCACTGATGAAGTTGCTCATAAAATACACCACCCATGGATTCAAATCTGAATTTTTTCTTTTTTTCCCCTTTTTACGCAATCTGAATCAGCTTGTGGGAAAGTTAATAGAAATATTCCACCAGTGAAATGAAAAGTGGATCAAACCAGTACAACACAAGCCTTCAATAAAGCGGAAAACTCCACATGGGGTGTTCTCAGGAAAATCAGTCAAATGCAAAACTACCCATTGTGCTGAGGGCTCAGGTAGGTCAGCCCTTTGCATGCTCTGCTTTTCACTCAAGGTACTCATCAGGAGTGGAAACCAAAACCTTCTTTTCTGACAGGTTATGAATTAAATAACAGCTGGTTTCCAGGATCTCTTACCTGCTGCTAGCAACTTCACATAGAAATACCAGAAGTCCTCATAGAGTAAATTATTTCTAGAGGTATCCTTTTAATCACAGACTGCTGTAAGATACTTCTTCTCCAGTACCAGTGAGTCCAGGAAGCACAGAGCATCTGCCAGCATTAAAAGAAGAGCACAGCTCTAAAACCATAGCTCCAAGTTGTCAAAATACTGCTTGTTGCAGGAATTTCATCTATGCTAACACTCTGCTAGAGCAGTCCAGTTAATAACAGCAATAACAAACAACAAGGAAAAAGTTATAGGCACGCTAATATAAATGGGGCAGCATTGCTCACGGGTATTTTTAAGTCCCAGTAGTGTTGATCCACCCATAAGCAGGTCTGGATTTACAGAAAAGGAAAGAGTAAGTGGATGACTACCCCACAGGAAGTTTCTATTTTAAAAAGTGTCTGACTTGAATGAAAAATCAAGATAACACCTCTGAAATTCCCACCTGTCAAATACATTCTGTTTTCTCCTCCGTTTTCTTTTTCCTTCTACAGTGAACTGAGCTGTTCTAAAATTATTTTTCTGTGATTTTCAGCTAAAGTAGTTACAGAAGGAACTGTGGACAAGCACTAAGCATTAAGCCCACAAGAGACTTAGTCTTTGTCTCCCTTGAGAAATCGATACAATGTCAGCATGACTGGACTCCAAATCCAAGTTTTAATTAGACAAAAGGTGAAATCAGTCAAACCTACCTCTTGCTCAAATACTATTCTTTCCTTAGTATCCCACTGCTCTCCAGAAAAAATGCTCTTCTGACCTGTTGGTCGCCTGTTGGTGACCAGCTATGCAGGCACAGGATCCAAACTCTGTCCCTCTGTGTCCTCACCATCTGCATGTTGCCTGCCTCTCTATCGAGAGCCTCCAATAAAAGCTTCCAATAATAGAGTTGTCCTGACTCACAGGTAGGGGGGTAGGGAAGCTGACCTCGCTGCAGCATCAAGAGTCTCTGACGCATTTTGGGAGGCTGTGGTCTGAAAGAATTCAGCCTTGTTTGCAATGAGGTTTTATACAACTTCCAAAATATCACCCTATAGCTCCATGCCCATTTGAAACTTGATATTGTTTGGTGGTTCAACTTAGCACAAGTCAGGGCTTTAGCCGTGCACTTGGCCAATTAGCAGTACTC
This sequence comes from Bombycilla garrulus, assembly GCA_013400315.1. Taxonomy (NCBI): domain Eukaryota; kingdom Metazoa; phylum Chordata; class Aves; order Passeriformes; family Bombycillidae; genus Bombycilla; species Bombycilla garrulus. The sequence continues at coordinate 598,649 of VXBU01000301.1, forward strand.
ACCAGCAGAAGCGAGTTTCTCAGAAACGCAGCCACCCAGGCTCCTGACTGGCTCCACCTCTTGTCCGCCTACTCCCAGTTTCAGACATTTTACATTCCAAAACTGGAAGTGTCTGTGCAATGTAAGGTCGTGTTATTGCACAACGTGCTCTTTTCCTTCTAAGAGCCATTGCACCTTCAAAAGTACATCAACTCTAAAAGCAAGAGAGCTGTTTACAGTGAGTTTCTATCTGAGTGGGAGTATTTTCTCCATGAATCCTATAACAAGGACATGACGTATATGACTCTTCCCTACATTGGGTAAAATTGTTACTGAGACCGCATTAATTCAATACTTCCCCATCAGCATGCCTTCCCCTTTAAGCTGCCTTTTGAAAAATTGAGAATTCATTTTTACACTTCCTTAAAGTATTTCTGTGCTGGATAAATTTAGGACACACTAAACAGAACAAATTCTGCCTATCTTATATTTAGAACCAAGGCCTGTGCAATGCAACTGTGAAATACAACTGATTGTCACAAATGTAGGTTTTGCCAATTGTTTTTTTTCTTGCCAGTGTGAGTAATTGGTGTGATTATTCCTTCGGTTAGTCTTTAAATTCTAACAGATGAATTAAAACTTCAGTTTCAATTATACCTGAAGAAAACCTTCCATTTTAGTATAGGGGACTACAAGTGAGGTGGGCTTTACTGTTTTTCCCAAAGAACAACACACAGGTGTAAATGGTGGAGATACATTGTGTTATCTTTGAAACTGTTTTCAGCTTTTCGGTACAATTAAGTCTTTCCTGTTAGCATAGAAGGCCTATTTGCTGTTTCCTTAAATGCCAGCAACTTATGTTGGTATCACCTAAAGGCAACTGTTGACATATTTAAATAAAGAATTAATGACCAGTCCTTATGTGTCCCTTCTTCTTGCTATTCAGATCTGTCACCTTTGCCTTCAGCACCACTGGGGCAGTTAAGCACTGAGGAAGCAGAAGGATTTGGGGCTGGCAGGGTTCCCAGCATCATCCAGTAAGAATGGGGATGCTGGCCAGATAAATGACTAAGGCAGCTCTCAAAAGCCCTTCCTGACTTCACAGTCATACAAGTTCTCCATAAGCTGTCAGTTCTATCCTCTCAGAAAGAAGAAGGTTCAGATCCAACAGATCTAATTCAGGCTACCTGGCAAAAATTATGAGAGTCAAAAACAAACCATTGACAGAGTAAGGAGGAATGGGAACTCAAGATAATCCTATGAGAGGGGCAGAAAAAGGGAGAGAGGAGGATGCTTTAGATGTGTGCTGACACCATGCTTCTCTGTAGGCAAAGGCAGCCCAGGATTTTCACTCTAAGTCATTCATTTGGAAGACATGATTGAGAGTCAACTGCCCTTTGTCCAGTGGAAGAGATACCTGCAATGGAGCCAATGGCTTGAAGTTACTTAGCTCCTGTTCAGTCTGTGAGCAATTAAAAGGTTAGATTATAATATTTAACCACAACTCCCATGCCTTTTTGAGAAGCACTGAAGAGGCTGCCTGAAGGAAAGTCAGACATTGGCCATGCTGCTTCCTGTGTGCACCTGGTGAAAAAATCTGCACCTGCCTTCGAGCTGATGTAGATAGCAAGCTTCCTCTGGTGCAGTGGCTGTCACACAGTGCACTTTCTGGTACAGCCCATTTCCTCCTGGGACATCTCCCTCAGGGACAACAGGGACTCTGTGCATGCCACCAGTCACGATCACCAAAACTGCCAGCTGGTCACCATGTAATATAACCAAATTTTTAGTGCTGTGACTAGAACTTGCTCCATGTGTCAATGAGAACAGGATGAAGAACTTATGAGAGATAGCAAGACAAAGAAAAAGATTCACAGAAATCTGGAGACACGGTACCATAAAGAGAACCTAGCACTACTACAAATATTGGTACTATTCAAGAAGTTAGTTTAAAAAGTAAAAGTGGTCTTCATGCTTTCTTAACATTCATCCATAAGAGGTCACTGTCATATGATAAGCACCTTGACTGCAAGCAGCATTCTTCTCCCTTCCCATGAGCTCAGCACCAGGTGTCCAGTCACCTCCAGTGAGGTGTCTCAGCCATGACTCAGCTGCCCTTCATGGGGGCTATCAGGGCAGAAATTAAAACAAGACAAGTGAAAGTCCTTCATCTTGATTGCGAGATCTTAGTAAATTTTAAAATCACTTAAACATACTTTTTATTCCCCATTAATCTCAAATGGACTCCAAGAGTTTTACAATCCCCACTGACATTTTAAATAACCAGTACAGTATGCTCAAAATTTTGGGAAACTGAGTTTAAACAGCAAAGATATAAGCTCACAAATGAATGAGGTTCCTTTGGTTTCCCAGGGTTTGGGGCCTCTATTATAGAATTTGTTTCACTTTGACATTGCTTTTTCGTAGTGAATAGACTTTTTCACACAAGTGACTACAACGTGTGGGACATGAAGACTGTTAAAAGTGATCTGCAAGGTGATCTGCCCACAGGAGCTTCTTAAGCATAAAATTTTTGTTCTCCCATTCATAATGAGATAAGAGACATAACAGGCAGATGCAGGTTAGTGGCAACTGAAACCATTTTAACTCAGATCAACTAAACAAAGGTCTTCTTCATGGAGTAAAGTCACTTAAAAGGAAGTATTTAATTTGGAGATTTCCATGGGAAAACAAGAAAATAAAAATAGCAATATGGAAATTTTCCAGTGGAAAACTTGTTCTTGTGGAAATTCCGCTTTCAATTGACAAACTGTTTTTATGGGAAATTCCTAAGTAGCTGTAGGCACAGCCCTCATGCTGAGAAGTTTAAAAGCAGTTCATGCTTGACCCAGCACCCTCAGATTTCCCACATCAGATGAACTGCAAAAGGAAAGCCCTCGTCTTTCACTTACTGCTGAGCACACCCTGCAGCACACAAGCAGTCTCACTGTGGGCATGAGAGTACATTGACTGCAGTGGTGGAATGCATGTGGTTACAGATGGGGTGCTTGAAGGAACAATCTTTTAACGTCCCAAATCACGACTAATAGGAGGCTCTTATATGAGCCGTCTCTAATGCTCTGATAACTCTGATAGTGGTAAAGCTGTCACTGACTCCAGCAACAGGGATGGCAGGCTTGGGAGAATCTTAAATGAAGCTTCTCACACTGCATCAGGGAGAAAGAACTTGGTGCTGACTTTTATGTGCTTATAGGAATGGTCACAAATCATGGATACAAGTCTGTCATTATTAGCTATTTTACACTGGCTTAAACCTGTCAATAAGAACTATACAGCCACCATTACAGAGAGCAAGACAAACATTTTTAGCAAGCCTGCTAAGAGTCTTCTAAATTTGCAGGAGGAGCCTTTTCAGAGCGTTATTAGGAAAGCATAAACCATTCATTATAATACATCTTCTATCCACCACTTTAGCATGAATCACCACACCGTGTAAACAGGCTAGAAATCATATTTATGGTAGGGCTCAAAGTATCTCAGAATGTCAGAGGAAGGAAAAAGCTATTACAAGAGGCAGGCATGTACAAAACCTCATAGTCCAGAAAGGTACTAGAAAGGTACTAAGCACCTAAATCATTCACCTAAACGTTTGCAGTGATTGACAATGTTTCTGTACCAGACCTGGACATTTCACACTATTGCATTTTATCACAAATTAAAATTTAGAACCCTTTGAGTAAAAAAAATTAATTTTACCGGCTGTACGGAACTGGTCTTCACAATTTATTCTCAAGAGTGAAACTCTCTTTCGCAAGGGCCTTCTGCCCCATACAGCCTATTCAAACACAGAGAGGATCCAGCTTACCCCAAACTGAGTTGGGCTGGAGGAGCTCAAGCACAGCAGAGTTTTGGTGCCATTGGAGGAGGCTTTTGGCAGCTGGCTGCCTGCCAGGAGCTGCAGGCTACAAGGTGAAGGGGTGGACAAAGGCCACTGCTCAGCTGCTACACTGACCTTCAGCTATGCTGATCTGCAATAGGAATGCACCCTCTGGCCATGCTTGTGCTTCCACATGCTTCCTTGGCTATCTGCAACACCACACACACAGATACACACACACACACACACACACACGCACACGCACACACACACACACACAACACCGAGCTGGCACACACAGCCCATGTCCATACTGCACACAAGGCCTCTAGTCCTGCTGCTGCTCCACACGCAGGCAGTACAGCAACCAGATGTGCTCACCAAGGCATACTGCATGGCTACGACAATCAGACACCACCCCGAGGTCGAATTGCAAGTAACTTGAATTACAGACATGGGCAAAAAAAATTCTGTGTCTCTCCACCTGAAGGAATTAGTGTTTTCTGACATCACAGTAATAAAACTTCAAAGCCTTATTAATGCAAGCTTTACTACTGAAGTGACAAGGGCATTTATTTCCAGAGCCAGACACTTGAAGGAATACCCCACATGGTAGATAGCATAACTATCCCGTATTTCCAGTATAACAGAGCTACTTCTACTACACTGAAGCGCATATGATAACAGAAGAGGGCCTGGGCCCTTCCCCATATCATCTGCATACCTGTTGCTATCACACAGCTGCTCTCAAGTCTAGTTTCCTGTGCAGTACAAACAGCATACCACTTCCCCTACAGAAAAAAAAGCCCTTGCTTATTCTTAATTGACGATGGAAATACTGTCATATTTTCCACTAGCCAAGCTTGAAACCATTACTGAACAAACCTTCATTAATTTTTCCACAACATTTTGCAGAAATGTCAGGAAACAGCTGCACCAGAATGATTAACAGTCCTTATCACTAAGGCTTCATTGGCCAACTTCAAATTATATAGGTTTTCTTCTTTCAAAATTCTACATTTAGTGATATTTTTTATTCTTCAGTTGATTGTTTCAGTACAACACTTTCTCTCCAAAAGTATCTGGTTGCACAGGTTCAGTGGCAGACAGACATTTTACGACCAGTGGAAGAATTTGCAGTTTGGAGCTGCATATTTCTAGGAAAAGATTGCTTCCTGCAGATTGCTCAGCTGTGTCTTTCTTGGATCAAATTCAATGAAATTCACAACTTGCAGTCAGATTGCATTTGCCAGTCAGGCTGAATTCATTACACTGACATAATCTTCTCTTGCTGCATTTTCTTACTCCTTTCTTTTCCTGTCCTTCTCTTTTCCTTGTCCTCTCTCTCTCCCCACACTCTCTTTCTCACGTCTTCTTTGAGCTATAGCATGTGTCATAACTTATCATACAATGCCCTGTACATTTTCTGGCAAAAACAAGTAGAACAGTACACATCACCATCCCAAACATGCAAACACTGAGATGCTAGAAGGCTTAGTACCAAATGAAGGTGCAGCCATCTGGAGGTAACTGCTAGTATGGATCTGAGCTTCCCAACTGGCTGAAACTTTGCAGTCTCAGAACTTTTTAGCAAAGTGTCAGTGAGCAAGAAACTCCAGTCACACGGATCTGCATAGGACACTGGATTGTAATTTTTCAAAAATGTAAATTCTTCAAATTTTCTTTAGAACACAGCAAGGTTCATAGGATTACTTTTAAAGACAGACATTGCAGTGCAGTGTAGTGTCCTGCTTATATTTTGACATTATTTAGGGTTACTATAGCATGATAAGTAACAATAATTCTGCATGTATGTTACTGGAAGATTTAAAATTACAATTGTTTGCTCCATATCTTAATTGAAGCCATAAGCCTCAAATCTATAACCCTAGGATATTTTTAGACAGAGGGAAATATAGATGCAAAGAGGTGTATATATATATGTGTCTTGGAAGTGAAATAAAATTAATGCCAGCAAGTGGGAAATTAAGTGGCTCAAGTGTTCAGGCTGTTATGATCTCCTATCCTGAGCAAAAAGTAGGGTACTTGTAGAATTATAAAGAAATTAAACATATAGAGATTTATCTAGGTATTATAAAGAATCCTTCCAGATTCCTGTATTTCAAGACCATTTGCATGTCTTGCTTTTGAAAAGTATCTCTCGCACAGCAGTGTGCACTGCAGCACACCATCCCCACACACCTCTGCTCAGGGAGAACCAGCCATTGATGCCCTCACCCTGTGCTGGGTCAACTCCTGAACTCTTGCATTGCCTTCAGCAGGTATATGGACACCTGGGAGCTCTGGGCCAGGAAGCCTAACACAGAATTCTGGCCTTGTTATTTAACTGGTGCAGTGCTGGCTACGGGAAAAAAAATACAAAACAGCTCTATTTTTAATTATTCTACCAAGATATCTGCTTAGATGGCAGAGATTGCAGCACACTATATTCTGCTTAAAATAAGCATGAATATATATGGGTTCTATTTACAAGATATGAAATACTGCCAAAAGTACGCAGGTTTTTTAAGGATTCGGTTTTATAATACACAATGCCAAATTTCTCCTTCACGATATCCTTTTCTGTCTCTGCTCTGGTTTGAAAGCAGTAGCTCGTGGTGCCAGAGGATTTCAAGGACCGTGTCCTTTCAATAGGCGGGATGTCAGTGCACTGCCATCTGCGGCTGCACGGGCCACATATTGTGTGTAGGGGGGGGAATAAAGTTGCTAGATTTCATTAAACATTTTTTGATAGAAACATGATTTGTACGCTTTTGAGGGTTGGTTTCTGGTTTTTGGGGGTGGGGACGCTCTGAAATAACCAGAAGACAAACACCCGCCGCCAGCAGAAGGGTGGAGGGGATGAGGGCCGGCAGGAGAAGGGTGGAGGGGATGAGGGCCGGCAGCAGAAGGGAGGAGTGGATGAGGGCCGGCAGCAGAAGGGTGGAGTGGATGAGGGCCGGCAGCAGAAGGGTGGAGTGGATGAGGGCCGGCAGCAGAAGGGTGGAGGAGATGAGGGCCGGCAGCAGAAGGGTGGAGGGGATGAGGGCCGGCAGCCTTAGCTGCGCCGGGCGCGGACTTCTCCTTCCACATCCCGCCCGCCCCCACCGCCGGAGCCCCCGCGCCCGCTGCCTCTCCAGTGCAGCCTTTCGTGCCCGACAGCTGTGAGGCTGGAGAGAGCAGTGCCCATTTCTGCCTCCTCTGGACCTTGTCGTGTGTTCCCCCCCCCGCCCCAGTCACAGGCTGTCAGGGAACTGGCGAATGGATTTGCTGTCCAGCCATCCTGCTCGGCCGCCTGCGGGACATGAAAGAAGAAACGTGGTTTGCCTCTCTCTGGCTACTAGTGGGACCAGAAGCAAGTGCTCTCCATTCCCCGAGTTTGCACACCTTGAGCTCAAACCTACAGGAAGATGCAGCCTCCTTCTATTCACACTGTCAGCAATGAGCAGGAGGATGTAGGGGTAATGTCACAACAAAAAGAGAGACCTTGAACTTGCTTCACCTTTTGCATAGTCATTTATATTTGGGCAAAGTGGATAACATCTCCTTTAGCACTAGTGTAGTGGTATTTTATGCTCACTCAGCATTCAGTTTACCCTGGTATAAATAGCAAAAAGTTTCAGGCAGTAGAGAATCAGGACCAGTATCTTCAAAGGATTCTCGGCCAAAATAAAGCAGCTAGTCCTCCACACCACAGCCTGCAATCTTGCTCAGCTGCAGGAAACGTTCCCTGAAGGACGCCTGGGACTGCTGGTTTGGCAGCATTACGTGTCCTGGTCCTTGGAGAAAATGTGCCTTCCTACCACCCCATGCCTCGTGGCAGAATCAGACTGCAAGCTTTCACCTGTAAAGTAGGCAGTAATAGGGTTCTGTTTCTCAATGGGAGCCTTTTATTAGCTCACACCGCGTATTTACTACCCTACCAGTATTTTAATATCCTTAGCGCACGAGGCAGTGGTACATATCATCACAGTTACAATAACACTGGCTTGAACTATGTTAATTGAGAGCATCTATTCTAAAATTCAGTCTTTCCAAACAAAAAGTGATGTGTGCTATTACTTGGCTGATACATTATCAGGGAGAGTTCTCAGTGTACAAGAGCCACAGCAATAAGGGCCCAGTGCACACAAGTGCCATTAAGTTACACGCTAACAAAAGCTGAAAAACGTATGCTAAAAAGCCATTTCAGAGGATGGCCACCATACTCTTGTGTACCACAGTTCTCAGTTTTCCACTTAAATCCTTCCTAGTGAGTCAGGACATGGCCAGGTTTCCATACTCCAGCAGTGTTCCATTACTCCTCCTTATAAATTTCACATGCTGTTAATGCTTTCCAAACTGGCAACAGAGCTCAGGGGTGCATGAGGACAGCTTATTTTCCTGCTGAACTTTAAACAGAAATTCCACAGGACTGCTGGCGGGGGTAACAACTCTGCTGACAGCCATCAGTTCACACCCTCTCGTCCACCCAACTTTGATCCCAGGCTGCACAGAATTATCTTGGTAATGCTCAGAGATTGCAGACTCCCATTGCAGGGATCTTGAGAGGGATCCATAAGAAGAGATATCCCATACAGCACCATCCTGGACTCCAGAATATTTGAGATCAGTTCCAGAATTGAGTAAAGGTTCAAGGGATTGCCCTTCTTAATTTAGCCTTTTCTTGTTGTGGCACATGTTTTTATTTTATATTTTACATTTTACAGTTTTATGTTTAATGGGTTTCTCCTATGTTCCCCCCGGGTTTTCCCTACAGTTGGTTTGTCCGTAAGTTATATCCTCCCTCTAGCTGTCCCTCATTATATCCCCACCCTTTATTCTAGCTCATTCCCTGTTTGTCATTGTAACCCTACCCTTATTCCCGAACCTTTCCTGCCAGTCTCATCCTGAACGAATCCCTGATTGTGACACCCACCAGGGGTTCCCCTAATCTTCGATGTGACCTCCCCCTTCCTCCCCCTACCCCAATTGGTGCTGAAGTTCTGACCAAATCCCCTCATTCCTCCCCCAGAATTTCCCAATTGGTTACGTGTTTGTGTTCTCCCACCCATTTTTAACCTCCTGCACACCCGTGCTTAGGGTTCTCTGCTGGGAACCCCACAACTACAATAAACTCACTTTGTTGAAACCCTGCAGCAGGGGGCCTGCTCCTTCTCCTTTATTCAATTCCTGACACTGGCGAGAGACTCTACCCTGTCGAGCAAGTGGCTCAAAAGGTTCTGCCTTCCATAATCCCCAAACTGAGGCAGTTCCCCACAGCTGGCGCGGCGCTGGTGTGCCTCTCTGAGCTAGCCCACACTCCAGTGGCTGCGTCACCTTCTTTAACTGAATTCATATATGGAATGAAAATTACATCCTACACTATATACATAACTCTGAAAAATCTGGAGGGGTTATTTCAAAATATGTTTTGTGTTTTCTTTGAACACCTTCTCCCATGCTCATGATATCACATGAGAATGTCCAGTGTCTTCCTTATACACCTAGTTTCTATGGCTGAAGATAAATACTGAATAATTTAAAAAAAAGGAAGTCAATGAGAGAGATCAAACTTTCCTTAACTTTCACTCTTTCAAGCTTGTATTGTTAAATTCTAAGGGCTAACAATTCTTTGACTGTCAAGGATGTACAGAGAAGATTAGAGGAGCTTCTCAGTGCTTCAGGTCTCCTATAGCAACAAAAGTAACTATGTGTACTGCACACAGGCACAGGTTTTGGGACAAAGTGTGAAAACTGACCAACTTGGGACTACTAACCCAAATAAACATAGTGCTGCAATCAGTAGCTGAAAATAGACCTATTCTTGACAAGATAAATTGTCTTTTGAATTACTTGATGTCACAGTAAGGCCTATGTTGGGGATCCACTAAATTTAAGCTATCTAGGGTGTCACTGCATACAATAACATCAGCGCTTTCATAACTGCAGTTTCTACATGCCCAATTGTTCAAGACCCAGAGGAAAAATTAAACCTTGAACAGTACTGTCCCATGGCGCACTTGAAATGGCAAGATTGGCAAGCAGAAATCACCAACTTATATTTTAGGACAAAGTAAATAAAAATCCCCAGACATTTCAGATAGAAAAATCTCACCCACCATATCTTCTTGTGTTTCTACAAGGACACTTTTCATCTTGTTTAGTTCAAGAAGCAGAGTCTCTATATACTTCATACAAGAATTGTATAAGAAAAGGGAAAGTGGAAAACCAAATATGTGCACAAAGCAAAGTAATGTCACTTTCAAATTAACAAAAACCTTCCCCAAAAGAGAAAGGTCTCTAATTTTGGCAAAAGCTGCTTTCATTTGTAACAAAAGGACACATAATCAGGATTTAAATGTGGTGACTTCCAAATGAAGCCTTTTGAGAAAGAACAACTGTACTCTCAGACTCACTTCCCTAGCTCATGCAAAACCAGCCTTCCTTCGTTCTCCTACCTGGCTCCTGCCATCAAAGGTGCCAGTGAGTAATGGCTCCAGTCAAAGCAATTGGGTTCACTACTCCAGCAAATATGGCTGTTGACTCTCTCTTCCACCTATTTGGAAAACAAATATTAAAGATTTTTAATGACTGTGATTAATTCAGCCTGCAGTTTGATTTTATAAACTAACTGACTTTATGGTGTTGGCTACATCAACACATGTAAGAACTTCAGGAATTGTCACAGTCCTTCAGAGCATTGTGGCACCAGCAATCAGTAATCCTGTGGTTTTCAACTTGCTGTGGGCTAGAATATACATCAACTAATGTATGTCAAAGTGAAAACAATGGACATACAAGGCCAGTAGGTGCATACAATGATGTATTTTCAAACACAGTATAAACAAAAAGCAGGGTAAACACAAAACATGAAATGTCTTTGTAGCACCTTTACATTTAGGCCTTGCCATTCCAAATGCTCTGCCTAATTTCTGTCTAATTTTGAAAACATCATACCCGAATCCTAACTTAAGAGCACATAATTTTTAATTAAATGCAAATTCTTTCCAGTTATTGAACCAGAGCAACATCATTGTCTTTCATCCTGCTTCTTTTCTATTTAGCACTGTGCTGTAAAAGTGAGATCACCTCTAGGAACTTCCTTTTCCATATGATGGTAGTATGTTTTAGAAAGTAAGTTATTACACACACTGTGAAAAACAGTCATAATCCTTACATTTCTCTTTACATGTGATGGCACTCTGGGAAGGATCACAAAGAAAGCACTTTCTGCATACGTAAGACCTGCTGTAGGCATGTGTGCAGGAGTGCATATGCATCCGAGGCACAGAGCACCAGGAGATGTGTTCATTAATGTGTTAGCCACAGGCTGCCCTGCTTACACCTGCAGGGAGTGGGTTATTGAATGCCCCTAACTGGGGCACACAGACAAGGCACCAGGAACTGGAGACTCAGCTCTAATTTATACACAGCAGAGCTGACTGAAATGCCCACCTTGTTAATACTGAGGCAACAAACCTTCAGTGATCTTGTGGTGACAACATACTCCAACGGGCCTGGCTGTTCTGATTTTGCCAAGACTGGTGTGAACACACAGACAAACACAGTGTGCATTTTGTTCAGGGCACTTTACTTCAGGCTTCCCTGTGTCCCTGAATACCTCCATGTGAGATCTCAGGCAATGTGATGGGTAGGCAACAAGTGTGAGCATCCCAGGGGGATCTTCTCCTGCACAGGGCAGCCCTCCAGGGGTGCACGGGGTCCCAGCAAGAACCACAGCTCATGTCGCCCCTTCTCCTGCTCTTTTGCCCTGGCTGTGTCATTGGGCACTGGCTGGCTGCCATCTCAGGGCATCAGGTCACCACAGCAGAAGAAGGTACATGCTCCTCAAGGCTTACACAAGTCATGGTAGAGGAGCATGTCAGAGGACTTGGACAGGAAAATCTCAAACTTAGCACAGCTAACTTGCAGATTTGTGCCCGTGGCCTGACCATACCATACCCTGAAGCCAAAGCAAACTTCGCTCTGCTTCCAGCAGGGAAAGCCTGTCGGGGTGGGCAACCCTTGATGCTTCCACTGTTAGCAAAGCACAGATGTGAGCTGGTGAAAACAGGGTGCCAAAAGCTGAAAGGTAAAGCAGGCCTGGAACTGGCTGGCAATAAAACTTATAGGCTTATGCTGTTTTTCCCTGCAATGTTTTCTACCAGCAACAAAAACAAATAGCAAATGATAATGTGTTATTGACCAGAAATGTTAACAGCAGTCTATACAGGCATCTGAGTATATAAAATCACATATGCTCTGGCTGCAGCCCCTGGCACTTTATCACACCAATCTACAGCTTTCTAGGAAATTATCTGGGTGTGAAGCCAGGAACCACTTTTGAACCTTTGAACAGACAGGACCCAATATGTTTTTAATCTGTTGGTGAAACCTTGGCACAGCTCTATTCAGGGGCAAAACTCTATATTTAGCAGGACCAGCATTTCAATCACTGCGTTTACAACTGATCTGAAAAATGTCCCAGCCAAAAAAAAAAAGCAAAGCAATAAAGAAGTCATGACTCCTTATTCTCCCATCCTTCAGTAGGACCTAGGGATACTCTGGATTGTAGCATCCTCCCCCTGGTGTGGCATGGATACCTTCCAGCCATAAAGTAGATCCCTCTGTACTTTCACAGGTTGAACTGTTTTAGTGGATTTAGGTTTTAGAGGCTATACTTGCACACAGTTATTTTTAATTAACATGCATCATGAACTTATCTATCCTATCTGAAACCTAAAGACAAGGGTTTTTATTCTCATTTATACTCAATCCTCTCTATGGCACCCTGGCAGAAGCAGAGGAGACTTCCATGAAAAGAGAATAAAGCCGTAAGTGAAAGATATCATTTATGGAACAAAATCACACTTCTGCTGCTCTAGCTTCATAGAGAGTCTTTACATTGAAATCCATGAGGACACTATATTCCATTTATATATTCCTAACTTATTTTAGCTCAAAACTGATAGAATCTGATATCTTCCCTTTTGCTGTGGTAACCTCACTGTTTTCAACATGGTTCCTCAAGGAATACTCTGGCATCTGATCCATTCAATGCAGGCTGGATGAGTTTCTGAGTATTTAAGAAACTTACAATGAGACAAAATATTATCCAAACCAAGATCTGGTTAAGGACAGCAGGGTTTTGTCCTGGAAGTACTGGTGCATTTCCTTACTAACTTTGTATCTCACAGCAGCACTGGTTCTAGCAAACAGGATGTGGTCTGAAGGAACAGCCAACCTGCAGAGTCTAACAAGTCTAGAAAATCCATATGTTGTCAAACAAGACTTTGCTGCCTAATTAAAGCTCCTACAGCTATTGTTTGGATAGTAAAACCAGGCACTTTAAATTTGTTTTTATCACTGCATTAGTAAAAATTTGAGCAATCTTTTGTTCCTTTGCTGCAGAAGAAAATGAGCATGCCACGAAAGACAGACAGCAATGCAACCACCACTGCTGAGCATTTTCTAGTGTTTATAAATTGCTATGAATTTCTTACAAATAAGAAATGATTGAGCAAAAGGAAATGACCTCAAGTTGCATCAGAGGAGGTTTAGGTTGGATATTAGGAAAAACTTCTCTGCGGAAAGTTGTCAAGCCTTGGAACAGCCTGCCCAGGGCGGTGGTTGAGTAACCATCCCTGGAGGTATTTCAACGACGTGCTCATGGTACTTGGGGACGAGGCTTAGCTGTGGACTTGGCAGTGCTGGGTTAACAGCTGGACATCCAACCTAGACCATTCTGTGATTCTATGTGGTTATACCTGGTCATGACTCTCCTAATCTCCTGCAGTTGTTTGCCAGCCGTTGGGACTATGAATAGACAAGTTCATCAGAAGGGAAATGAGAGTATGAAAATCACAGCATGTCTCACTGTTTGGAAGAGCTTTTTTCAATTGGAGCTTTGCCTCTCAAGCACTCTGGGAACAGCTTTTTTTACGGGACCTGGAAACACAGGCAGAAGTGCTCTGATAATGACTCTTACACCATCTGCTTTTGAAAGATTGCTAGCAGCCTTGGCAACCTCTGTACTCATTTTCTAGTCAAAAAAACTACACCTTCAGTGGTGAAAGAAAAATGTAACAGAGATATCAGAATCATCTGACTGTAAAAATTAACTAATGTCATGGATCAAAACCAAAATCTTTGCTTTATATTACTTCTTACGTATTTGTTAAACTGACACTGTAAGGTCAGAGTTACAGAGTTACCCCGCTACGGAGGGTAGGGGGTTGACAGGGAGATTCCTGTCAGAAATCTCAAGGGTATTTTAATCGCAAACTAAAATTTTTGGAAAGCAACTCGATAATATTTTACTCTTAATTATTCAAAGATTCTGAAATAGTACAGTAAACAGGTAAAATTGCTTCAAGAGTACAAAGAGTATAAAGACATGCCCATGTTACTCCTTAACTGGCTTGCAGCAGGTAGCATCCAGCACAGACTGTAACTTACCATGGTTTGGGAATTTACCTAAAGCCTCACTTCGACCAGGTCTGTAAGGTACCATTAAGTTGCAGATGGGTTCCAGGATTATACAGAATAATTTGTACTAAAGAAGAGCCAGGCAATATGGGTAGAAAAATGTGAACACTTCTGAAGGGCATCAACAAACAACTTGAATTGATGGCTGGTAACTCAAAACAGTGGGGCTATATGCAAATCTCCCACTCCAAACCATCTTGGCATGACTTCTCTTTTTACAGATGTTTTCTTACTTAATGCAATGAATTGACCATAAAAACTTCTCTACTGTAATATGAGGAGTGTAAAGCCATTTTGAGTGGATTTCCTAATATTTAAATTTTTAAATTTTCCTATTTTTCTCTTTTTGCTTCTTTTCTCCTTTTCAAATACAGAAGGTCCATAAAACTCTGTGAATTATCGTCTGTAATGGGAGAAATAAAAAGTCTAAAATTTGCTTGATTGCAACTATGATGCATTAAGTTCCAGGCATCAATCTCAATCGCAGCACTTTTTTCTCCAAATGGGCAATATTTTACAGTTACCGCTCTCTAAACGAAACACAATTTATTATACACACAATTTAATAGCTGTGGCAACTAAGACTAGAAGCAAAAAAGTCTTCTGACATGTGCAAGGTAAAAGCAGTGTCATACTTTAAATTGACCTCATATGATCAATGCCAGAAGACAATCACCTGTGAAATGATGTTCATGCCCTGATCAAATGCAATCATACCATATGCAATTGAATTTGGAAAAAGTGGAAGAAAATTACTCCCATTAGTTTACTGGTGTTCTTAATGTTTTCACACAAATCAACTTAGAATAGATGAATTAAAATACTTAAAGCAACTCTACCTTTGCCCTCTTAATTCCAGGTCATTCTGGCAGCTCCCGATACTGCAGAAATATGTTTTCATACAACCAGTTTGATAAAATTAACGGATCAAATTCTGAACTACTTCTGAAGTAAAAGGTATATAATTTATTTTTGAATGAAATGTCTCTATGCTGTAAACATTTTTGTCTTCATTATTAAAACAGCAAGAGATTTGAAGCCTGCTTTATTTTTCAGTATATATGTTTCTTTTATTTTCCACAGTTTTCTCAATAGGAGTGTAACAGCCCATTTAAATTCGTTTTATAGACAGCTTTTCTTCATTTTGGTATCCTGCTAACACCGTGTTGCAGATCTCAATGCAAAGAGCACCAAGAAATCTTTGTAAATTTTCAGTTTGTTCAAATTTGAACATGCATAAATTTATGTGCATACATATGTGTTTATCTACATAAATATATGTATATATCCATATGTACATATTTATACATATTATATAAATAAAAATAGACATGTTTACTAATGCATGTGTGTTAGTGAAGCTGGTTTCATTTATTTATTTATTTATTTTATCTCAGGCTCTGCAATCCAAACAAAATTTAACTAAAAGGAACACCTCATATGAACTTTGTTTACTTTACACACAGATAATTCAGTTTATTAAAACCAAGAACTTAATTTCTTCTTGGGAGCCTCCCTATGTTATCTCCTCTATCTTCAGAGCCCAGTCTGCACAGGAGCTTATTTTGCTGCTGCCACTGAAACTATGATTTTGAGTTACTCTTTTCCACTTCAGCCAGGAGCTAAATTAGCAAGAGCACATCCCCCTAAGTATAGATCCATAACCTCACTGCAAATAACGGTTTAGACACTGCCAGCTGAGACCAGCACCCTCACTAACCAGGCTTGATGCTTTTAGACAATGGTCAAGCTGACAATTGACACAGTGTCCTCAAACACACATTGCTCAACCCATTTCCCTAGCCTGCTTCTGCCAAGAGGGCTGTTTGTGCAGGCAGCTGGCAGGAAGATGGGAGTACATCTGGAGATCCTCCGAGAGTAGGCAGGGAAAATGAAACAGATCTCAGCCAAGCCCAAGATAGGATTCTAGGTAAAGCTCATGTTCTGTAGGATCTAAACACGTTCTTTGGCAAAACAGACTTTGGCAAAATCATCACAAGGAACCTCCCACACTGAGTGGCCTTGGCTTCCGTTCTCTCTTTGAATGACTACCCTGCTATGACAGCCATGCATTGCGGAAAACCAATACAGCAAGGCGCACAATGAAGAAACTGAGGCAGAGGCACTAAGTGGCCATTAAGGCAACTAAGCAGGTAGGCTACAATACGGCAGCTATCCCACTAGACCATGGCAATCACTTAAGCTGTCAAAACGATCTCCATCTCCATGGAAAGACCATTGCAACATCAAGCCCATGGCAAAGTAATAGCCACAGTGCTGGACAATCTCACCAGTAGGTGAGCACTTATCCCTGAGAAGCTGGCAACTGGTCAGTTATGCAGGATACAAGGAGGGAAGTGGAATGTTTGCAAGCAGTAGAGTTTTGTCAGCAGGGAAAATAATCTAAGGACTTGGGATCTGTTTACAGAGTTCTGGTTGTTACCTGCAAAATCTAAGCCAAGGTTTCCTATAAAATAAAACTAAGAGCTCAGTGAGTCTGGTGTTAATTAAAAGTTTAGACTTCACTCAAAGCACTTTGAATTTAGACCAGGTAAGCTGAGATCAGTCTCGGACAGTTACAGAGACAGCTCGTACAGCACAGGATTACACAACTGTTGTTTCAGGTTGGCACCCCCGGTGTTAACACCATCACTGGCAGCTGATCATTAGTCTTGAAAATCTGAATGGGCCACCAAACCATCTCTGAGCACATACTTTCACAGCACTTCTGCTGGACATCATGTGATCTCTTTACAAGTAAATTATCTCACTATCCTTTGTTATTGCCACGTCCAGAGAGGGGCTGTTTAAAGTGTCCTCTCTCACAGTCCCTCCACTCTGGTCCTCCAAGTCTTAAGACTACCAAGAGAAAGGCAGCAAAATGAAGTCTTTGGTCCTCCTCAGTGAGGCAAGGTCCCTCTACACTGATGTCACTCTGCTGTTGGGGTGTGCTCAGTAAGTCAGTAATTTATCAGGAGCATGGGCTCTATCCATACATGGCAGGCTGGAGGAGGAATGACCTCAAACTCCAGTTCTAATCCCGGGGGCGTTGCCAGAGCACAGTGCTTGAGTTTGATGCATGAAGCGCAGAGATATTTTCAGCTACTGAATCATACTTTTGGCTCCACAGCTACCTTGAACTTCTCCTTAGTTTTGTTTGCAATTTTTTGCATTTTGCGATCACCATTGACTCTTAGAAAAAGAAAAATAGGTGGTGTTTTAAAGAAACCCCCACACACACATAATCATAAATGTGAAGATTTTTTTTTTAAATAATTTTTAAAAAAATCAGTAACTTCTATTTTATTCTCTTGCATGTGTGGAGAAGTGGAGTCAAACAAATTACTAATAGATTATGGTGCATCACCAATATCTAGCTTCTTTATTTCGCATTCTAAATATATGCTATTAAATGCTGCCAGTGAATGCTTTCTAATGATTTTTATATCCAACACAAGAATGAAAGAGTCTGAAAAACAAGCCAGTGCAACAGCAGTTAGCTTGAACACAGCTACACAAGAGCTCTTAGCTAAATATCCCTATAGCTAAAGAAAAATATTTTGCTGTATTTGCCCCATGAAACCACATTCACTTGACCACAATTCACAGCCATAATTTGAAACTGGAAGTAATGAAAAAGCAAAACATCATTTTACAATATAATGGGTGTAAGTCTTAATTGACCTACCCTGCCCATTACAACTGCATCACCTCTTTGTCACTGTGCCCTGAGTCTACTCTCACTGATTTGGGAGGAAAGCTCCACCAGAGAAATTATGCAACCTCATTCACACATAAGCAACTCACTTAATTCCATCTCTAATCAGTAAAGTCAGTTCAGCAAAGCAAAGCATGTGCTTAAGTCAAAAGCGAATAGGTAATGTGCATCTTTTTGAATAGCATTTTTTCACAGAGGGAGGATATTGCATCGAACTTCCCTAGATTTCTTTTGGAGCTCATCAGGCTGGAAGAAGGTAGAATTCAGCTGTTAATGAAACTGTTGCTCATGCTTGTAAAGTACAGGTCTTTTTAACTCACACATAGATCAGTTAAGCAAAAACAAATTTTACAAAGGCTATGGGACATATCCTTGGAATGGACATAGATATATATACATACCACCCATGGATTGCAGGGACCACAGAGGCAGGAGTGAACACAAAAAAAAAAGCGCTAAGAAGGTATCATAGAAAATTCTGTACATACATTGCTGATGAGTCTCACTGAGCCTTTTCACAGAGTGAAGTGGGAGCTTTTCTTATCTACTGGAAGAAGAGTGAAAAATAATGGGCATTTCAACTCTTCATTTACATTTTCCTCATGCAGCAACATGAAAAGAGTGGGGATAATGAGCACACTGATAAGAATGTGGCTCTTCCCTTGATGGACTGAAGTAACAGGGCAGCCTCTAACATCCTCTGAAACCTATTCTTTTCCTTTGAATTTCCTTCAGTTTTCACAAGCAATATTAATCTAACAGAGATGACTTCCGGCCAAGCACAGATCCCCAGGAGCATTCCTTGACTGCAGACAAGTGGGAAAGGGAAAGCCTGTTGCAAAGAGCAGGGCTGGAACCAGTCATGGGGAATTTATGCCTGGCAGCAGGCTGCACCATTTGTCTGCTTCTGCCCTTCTCCCCAGATGAAGGAGCCTTATCTACCTTTGCAGATATCAGAATCAATTACAAATACCATGGGGCTGCCCTAAATTATGCTCTGCTGCCCGAGGCTGCTTTCTCCCAAGCGAGTCCCCACAGAAAAAGGCTGTGGGGAATGTGGGGAATGGAGCACTGAGGGCCAGGCTCTACCTGTTCTTCTGCTACTCCAGCTGCTGTTAATGCACTGACTTGTTCTGTGTTTGAGATTGCAATCTGTCCCTGCCGCAAAGGTGCTGCCAACCGTATAAATGTTTTCAGAAATTTAACATCTCCAGAAAAATACACGTTATGCAAACATTTTCTCTTTTCCCAGATGACACAACATGGAGCACCAAGTACAAACAAAAATGGACCAAAGAAAGGGCAGAGGCATTGTGGGGAAAAAAAAAACCTCACTTAGTGAAGGGCTTCTCTGCTCTCTTTACAACCATCAGGACAGTGATAATGCTGAACTGGCTGGTCAGCCACAAAAATTGTATAAATTGAGACACAGAAGAGACAATTGAAAGCAAGGAGACAAAGAGGAAAAATAAATGAGACAACAGATGGAAAGCAGAAATGCAAAGTCTAAACTGGAGCTGTGATTCTGGTGGTAAAAGTCACATTTAAGAAAAGTTCAGTTTGCTTTCCAGTTTTAGAGAGGAAAAGAGTTTTCTTATTAAAAAACCCCAGCTTGTTAGCTGAACTGCTGTGTTTTCCCCACATATTCTGTGGGACAGGAAAATTATTTTTCTCCAAGCCTAGGAATTCAGAAACACTTCTAAGAAAGGGCAAAATTCTGACAGCCCTCTGGTGGTATGCTAGTACTGATGGGAGGGGAGAGGAAGGTCACATCAATAAAATCTATAGCCACAAGTGAAAGAGCTGTGTTTTAGTTGCTGCTGGCCAGGGGTCTGTCCCTGGCACTGTTCAAAGCTCTCCCACGGCAGCACAACCTCCTTAGTCTTTCTCCTTTACTAGCATGACTGTTACAATTAGGCAGGAAAAGCGTAGTTATTATTGTAGCAATGTTTTTGTAGGTTTATTTGGCAGCTTTTCAAGCAGGATTTTAGTATAGTTTTGATAACAAGCAAGTATGGGAAAAAAGGATTTCCACATTGGCCAAAGAAAAAGTTGTGGCAAGACTACCTATTTTTAACATGGTTTATTCCTAGCACTATTTCAGACACAGTATTTTCTCTCCCATCTGTTGACACAGTTGTTTTGTTTCTCTAAAGACATAGTTGTCTGTCTCTTGGAAAAAAAATGAACACTAACACCATGAATACTTGTAGAGAAAAACATGAGACCAAAACCCAGTCAAACAGTGATTTGGTCAAAAGGTTTTATGACTGCAACATACAGCAATTCTTCAGATACCTCTTAAAATTTACATACTGTGAATCTATAAAATTCAGATCTGGTATACTCAATAATTAACTAAGATGGTTTATTGATCTAAGGGGTCTGACTGCAAAGCTACTATTGGAGCAATGTACCAGTCTGTTCAGCAGGAATGCAGACACAGAATGAGGTGCAAACACTTTCTTTAATAAGGGAAGGAAAATGTAATGAGAGCACCAAGGGGAAAAACATAAACCCCAAAGGCTAAAAAAATTAAACCGGTAAAACAGGATGAAACATTAAGCAATTCTTCTAACACTCGGGTTGCCAGGCTGTTTTCTCTGATTTTTAATGATAATTTTTTTTGCCTTGCTGGATTGCTGGAGTTCATGGTTATGATCTCGCAGGCAATCTGAAAACCTTACCTCCTCTCAAAGGCATTTCAGACAGCTTGAGAGCTGGTAGGTGGAAGCAAATTAAACTGAAGCATGGCTAAGGTAGGACCTCTGCAGATCACTGAAGTACCTCTGTTCTTGTAGAACAGCCTATTTGCTGGAAAAGCTGCAATATGAAAACCTGATATATTAAAGGTCAAGACTCCAATACACAGCAGACTCATCTGTATTGTGTTTTAATTTCTTTTTATGCTGAGAGGTGCCTAGGGTTCTGCAGAGGTGACAGAAAGATAAATCATGCATGATAAACTGGAACAGAGGACAAGGCTGTATCCAGAATAGGATAGCTCTGCTGGTGCAGCTGTCCGAGCACTCTGTACTGACAGTGTTCCCAGCACAGCCTTCATTCGTACCAGCAAAATTATGTTATTTGCTGGCACAGCTTTTTCTTGAGGTCCTTCTTCCCTCATCCAAAACACTAAAAGTGTTTCAGTAAAAGTAAAGGTTTGTTCTAAGTGTATCCACAGTGAGAGCTTCTGTGTTTACTACAGATCAAGTCAAGGATCATGCCTCTTCACACCTTTGGTCAAGTCAGCAGAGACAGGAAAAATTTGTAAAACGAACATGTTCTTAATTTGACTGGAGTAAGAAGTCCCTTCAATACTGGCTTCTGCCCCTATTGGGAATCTCACCTTCTCATGCACTTTTGCATGAGATAAAATGTCTCACCACACGTGTCCTCATCAGAAAGGTTATGGCATTTCCACAAGCAGAAGAAGTTTCCAGCACTCCCATGACTGACCCCAGCTCCTGTTCCACCTCCTTTCTGTAGAAGGCTCATCCAGTGGGCCCTGCCCACATCAGTGAGGCTGAGCCTGGGCTAAGCACCCTTCCCCAGAGCCACGGGAAGGGGGAAGCAGGGAATGGGCTTGGTGCTGCTGCCTGCTGCAGGCACAGCCTTCTCCCAGGATGGAGAAGGGAAGACATGATGTACAGAGACATGGGGGGAAATAATGCCAAACCAAGTGCCTGGTACTATGTGGTCAGTTTAAGAAAATAACCAAATTCACCAAGATTATGAAAGCAACTCATTTAAGATGTATTTTAAAATTAATTTTATTAGAAAGCTTTCAGGAGCTGTGTGAAAAGTTATTTTCCAGGCGTGCTACGTGGTATGACCTACTGGTCACAATAATTTAAGTGATTTAAGACTTTAAAAATGTCTGTGATTTTCATAAGGGACTTTAACATGCCTTG
Source organism: Bombycilla garrulus (assembly GCA_013400315.1). Taxonomy (NCBI): domain Eukaryota; kingdom Metazoa; phylum Chordata; class Aves; order Passeriformes; family Bombycillidae; genus Bombycilla; species Bombycilla garrulus. The sequence continues at coordinate 620,568 of VXBU01000301.1, forward strand.
GAAGAAATTAGGACCAGCAAAGCATCTGGCAGCATACTCACATGGTTTTCAGCCTGTTAAAAGGGCTTACCTACTTACCCGCCTTTGGTTTGGCAATGTCTACAGGTGCAGTCTTGGCCACCCAGTATTATCTAATTTTTTTTATAAAACATACTGTACCTATTTCTGGAAGACTGGACTTACTCCAGGCTACTATGGTTTCCATACACAGGAAGCTCGAAGGCTTGGGATTAAAACAGCAGGAGGCTGAAAAGAAAATTGAGGACCTGGAAATAACAACTGATAGTCCTGACGCAATCATCACTGAGAACACTGCAGCTCTGAAAAATGTAATCAACAGCCTGGAGAGTAATCTCAGATAAAAGGCTCGGTTTTGGATGGCAGTGGAAAGATCCTGCAAGGACAGTTACAAGACAGGCTCTGATATACTTTTCCATAAGAGTTTCAAGAATTTATCCTCAGCATCGTGTAGGAAAACACAATAAAAAAGCTTGTAGCTATCCAAGCTATCCCAGCATGTCTAGTTTGAAGGAAAATGTTGTTGACTCAGAGCTATGACAGCACGTCTTCCTCTAGCTATGGAAGCTGAAGGTCCTTCTGTCCCTACTTGTTCCACGCTGGCTGAATGCTCATATTTCTACCTCATTCAGTGCGAGCCCTCCACTGACCTTCAACCAAAGCCAACCCAGATGGCTTTGCCAGGAGTAAGAGGCAGAGCACTTCCACAGCTCTTCTGACAAGAAGGGTGGTGGGGTAGTAATCTCCAGCCTGTAAGCAATGGTGATCCATGGGAAGAGGGTCATCTTTAACTTGTGCAGTCCCTTGCAATTCCTCTCCACTGTCTGAGATCTGAAGCACAGATGAAGAGTTATAGAAAAGGCAAGCTGGAAAGTTCAACTTGCTGCATCATTAAAGTAATATCTGGAGAAATAAGCTTACCAGATACACTACTGAACTTAAAGCCCCTAAATAAAAATTACCTATGATGTGGTACTTGACAAAAGGCTCATTTCTTCAGAGCAGACACACAGGTTTTATCTTGAATTTTCAGAACTCATGAATGTTGTTGTACACAAAGTAGCCCCCTTGAATATCCTTTTGTGACAGTCGAGACAAGAAAGAATAAAATACAGACTCCAAATAGTGTACTAAACCAATCCATCTCTACATTGCCTTTTTTTACTATGCCCAGAAAACTCATTAAAAAGCAATATATTTCAAGAAAAAAAATTACTGACCTTTGAAACACAAATAATAATACAGGTGAGCAGAGCCTCCACTAAATTTGATGCCTGTGTTCCAAAAGCTAGGTGCTAGCTCGAACAGATACCCTAACACTAAATGGCAGAAAGATACTGGCTTAATTAAAGAGACTGTCAGGGATTAGCTAAACTTGGTTTCTGATGATGTTTCATATTAATATATGGTATCTTCAAGGCCTGGTTTCCCCAGGAAACAGAGAAAAGGAAAAAACAGGTTTTTAGGCTACCTTTACTTTCTCTGCTGGATTCAGCAGAGCTTTGGTGCAGCTGCAAGCAAAAGACTAAGGAGTATAAGGTGGCAATTTACCAAGACTCATATCCTTAAACCCTCAAGGTTTGATTTTATGTTAAGGCTCTTGCTCAAAAATTAGTAAAACCAGAAAAATGGTGAGAGGTTGTTCTGACTGCAGAAGCTCCAACCAAGGAAAAACTGCCCTAGGAAAGGAGACAAGAAAAGTGCACAGGACTTTAAAATGCTTTTTGGATAACAGAGTCAACACATAAGGCCCAAAAAATGTTTCTACCAGGAAAACATAATGCCACTACTAAGAAACAGCAGAGATCAAGCTAAAGGCTTTTCATGAAGAAAAAAAGACACAACAAACCACAGTGATCACTCAGAAATTCAGATATAATGAATGGTTAAGAAAAGTGATAAGGTAGGAAAAAGGAACAAAACAGATCCCTACTGAATTTTACATTTCCAAAGAATTATTCAAATACCCACTTGAGCATTTCCAGAGATTAATACTATCAATTCTGATTCAGGCAGTTACAACAGGTATATTAAAATTTAGTCAGTTATGTCCCAAATCATTATTGCACCGTTCCAGAAACTTTGTGACCACCATAAACTGCTTACACGATACAAGAGCAAGCACTCAAAGAAAAGAAGCTATTTTTTTTGTGTCAGGACTACTTCATGGGAGACAAGCAGAATAACAAGATCCCAGGAAGAGGCTCCAAACAGAGCCTGATGAACCTTGCATGACCTTAGATAGGTAAAGCACTGCTCACAAGTTCTCTAAGGATTGCTCACTAATACACCAATCCTACGGCAGTTTCAAATGTGATTAAAAGAATCAGTAAATTGAGTCAGAATTAACTTTGCTGGGGCTACTCCATTTCTTTAATTCTGACAAGTCAAAGAAATTCTTAACTTGAACTGCAGATGTAGGTTTTGGCACCTATGCTCCAATGCTTTTCATACCATTTCACTACAACTGCAAATGAGCAATGAAGTCCTCAGTGGGTTTGCAGATCATCACAGCAACATGATCAGAAAACTTGATACAAATATCATAAAAGTCAGTGGAACCTGGATTGAGACCAAAGAGAAATGCTCTTCCCTGCCAGGCGATACATCATGTTGCTTCTGTGGATGAAAGTGAGTCTTTGCCCATGGACCAATTTTAACTACTTAACAACAGAGCCTGCTTTTGAACAATGTAGTGTCATGAAAGAAAACATAACCTGGCATAGAGGAAACGTCTTCAATTAAAAATTCCACTGACTACAGTCACTGCTGAGTAAGACTATCACACTATTACTTAAGAGTATGCACATACATATAAACATACGCATGCACTGGCTTATGGATCTGTAAGTTCTCTGAGATCTCCCCTGGAACCTGCACCACGACAGACATTTCTAGAAGGAGGGATGTGACATAGATTGTATCTCACCTCCCATGTGAGATCATTCTCTAAAATTTTATACATTTCCTATCTTTAAAATATGGAGATATTCTTGTGAAAAAGAAAAAGTATAATTCTAAGGAAGAAAACAAAATGTTTTAAGTATAGCCTAAATATGTATATTTTATTTTAACACCAATTTCCAGAGATTATGCATAAACGTGAACACACCACTGAATTTATGTAATAATTATCTGGCATTTTACATCTGCTATAAATGCAAAGCAATATTGGTCATTTTTTATCTTACATGCTGTTCTCAGTGCAGAGAGCTATAACAATTCCCATACCAACTGGAAGGACAAGTCAGTCTGACAAGAGCTGAATCTGAAGAGAACAAAAATCACAGAAACATTTGTGATGGAAGCCACCTTTAAATGGTTCATCCTAGGGCACCTATAATAGTCACTTATCGAGTCTAGCCCTGACCAACTCCACACCCTCCCACGGCAGCTTGCTCCACTGACCTAAATGTTGCATAGTAGTAACCCCTTTCCAATAATGGACAGTCTGGAGCAAAGTACTCCCTGCTGTAGTTTAACCACAGTATTTTGCCCCAATTTCTCTTCAGCAACATATGAAAATCTCTTGCCCTGTTCATTCCAGCCCTTGCAGATACATATGTGCACCTAAAGCTCTCACTCAGGCTCTCTCCAGACCCAATGTATCCAGATTTCTTTTCTCAAACACACTTTCAGCTTGACTTTGGGGTTTTCCATCTTCCTGAAGAGTCCTGTGAATTGAGGTTGCCCTTTGGCTCTTTGATTCTGTGGACTGAAGAGGATTTTAAATATTTGCACCAAGTCTAGTTAGGAATTTAATTTATAAGGCTTGAAGTTAAAAATATGTCATTGCACAACTCCCTGGTTTATAGTGGCATTTGTTCTTTCAAATTTAATATTGTTCTCCCAAGAGATACCTAAAGAAAATCCCACATACAAGATCAATACTCAGATTAATGAAATAGCTGGAATTTAATACCACTATTCTTCAGCATGTGCCCTGTAAATTCCAGAGAACTTGCACCCACACAAACAAAGAGTGTTACCTCCCTGCATAAACTTATGTCACCTCCATTAGGGATTGCACAGAAAGAAGCCACATCAGCACCAAGACTACCTGAACATTTACACAGAACATCTGGAGGCTGCTGAGGCCACGCTAAATTCCAGTAGCAGGAACTTAAAGGCTACTTCTGATATGCCTGGTCTGCAATCATGGCCATGTACTTTGATTTTTAAGTAACACCCTTCACCTAATATATGTGACACACCTGCACTGCCAGCATAGGAGGTTCAGGAGCACAGGAGAAGCTGCTGGCCTCCTCATGCTTACAGAGAGCGTCTTTGGCTGAGGTGCCTGGAGTCACGTGCTGCATGTGCAAGGCATGTGCCACCAAATATCCACCTGTCCCAACTCTGCCAATGCGTAACACAGATCCCTCTCACTAATGTCTGAGCAACCCATGAAGACAGACTGGAGTGGTCAAGTTCTCCATCTGTGACAGAACACCTGTGCTGGTTTTGAAAATGCAATTTCCACAACGGTGGATTTAAAATACAGCATTCATTTGGCGTATCACTGTATCATGATATCTGGGATTTAAAATCAATTATTTGCCTGTAACATAAAACAAGTTCATTTTCCCAAAGAAAATACATGCCTAAAGTGCTAAAGACACATGAAGAGGAGCCTTTTTCTCTGTTTCGACACAAAGATTGGCAGAGCGTATCTGAACAGCTCTGCTCCACTGCTACTTCAAAGGGCTGCAATATAAGACTCATCCAACTTGTTTTCAGAATCAATACATGGAAGGTTTGGGTTTCCTAGTTTTTCATTGTTTCAACAAAGAGAGGACACCACTGCTGGGACTGCCTTTGCCTAGTGCCAGCATGAGAAGCTGTAAACAGATTACAATAGCATGGCACAAGCAATTTCTATATTAAAGAGAGAGCTGTAAAGTCTGATGCAAACAGATAAGCATTACATTTTCCAACATGCAGCTCAGAAGGCAGGCTTATTGACCATAAAATTAATTATATAACCCAACTTGCATTATGTCATCTGAGACCTTGGTTAGGGCACTACCTTTGAGATATATATAAGATATTTATCATATATATAATTATTCCCCCAGAAAACTGTCAAGTTACAGTCCTTATATAACATTGCTGCAGTGCTAACCTGAAGCATAATGACTGTGCTCATTATAGGGTTATTATGAGTTCTGAGATGAAGAGCTGTCAATAATTTAATTTTCTCCATATAAGGTAAAACACTGTCTTTATTGCAAAGGGAATCCCAGTTATATCTGTTGGAAACATTAATTACAGTAATAAACAGGTTAAGAGCAGTAACCACAGGTCTCCCTCCAGCAAGACACGCAAGCCTGTAACACAGGGTGTGCAGGATAAGGAAAAGGGATGCTACAACCTCAGCTGCTGGACCTTGCCTTAGTGTACAGTGCTCTTCATCCTTGTACTGAAGAAGACGGTAGACAATCCTGCAGCGCTTATGGCCCAACAGACTCAGTAATTTTTGTACAAAACATATAATACCTATACAAAGTAAATTTTCTTGGTAGTTCAGTCTAGCCTTTTTTTTTGGTCATTTTTGCTGTCAATTCAGTTCAGTCTATTAAAGACTGTGAAAGGAAATGGTCTTCAGCAGGGATTTGTATTCCAATCACATAAACTCAACTTCTTTCAGAAAGAGAACTATTGACCTGGTTCTTCAGGTTTCAGATAAGTCAGGTCCAACTTTCAGATGCTGCCCTTATGTTGTGATTAGACTTTGCCAATGACTTCCTATTTAATATACCACAAGATAAACTGATACCAGTGCAGTTAGGTTCCAAATGTGTTAAATCAATTTGATAATGACAGGGCAAGTAGGTAAGTCTCTAACTTCTTCCTGTCCATTTGTACAGTAGTGGGTGTTTTGGTCATCTTTTCTTTTAAAGACCTGTGATCTAAAGATCTAAGGCCCCATCTCTACTGAACCACATGTGTTGCTACAAGTTCTTGCAGTAAAAAAGCACAGGTGTTCCTTTCCAAGGATTCCACTGTATCCCTTACCATCAATATCCAGTTGAGTTGCAAAGCGTACTGTGGATTCTGTCAAACCCCTTACTGGGGCTTGTCCTGGTTTGTTACTGGTGTTTTCCTGCATTGGTATTCCCAAGAACCAGCTGGGCTTTGCTCACTGCAGGCCGATGGATCAGCAGGAGATCATGGACCGCTGTAATGCTCGCAGCTGCTTCCTCTGCCTGCTCAGTCTCTCTCTCTCCCCTAAAGCCTGCAGTCTGCTTCAGTGCAGCCAGGGCTCAGGGACTGGGCTGATGGATTAGAACCCCCTGCTATCTACAAGAGATGTTTCAATGACTAACGTTCAGGTGTAAAGGTCACTGAGGATGAAATTAAAATCCTGGAAACAACACGTAATGCAGGCAAGTTGATATCAGCATGTGTGTTACCCGAATTTTTAATTTTGTTACAAACTAGCAAAAGAGAAGAAATTCTAACTTTAGGGCTTCTACTCCATCTGGTTCATCTGCCTGCTCCCGGCAGTTCATCTAGTGCAGCAAAGTACAAACCAGTCATAGTGAGACAGCCCAGTTTCACAAGCTCACTGATATAATGCACTTCAATTTCTTAGGCCCCAACCCACAGTCTGCCACCTTACAGAGCCTCCTCCTGACCCCGGTCCTGCAGGGTGAGCCAGCATTTCACGCCCTCCACTGTCAGACAAGTGACACGGATTAGCAGCTGGAGGTGAGAGAACGGTTGCAAAGGAACTGCAAACCTTGTCATGTCGACACTGTCCCTGCATATCCCTGCCCTCTCCTAGTGCCACTCACAGCCTGCCCTTTTGGGCTTAGTCCCTGCCTCCAGTGGCCCCCAAGCCACTGGGACCAGCACAGGCTCCACTCCACACCTGAGACGCTGAGGAGTGATGACCAAGAGTCTGCTCCTGCACAATCCACCCCAAACCATAACTCTAAATGTATCTTCAATTCTACTCATGTATTTATAGGCCTCTGCATAGGGACAAATTATGCTTTCAAAAATATTACAGGAAAATTCTGTAAGTGATTGACATTAAAAAAACATCATAATTTCATTAAAAATTAACAAAAAGAAAGCATTAGTCTTGTGCTGCCAACTGGGGGCTGGGGGGTGTCTCACATTATTAAATTGAGAAGGCCAGCAATAGAAAGCTTTTTAGATTGGTGTTTCCATTCCTTCCTCTTTTGCTTGGTTCAAAAGTCCTGCATAATTAATACTGTAGTACTTAATAAATGCTTATGAACCTACTACCTCTCTGCTTTTTCCATTTAATTAGGTGATTGACTTCAGGCATACTGTAAATTATAATGACAATTTAATTACTTTTTTAATGTGCACACTTAAAAGATTTATAAACAGGAATAGGGTAATACAGTGCACTCAAAATTAGAAATACCATGAACTGGAGAACAGCACAAAGTAATGACATCTAAAGTACCTCCTCAGTAACTGAGCAGCTGCAGTGACTGGGAGGTAAGGTATTTAAAGTGTCTGGTACAAGTACAGAGAACTGTATATTTCTGTCCAAATGCCCATGCACTCCTCCTTTAACTTTTCCTTACAGCGTTTGCGCATCTCACTTGACTTCATGACAGAAACATAAAGGAGTTCCAAGGACAAGTCAGGCTGTGTACTGCAGTGTCTCTTAGGTAAAGCATTCACAAGAAGTGGAAGACCCTTTCGCTTCTCTTAAACAAATCATAAAACTTCTGCATTACTTCATCATAACATAGTCATTGTTAAAATTTACAGGGAGCCAAAATCTCCTACAATATTCCAGCTGACACAGGCAAACTGCCAAAGACCATGGATTCCATCATTTCATGAACAGACCCTTCCTAGTCAGGAGGCAGAAATGTCTGAGAGTATTTTGCACCACATCCTACAACAATTCAAGTTAACTCTGCTGATATTGTTGTTATGCCGCCTAGAACTCATTCCCCTGTCATTTACAGGAATGTAAAAGCTAAGAGGATTGCACACACAACAAATCAAGTAAGAATCAGATCCTTCAAACTAGTGCTCAAAAAAACACACATTTGTTAAACTAAAAATTATCTTTTTAAATTTAAGTAGTTTAACATAAGAAAAGTTAACCTACTTAGTTAGCCTTCCTAAATGTCCAGCCATTTCCAAGCCCTGATTGGTCATTACAAAGAAAGCTGTATTTTCTACAAGTTACCTATCACCAACAGAGAGAGATTACAGCATTTGTTTTAAATTGCACAGTGTGCTACATTGGTGAAAATTTCTCATGTAAAAAAGTCATTAAAATCTGGGCTAGAGGAGACGCTTTCCCATTTGGGAGCTGAATCTGGTTTGGTGTGACTCTTCCTGTCTGTTAATTCAGCAGTACAATGTATAACTCTACATTCTTAGCATACTTACTGGGGATGCTGGCATCTCTGCTTACAGGGAGGAAACTGCTTACAGGGAGGAAAAAAAAAACTACTGGGCTTGGCACAGTGTGCTAGAAAAATTATGGGCAATTCCACATTTTAAGCATCATCTATCAACAGTGTTGAATAGTTAAAAGAGGAATAAATTTGAATACATTGACAAGGCAAGTGCTGTGATAATTGTATCTGCTTTTCCTTTTCAATACAGAAAAAAACAATTCCAGACGCTCATCTCATTTGCGCCCAGTGAAGCTGAGTGGAAAACGGATCAGTCCCACAGCCTCATGGTGTGGCTGCTTGTCTGTTTTGGCCAGCACAGAGCAGGACCTGAAAAGGTATAGGTAAAAGAAGAAAAACCAGGAGGCTGAGCAGCATGGTGAATCACAGGGAGCCACTTTGTCTGCAGCTTCCGTTCTCTGAGGAACTGTGCAGGGCTGAAACAATGGCTGTCCTATGGAGCTGCATCTCATCTACCTCATCTACAGCCAGTGATGAATGATGGGTCAAGAGGGCAGCAGACTTTGGGTGCACAACCCTTAAATACTTTATCAAAGATGGCAAAAGGCCATGTGCTTCAATAACACAGCAAATACTTCCTTTTGCTGTATAGCAGACAAATTCCTTCCTCTCTGCTGGCTCAGTCTGAAGCTTTTGGTTCACAGCTCGGAGCGTGTGCAAGTTTTACATTCACAAAACATACACGTAAAAATGCTTCAGTTTTATTCCTGAGACCATTCAACTGTAAACATTCTCACAGAAATGGACAGTCAGTCCTATCTGTGCTGAAATCCTATGCTTTCATAAATATGTAATTCTAGGGATTTTTGGAGCTTATAGACAATAAAAGAAGGCACGTTTTATGTATTTTTAAAAGGGAAACTGAAAAGTAAGAATTGAAAAAAATTCTAAAACTGTAACTCATCCAAACTTTTCATAATGAGGTTTTCTGAAAGAAAACCATATTGACTGTATAGAAATGAACAGTACAATAAAATATAGAAATTTTAAGATGTCCTACTGCTTAAGAGTTGTCACAGTTTTTCTCCAGCTAGAGGAGAGGTAAAGTATTTCAGAATTTTCTGCCATCTAAATTTTCTTTCAGCCACTTTTGTCTTCTGTTCCTCCTCAGCTGTTTCTTTGTCCTTTTATTTCTCTAGATAGCTTTAAAACTTGATGTAACTGCTCTGAATTTGACAACAAAACCTAATGTTTTGACAGGACAGAAAGCTGTGGGCTCGTGTTTGGTTTCTAAAGGGAGCAGCAGAATGAAATCTTGGGAAAAAAACTCCAAATCAGCTGTGAGCATTTCAGCTCCCTTACAAAAAACATCAGCAACAGAAGAAGTCCACTTGGGTTCCCACCCAACCAGCACCAGAAGCCGAGGTAACCCTGTAACTTTGGGATCATTGTTTAATGGCAACAACACTTAGACGTGGATCATAACTTTCCCATTTTGGAGGCTTTGAGGAGTTGGTTGACAGCACAACGCCGATGTGAGCAGTGCGGGTTTTCCGGCAGTGCCGTGTGGGCAGTGAGCTGTGCCATCCCAGCACCCACCTGCAGTGGCATGAGAAACCTGCGCCGTTCGCCTCCAGACACATTAGGGCAGAAGAAATGGGTGTTTTCCCTCCCAGAGATCTCATGTCATTTTACACACTATGGCAAAGATTTGCATAATTTCAATCAAATGATGTATTACAAATCTCACCATAGGTTTTGAATTTAAGCACTTCTGAACTGAGCAAAATAAATGGTGCTTATGCTCAAAAAATTTAAAGTCTTGGAGTGGAGTTATCACAACTTCCACATAACCCTGTTGAACAGATTACAAGCAGATCTGACATCTCTACTTCGGTCAAGTGAAAATTTCAGATTAAAAAATGATTGATTTTAATTGATAGTAATGTGTACTAAAAAGCTTCTAAAGCAATAATAGCTTTTACACAACCACTGCTGCCCAGAAAGCAAATCAGCACAGAAGTAACTCGTCCTCTGAGTATTTTCATGCCTTTTTCAGAGTCAAACTAAGATTGGCACCAAACTGCATCACCTTTTTAATGCATTTTCCATCCAAACTGAGAGGCACTTGAGGAGCCCAGAGAAAACATATTCAGTACAACTTTTCTGCTACACCCACCTTCAGTTCATGGCCCAGCACTCTGCTCCCTTTTATTCATCCAGGTAAGGAGAAGCTGACAGCCGGGAGAGAGAAGAGATTGGGAGCCATATGGAGCTAGAGTCAAATTTTGTATTTGTATTTGTGAATAGATAAAAAAGAGATAAATGCTGGCATGCATAAATTCATATTTTATTGATACCTATTCTGGTACTTACTGTCAGAGTAATTTACTCCAAAATAGGCTTTTAAAATGAACACCAGTTTAAAGAAAATTCCAATCCTGACTTATTTCTTGCCACAGCAAACCTAGGATCCCAAAGGCATGAAGCAGGAGGCAGAATCCTACTCAACAGGGTTTACCTCTCGATGCCAAAAAGGAAAGTGGTGCAAATAACCAAGAACCCAAGAGTGAGATTCTCCAGGTCACTGCCCAAGACAAGCTGCCCAGGAATGGGGATGCTCGAGCAGGAGTGGGCAACCAGCCTTGGCACAAGAATGCATTGAGGGTCCACATCCAAGATGCTCGCACAGAGGGCAAGGAGAGCAGCATCTTGTAATAGCAAAGGCTATCAAAATTACAAGATTCACTTGATTGGTTGCCTGTAATTGCTGCACCTACAAATGTCCAGTTTCACTTTTCAGACTTATTCAAATAATCTAGCCCCCATGGGCCTGCAAACCTGAGCTGCAAGTCTGAATACGGAAAGGGATTTATTAAAAGACTGCTGGTGCATCTGACCATGACAGAATGCTAAAAAAATGAAAAAGTAATGAAACACACACAACATTTCTGAGCCCCAGATTATGTTTGGCCTGGATCCAGTGGAAATGTTTGATATTCACTCGTTCCCCTATTACAAACTGTTATCTCCCCAAACTTTGATCTAAGACCACCACAAGAACAGAGGAGCAAAAGTATCTGTGAGAGTCACTTATCCCATTAGTCAGAAATCAAAAATCAAAAGACCCATTTGAAACACTAACAGAATGCAAAAACTCATCACTTCCTTCAGAGAAGAGCAAAAGACCTTATTTGTAATTGTTGAGTGGAACACGTGCCATGGCAGAAAATTTCTGGACTCTATTCCTAGCTCTTAAATAGTTCTACGGCTGGACTCTGGCAAAAGGTTTGAATTTTTTATGCTTTTCCAAAATTGTAACAAAAAACACATACCAACCTCACAGAATAGAGGCGTCATCAATGTTCCTAACTCACTCTCAGCTTCTTAAGTAGACAGTCCTGCAAAAGTGCAGAGCACCATTATTAAGACTTGATTTGTTTTTAAAAAATTTAATCCCATCTATTACTTGGTTGGGGTTTTCTTAGAAGTATTTTCCAAGTAAGAACAATTTTGGTTGCAAAATTAGCATCTCTGCCTGGTGACTGGCCTCAGGCTTCTGCCTCATGCGTATGTGTACCTCATATTCCTACATCTTCCACAAAACAGAAAGTGAGTCTGTGAACAGGTCAGTAGGACACAAGCCAATCAATGTACATCTAAATGTGAACCCAGAACAAACAAAAAACTGGGTAATTTTAACACCTAAACTCTTTCCTAAGAACTTCATTTCTTCATGGTCACACAGCCTGGGTGCAATGTGTAAAAAATGGCTTTCTGAGGCACTGTAGTGTCTTCTGAATCACTGCCATTACCCGAGAAAAACCCAGGAAGTGGTTTGGATGAGAAAGCTGGACCCGGTTTGCGTAGGTATCAGCTGATGTCAGAGTACACACAGCACAAAGCCCTAACAATATGGATATTGTGAAACCTTCTCTTATCTCCTCCAGTTTGGGAAATCATTTCTAACCTGGTGACTCCAGATTTTAGGAATAAGTCAAACAGTTAATTATTCACTAGGTTTCCTAATTAATCTCCATTTCAGGCCAAATCTTTGTATGCCCATAAAAACACGAAGATCTCCAGTGATGGAAACAACAGCATGAGCTTTTGGACCTCCTTCTGCAAAGCAATTCGTTTTTCCATAAACAGTTACAATTAAGCAAGGACAAAGCAACAAAGCAGACAGCCATCTGTGTAAACCAATTTAAAAGGATGGTGACCTCATAACATTTTTCAAACTAATGCTCTCTGTTTAACTTCTGCCACTCCATCCTCCCCCAGCAGATGCTGGGTTCAAGCAGGTCCTCAGGTGAGCGTGGTGCTTTTGCTTTAGGGAAAGCTGGTACTTTAAAGCCACAGTGATTTCAAAGCTGTGAAAAGAGCATGTCAATGAAAATACCTCGGCATATATGGAAGCAGGATAACCTTAGCAGCTGCCCACGTTCCCAGAGGGTGTTGCCACAAAGGTCTGTGCTACGTTTGCCAGATGAGCTTCCTAGAGGTATGAGGTCAAGAGAGCACAAAGGTTCAGGCCACTGATGGTAACACAATCTCTGCTGAACTCTGTTCTTTCTTATGACCCAGGAAGAAGCCAGAACAAGCACAGGTGGTAACCACATTAGAAAAGAAGGCAAACCTGATAACCTTAGAGCAAAACTTATGAATCCACATGCAGCACAGCTATCTTGTGTGCGCCCAGGATGGCCACAGCATCCCCAGCTCATTGTGACTATTTAGATTTGAATCCAATGAAGCTTCAGGCAAAATATACAAAATAAAATACCAAGTAGAACACCTACAAAGAAGTGCAAATAATAAACACCCAAGTGACCTTACACAAGGTCACTTGCAGAACTGCCTTTTATTCTATTTACTAAAGTCCATCAGAGCCACTCAAGAGCTGAGAGCAGAGTGCATTAGGTGATGGTGACATCAGACCATTGGTAGCACAACGGAAGGAAGTGCACAAACTCATTTTCAAGGGCATGTGGACTACAAGCATTTCAGTATCAAAGAAGGCAACTGAAAGAAATGTATATTCCATATAGTTTCTTCATATTTCCAAACATCAGAACAACATAACAGTATATAACCTGTATTTCAGGTGGTGGAAGGGATTGTGTGATTCTCCATTATATAAAGAGGATGTTTCTAATCCACATAGTGCAGACACAGTAAAAATTACTTTCCACAATGCCAAGGCTTGTAACATGGACTCCTTTTTTCTTTAGCCTGCATTTTCAAAGAGTCATTACTTTACTGCCACAGCGCCTGATGTTTGCGTGCCTGGTATTTGTGTTTGCTTTAAAATAATGGCTGTGAGGTGAAGGTAACTTGCCCTTCTGACCCAGCACATAATTGTACAAGTGTTTGTGCAGTAATAACCCATCGTACACATAAAGTGACATTTCTCTAATTGGCATTTGCTGAACACAAGGGCACTCTCTGCAAACATTGGCTGTATTATTGGCAACCTCTTCAATTATTTCACTCTTCCCAACACAGAATCTCCTTTCTGTCATTAAAGAAGAACAAACCGTTCCTCACCACAGCCACGGTAATACTATATATTTCTTAATATGTATCACTGAATACTATTAAAGATTAGCCTTAAAAGACAGAGCAGTATTAACAGCTCTCCTGGGAATTTGTTCCAGAAAAGGGAACACTTCTGACCTTTGAGTCTATGTTTCAGTGCCTTTTTGAGACGCTTCAGAACAGAAGTTCAAGTGGCATCTCTTTTCAGTTTGCCTCATCTTGTTGCACATTAAAAGTGAAGACAGAAATTCAAGAGAAGCCTGGCTGGTGCTGCTTTCCTTTGCCTTCAGTTCTGCTGTGTCAGCTGATGCTGGCACATGCGGCATATTACTCTGCTTCCTTTGGTTCTGTCTTTCCTTGGTCGCTGCTTTGAGTCCCCACCCACCCATCTCCACAGCTCTCCTGTCACTGCCATGTTACGTAAAAACTCAGAAATGGCTTAGGAAACATTTAAATCTGTGCTATCTTGGCAAGCAGCTAATCCTTCAAGCAAATGCTACTTACACAAGAGAGTGCCTGTGTTTCCTACCCTGTCGTGGAGATGTCATGCCTCATCTCCTAAGGCTGGAAGGAATGCACAACACTTCGTAAAATAGCTCTGACTTTCCATTTCTACTATATAAGCATCTTGTCAACTGTTTTTATAGGGAGGGAAATGGGAAAGGGAATTCCTGGAAGAGATTACAACTGTCAAACTGGCTTTTGATATCTGTTAAACAGCTGAAGCATTAATTTTTTGGCGGCACTATCAAAAGCCTATGAGGGCTTCCTGATTGAAGTGGAGGAAATAGTACATTTAGTTAAACTACAAGCTGTACTTTTTAAAAAATCCATATGAAGACAGACTCATTATTCATTTTTCTGTTAATATGGGGTTTTGCCCTGCAGTTTCAGTAATATTTTTGTAAGACCTGGGAGTCTCCAAAACGAACTGTAACTTAGAGCTAATGTTTTAATAAACTCTTATTTATACTGTAGTCAAACCAGAACAAACAAAATAAAGCTAGAAATGACATTTTTATAGGAAGTCAAGAAAAAGATTCATGTGTTTGAATATTTTAGTTACAGTGTGGTAGGCATGACTGTTATTTCCTGTAAAGTCAAATTGTGTCTTTAAAGAACTGGAAGAAGTCTACGATGGGAATAGAGCGTGGATATGACTTGGGCCTCTAAAGAGCAGCTGGATATAAATACGTTACAACTTAATGTAAAACTCCCATCAAGTATTCTGAGAATTTTACAATGAAGCAATGACCATATCTTTATGGCCATGAGAAACCTGTTTGGAGTCTTCAAAATACCACCATGCTGGATTACTGCAAATGTCTGCCTCTGTAGTAAAACTGACAAAAAAAAATCACAAAGAAGGTTTGCAGTGAGATAGGTAAGAAAATGACCAATTTTAAAAAGTGATCTTAGAATCCCAGAAATTAGATCAGAAAGGAAATTAACAGTCTACTAGATCATATTGTATCTAAGTAAGAAATAATAGTATATTTTTCAGCATTTTATCCAGTTCACTTTTGAGTTGCTCAAACTAATCAGTTCCTCTAGTTTCCATCAAGAAAACAGACTTTTCAACAATGTTGGTTTTTTTTTCCTAGTAGTTAAACTAATACTTCTTTTGCTCATTTGCATAATTTTACTACTTTATACCTCTTGGTGTCAGTTATTCCCTTCTAGGTGATATTGTCTCTGATACCACTATGATACCTAATTTAATAACAATCAAGGTATAAAATGCTGAACTAAAAAGAGGAACTGACCTTCTGATTTGCAGCCTTGCTCCCTCTGTAACCAGCAGCAAGCTTCTGCTTGCATGAGACCTGAGCTCCTAGTCAAGAGTCAAGGGGGTGGAAAATCACTACCTCACATCTAAAGACAGGCTGCATTTCATCAGTACATGGCTCTGAGCTCTATGGAGGATAGAGGGCTAACAGCAAAGCAGCCTCAAAGGGCTCCGATTTTCTTTGGTTAGACTGAGAAAAATTGGTTATTATCACTTTTCTCTGCATATTAATGAAAGGAGGTTTAAGGAGTTTTCTGTTTCTTAGTTGTAATAACCCCTCTTTCATTCCCAAATGGGAGACTTCCAGATTAGGATATCTGGCTGGCCTTTGTATAAAGAAATAGAATTCCTTGAAGGAGAGAAAGGAGTTTCACACTGCAGATTGTTATCCTACCTCCCAAGGGACAGGGACAGAAAGATGTCAAGTCGTCATGGACTGACTTTATATCTCCTCTGTCCCTGAACAAAGATGGTCCCAAGCAGCATACAGAGCCATCCCCAAACATCCATACACTTCACAATCCAAAAGGATAAATAAGTGTACAAGAAGAAAAGACAGTCTATCCTTGAGGATGTTGGAATAAGTTTTTGCAAACAAAATTACTACCTGGTAAGGAATTTAATTTTTTAACTTAGTTGTTCTTATTTTAACTAGCAGGGTAACAACTGGCAATTGTACTTGAGAAGGACTGGTTAAGTTTGGAAAACTCTTCAATGCTAAAGGCCTGTCTGCAGAGGGACAAAGTCACGTCATGCAACTACAGCCACTTGGTAAACTCCTCAGTAATCTTGAATAAGTACCTTGTGCTGCCCTTGTGTTATTAGCTATTGCAGTATCATGTAAATTCTTCATGACAGTGCCATTTTTGAAGTGCTGCTGTACCATCAGGTGTCCTGACATTATCAAGGCTCCTGGGGATGTCAGTGTGTGGTGGCTCTTTCTGGCCTTCTTTACAGCAAGTTTTCAAGCCAAGATGTGCAAAAGGCCAGGATGTGACTCAGAAAAAAAATGTAACTTGGGTTAGAAAGAAGCTTCTTCCTTCACTGTCTCCTTGGAGTACAGAACCTCCATCCAGGATAACCCTGTCCATTACCCGCTCCTGTCTCAGGATTCACACCTGGCTTTTTGTCCGAGAACAGAAAAGAACCAGGCGGCTGGTAGGGAGTGCTGATGGCTGCAAGCAGATGGACAGGGACGCTGGGCTGAGTCACAGGCATTTCACTACTTGTTGAGCTGTTTGAGGTCCTGCAGGAAAAATGCTCACTTTGTGGCACTAAAAGAGAAATACTGCCAAGAGTGAAAATTGCTACAAGAACCGTGTACGTACAGGAAACAAGACAGGAGACCAAGAAAAGATTTTGCCACAGTTTACAGGAGTTGGTGCCAGACTACTGACATAAACCTTCCTGTCTGCCACAGTACACAGCCTTCACCTGCAGTATATTCCTTCTCTCTTCTTCCCACGTGCCAACAAACAGGTGGATTTCATTCAAATTAACTGGTCTATGCCAGGGTAACATTTATAAATCTATGAACTTACTGACAATCTAGTCCTGGATCTCCAACAATCTTATATAAAAGTCGCTGGCCTGAGCTTATGACTAAAGGTCTCAGGACCAAGGTTATCAGGCACAGAACACACAGGAAGTGTATCTGACTCCATTCACTCACATTACTGTATACAGTAACATCAAAAAGATGGAAGGCTCTTCATTCACTGGATCAAATGGTTTTAAAAATAATATTCACAAAAATGAAATCACTTTTTTCACTGTTCCAACTTTTCTTTACACTGTACTTTTCTTGTATTATTTCACTGCATTATTTTTCTTCCTCATCACTTTTGTTACTCTGATCACTACAAATATGAGCAATGTTTATGCGTAACTCCTTCTTTTTCCCTACAGAAAAGTAATGCCTAAATGAAGTGAAGGCTAACTTTTATTTCTTCCACGATACCCTAAGGAACAAAATCCAAAACAAACCAATGAAAGTATACAAGCTATTGCTCATAGAAGACCAAAACTGCAGTTTCCAAGCATCTGGGAACTGGTTCACTGATTTCAACTGGACTGTATGGAAACACAAAGATCACCCTGAAACATCAAGTATTTATGACTATAATAGAGGATTTTGAACTAAAACAAACAAAAGATACCATGCCCACTTACAATGTCAAATTACTACTTTTCATCATATTTCAGAGTATTTTTACAATGTATTAGCTTATAGTAATAATGTATATTTACATGTGTTTATGATTTCACTAATGACTGAGCGGCACTGCCAGCTCCATACAGTCACTCATCAAACAAAATAGTGCCATCAAAATGGTGGGCCATTTGAAAGGTGAGCTTTCTAATTATTTTTCTCTTCTTTCTATCCCAGAGCACCTCTTTACTCTCAAGAGTATTTAAGCGCTGAGAGTATTTTGTGTAAAAATGATACAAGATTATTAAATACCAATTCATGACCCTCAACAAATGCCCAACACTACAGGAGCTCTACAGAGTGTACAGTCATAGATTTAACAGGTGGGAGAGGCAGAAGAGAGAAGAATTGCTTCTAATCTTTAAACAGATTTCAGAATGAAGCCCCAATATTCCTGTGTCAGATTCTGTCTCCGTTTTTGCCTCCCAGGTATGGTAATTACAGTCCTGTGCCCACTGGGAACTAGTTGCACACTGAAACACCAACATGCTTCACTGGAGGAGGGAGAGGCTTTCTGATGGAGATATTACAAGAAGCAGCAGTGAATACTATGGCTTTCAGTGAATGTGCAGTATCCCTTACTCACAACACCTAATTATTTTAACTAAACAGATGAATATCTGGTTAGCACTGTGCAGGGTGACTTTCAAGATTTTAAAGGTGGTCATTGAATAAATGAAGGCTCTTCTGGAAGAACAAGGCTTTAACTACTGCGGTCATCATTCCTCAATTCAAGCTGTGCCAGCAGAACTTGGTGCCTGCACTTAGTCACTGAAGGCAGCAGGGTGCAGGCATACAGACCCAGGCATCCACGGGGCGTGATTTCACTGCAGGGTCAGCACCTAAATTAAGTTTGTCCCCAACGTGACATCTCTGTCACAGCACACAGGGAGGTACCTACACACCCTGCCACATGCCACTTTGGATTTCATCCCTCTGCCTTGGTCTCAGTGCCAAGCATCAGGAAATGGCAGGCAACTTGCCAACACTTCTTCTTAGAAAACGGCAACCCTTTCTGGAAATGTTTTGAAGGTCTGCAGAGTCTTTCTGGTAAGGTGGTAATGCTGAGCTTTTGCACAAATACTGTAAATGGAAGCTACCCAAAAATACTATCACTACCCTAAAACATGATACCCCTAAAAGTTGAGGCAAATGAGGCCAAAAGATATTACTGTTTAGCCAGGCATTTTGATTCCTAGAAAGCTGAGGTAAATTACACATATAGTAGCATCAACCAGTTATCAAGCTTTACATTTCCAAAGCACATCCTAGGAAAATCCACTGATTTTTAATGTAAATGACTCAAGATCCATCAAACATTTTTGTGCTCAGCCTTTTAGAGATCTTGAATTATATAACCAGTTTGTCACGAATCCCAAAATCTTACTGAAGTGACTGAAAAGAAATGAACCCAAAAATACTTGTAAATCACAGTTCAACGAAGACCTTTCCATTCCCTCCTCTCCCCATCTCGATTTTCCAAGCCTCTTTTTAATTGCTGCTTCTCTTCCTACTGCTTCTGCCGAATGCAATTCTTAACCAGCACTCAACTAGCCAGAGCAGATGAGGAAACTTACTTCAGACTCAGCGCATGTGTTGGACCAGACACCTGCCTGAAGGGAGCAGAAAAGTACACACAGTCCGTATTGCTCAGAGTGAGGGCATCCACGCTAAAGCAGCGCACACCTGTAAGCACTGTGTCAACAAAGGCACAGACAGGGGTTAACTGGCTTCTGCAAGAAGCCCAATTTCATTCATTAACTATGACCTCTGGGCTAGTACATATGGAGGAGGGAAGACACAGGTGAGGGAACACACAAAGCTCCTGTTTTCCCTCTGAAACTTTTCAAGTCTCAAAATCTTGCACAAAACCCAGTCCGCTGTCACCCGAATGAAAAACAATAGTAGGCACTCAAATAAGTAAGGCCCGCGTGAGAGTTTTCAAGCCCAGCCTGTGCAGAAGGCCACCTGCCAACAGGAAGAAGTGGTGAGAAGGAATTTGGATCCAGCTGCTATCCTCCCTCAGCCAAACAATGCCGCACGATAAACAGCAGTACGGATTTTTTTTAATCCTCAGTCACACTGGGAGCATCTGTATCTGTCATTTTCACTCCCTGGTTACCCGGAGAAAAGCTTGAGAGATTTCTGTGCACAAGTTCACAGACTGCCGATATCCTGTTTCCTATCATAGCTTTATCAAAGGGATTGAGACAGGAAGACCAGGGGGGAAAGAAGAAGAAATGACAAAGTGCCTCCCTGTAGGGCTTATTCAAGCTGCTAAATTCATCACAGGTAACACAGAAAATCTTGTAGCTGTCTTGCAGCCCCATCTCACATGTCAGACAGAAAGGCAGAGTGGACACAGGAAGAGGAGATAACTCAGTATCTGCAGTCCTTATTTCCTTAAAATGAAATACTGAACACCAGGAAATGAACTACAACTGCATGCTCAGTGGGTCACTGTGGCAGGTGCAACTTAACCTTAAGACCACGTAGCCTACTGCACCTTCAGATTTACCCAAGGCAGCACCTGGGTGAAGCATGCCAATAAATCCACTCGTTGCTCACGGTAATAAAAAGGGTTAAAACCCAACCAGACTGCAGCTGAAAATTCCACAGCGTTTCCCTCCACAGAGCTGCAAACTGCAAACTCCCTGGTATCAAACGAACGGACAAAGTGCCCTAAGGATCAGCCAGCTAAACACATGGAAACGCCAGTGGCACCGGCGGACACGGATGGCTGCAGAGCTGGGAGAGTTGGAGCATCACGGCCGCTCGGCGATCCTCCGGCGCGGCCACTTCCCGGCGTCCGGGGACGCGCAACTCGCGTCGGCGCCGGATTCACCGCCTCGCAACCGAGGAACCCCCCTCTCCTTCCTCCCCGCCCCAGCCCCCGGTGAACGCCCAGGATCTGGGTACTACCTGCGCTTATCAGCAGAGCCATCCCGTGTCTTCAGTCATTCAAGGAATTTAACAGCCTGGAAATTCCTGTTGTCCATTATTGGAGGTCACAGATAAAAGCTAAACAGCAGCCGTGACTCCCATCAATCATAAGTCACTCACTGACAGAGCGTATGGTAGGAGACCTACTGATGTAAGCTAGTCACCAGAGAAAATACCCACTGATGACGCATATCCAGGCACAAAAATAGTTACAGGGCCCCCAAAGGGATTATTCAACAGCCTACATTTAGATACTCCTTCAAGAGACCCGCAGTCAATTTGCTGCTATTAGATGGCTGGGGAACATTGAAGTTTAAGTTTCCTCAGCAGACATAACCACAAATAGCTGGTTTAAATAAGCTACTGCAATTACAAGCTGTTTTGTAAATTTCAACACTGCATTATAGAGATTAAGTCTAAACAGAACCACTGGCTAAAAAATGCTGTATAGCCTTTGCTCTCGATATTTACCAATTCCTCCTTTATATTAGCTAGCAATGAAAAGAACAATTTAAAACTAATTCACAAATGTTTAAACCAAGCCCCTTGTGCTACTTTAGAGCGCTGTTTATTCAATCAGAAAAAAACCAAAACAATATATGCGAAAAGGTATGGGATATTTCAGTGCTGCTTAAATGCTATCTGAATCGGTTTTTGCCTTAATTTTTATCCTTCTTTGGTATTTGCCTTTGTACTACACAAAAAGAAAAATATCCAAATAGTTCCTTTCTTGCACAAATCAAAACCATGTAAAGGTAAGTTATTGCAACATGCAAAACCACGTACTGTGCACCCGCTTTGAGCAGGGTCTAGAAAGAGGATCCCCAGAAATCCCTTTGAGCCTAAATTATTCTGCAATTCTGTGCAGCTGGATTTTTTGGCATTAAAAACATAATCCTCTAAATTAACCAATCAACTGATAATCCTACAATACTCCTGCCCCTTTCAACAGTTTCAGGATCCTTCTCATGCAGCAACAAAACTTACTAGGCTAGAGCTGAGCCTATTAATACCACTGAGCATGAAACACTGACAGTGTAATTCTGGCAATATTAAATTATTTATTTTTTTTAATATTTGATTTTAACATCCAATACCCCTTTTTGAAAGCAATTTTGGTGCTTAGGAGTCTAACGTTTACTGACTTTTTATTGCACATTTAGAATCCAAATACAGGAAAATATTTTATGGCTCTGATGCCTATTTCATTGACATAATTTTGGAAAGCAATACCTAGCCAAACAAACACTCAAGGATTTATAGTGTTTACCCTGTAAACCAGGAGAAGGAATTGTCTCAGGCTATGAACTTCTACTTCACTTTCTTAATCTGTGATAACATTATTAAAAATAACACCAAAAATTATTTTTAGCAAACTGTTTCATAAAGCCCTCATGTTTCTCTCATGCATCCATATGCTGCCAGTCCACATGGCCCAATTTAACAGCCCTAAGAAGAAATATTGGTGCCCTCTAGCTGATTTTCCTCACCAATTTCCTGCAGACACCGAGCAGCAGTCTCTCTTTTCTCCTGACATTCCTGGGTCTTTCACTGGTGCCCTCAAAATGCAATGCCCTGGAATAAAACAAGCCACTTCCTACAGATGATACAGGAATCAAAACACTCAAATCCCTTAGTGCTCTCAACTGTAGGAGTTCTTTAAATAGCATAAGTGCTGTGAAAAACAGGAGAGGTATAAACTGTGTTCAACACCACCTTACCAAGAACTGGTGAAGCACATAAATATACTTTGTAGCAAGCCTGCACATTCCATGGAAAAATATAATCTGCAATTTTGCATAAAACACAGGAAGGCCCTCACCCATTCAGAAGCAGTACAATTCCCCCTCCAACAGGAGCCCTTAAAAAGCTCGTAAGCCGTTTGTTATGTTCTGACACACATTCTGAAGTTAGTCAGTGATGGATCAGACAATTTCACAGCTCAGAGCCCAGGACCTCCCTTTTGCCATCACACAAGCCTTGGCGAGCAGGGAGAGCTTTCCTCTCCTTTCACTCTGATGTCTGTCAAAGGGACGGACTACCCCTTCCACCCTCCCTGTCCCCATCCCCTCTGCCTCCAGCCCCTCTCCTGCAGGCTGTATGGGGTACCACTGAAGTCCAGGGCCTCATCACCTTACAGCTGCATGTCCCCATCCAGCAGGGACACAGCTGGAGCACATCTCCAAAGCTAGGAAAGCCACGAGGCAGGGATGCTAAACACATACTCTGAGCACCATCTCCAGTGTGACAGGTGAGATCAACAAAACAGCGTCCAAATCCCAAAGAGGAGATCTCTCCTGGCTAGAGGAAAACCCCGCTGAGGAAGAGCTGTCCCAGGAAACGCTGAGCCTGCGGGGGCAGGCAGCTCTGATATGGAAAGCAGGGTTAAAGCTCTGTTCTCTTCCTCCTTGTCCAGCTAAAAGAGGCAGAGGTTGGCTGGAGCTGGCTGTCTCTGTGCATTTAATTAAAGCCATAAACCTCTGTGGAGAACTCTGGATGGCCCTATTAACCATTAATCAAATTAAACATGCAAGGGAGATCAGGATCTGAAGCTCAAAATAAATACTGTGAGACAGACTAACTTTTAGGGTTGCATCCATAATCCTCAAAAAGGTCTGTTTAAACCTTGATTGGGAAAAAGGAAGCTGCAGCATATACTGTGTATTTCTGTGTTTGAACAGCAACTGTAAAGCAGAAACTGCTCATATGTGTGGGAAGCATCAGGCTGATCCTGCTAATTCCAGCTATGTTTGGAAAGTTAACTTCCCATGCGCCATCTGCCTGTTGGAAGACAGAATGGGTTAATCACAGTGGCCAGGCATTTTGAAAGTGTCCTAGGGCTCCACTCTTCTAGCACCTTACTACAACATTCCAGCTAATGTTCCTTTCACATGCACCTTTAGGAAAAGGATGCTACAGACTCAGTCAATACTCATTAAGCGGTTGTAATCCAAATCTCTACATCAATTAAAAGATGAAGGGCTTATTTGAACACGGAACAATCAAAACCATTTGTTCACATAAAACAGGTATTTTATGCCATTGGGAAAGTGAAATTTTTGGCACAGATCAATTTTCAGCTTTTTTTTTTTTTTTAAATAACCAGCTGTCAGTTCTGCCAGTTCTCACATGGAAGACCTAGAACAAGGCTGGTCTGTGCAACTTCTTTTCTGGAAGGAAACAGACTTTTCGAAAGCCTGATTTCTTGAAACATAAAAGAACCAGCAAACTCTTGAAGAGAATAGGTACAGGTGTGGTAATGTGACAGATGGGCAGTGAAGGTGGTATCTGCGGGATAAAAGGAGATATGGTGGAAAAATTATGATCTGGCAGGAGCAGCTTTTGCTTTTTCCAGTAGTAAAAGCATGTTGCTTTTCAATGCAGGGAAAATAAAATGAAAACAGGTGAAGGACAGAACAGGAATCACAGTTACAGCGGTAACTAAGTATACCCATCTAAGTAAGTATTAAAGAGTGCAGAGATGTCCTGCTACAACAAAATTTCATTATCGTTTTTAAAACGCTGTATTTCAAGTAGGAAACAGTTAATTCTTTCTTATTGGCTCAGGAGCATCCAATTTGGAAGATACGTTAATGTTTATACCAATATAATGTATATAATGTAGGAATATTGTTTATGAAAAGTAAAGACTAGGAGATTTCCAGACAGACAGTAAGAGAACACCCTACATTAGCAAATTTTTGTTTGAAATTTCTATGATTTTTGAAACAAGGGGCAGTATTAGAAAATATTGGCTCATTGAGGATGGTATAGTATCATACCATATCATGCAACGTTAGATAAACCAGGACCCTGATGTCAAAAACATAAATATAGTTCATGTTACTCTCAGTCTGTCTGCCCATCTTAAGGCCTTTCTCTCACTGCTAGCATTGGCAAAACAGGTAATATTGATTATAGCTGAAAACCAAAATTAAAATATTATAGAATCACAGGCTTCTGAGAATACATATTGATTCTTCTCTATTTGGAAGTGGGACTCAGGTATCTCCTCTTGCATTCAAACTGAAGAAATCTAAGATGAGTAACAATAGATGATGGTGGTGGGACTTGCACTTATTTTAGATATTTAACGCGAAAATCAACATTTTTATTTGTGAAAATAAATACACTTCAAGTTAAATCTTAAATTAAATTTGATATAGTCTAAGCTAGATACATTGGTATCATAGTTAACAGTAAATTAAAGTATTTATGTCAAAGTTCTAAAGCAAATCAAACCATAAAACTAAAGAAAGCTATCGTCTGAGCACCGGGTTTTCTTGAAATAAGAAACTAGCATGTGATAACAATAGCCTTGTCTGTGTACAACCCTATTAGAAGATAATTACTAAAACACTTCAAGATCTAATCTTTACCAAAATACCTTTAAAGTATTTCTAGAATATGGTGATAAAAAACAATAGTCTCCGTGGTCTGTTCATATCAATATGTATGCCACTTAACTTGAAGGGACCAAACAACTGTTAATCATCAAAACATGACAGATTTATTCTGTATATTATTCTACAGTGACTGCACTGGTGGATAAGGAAAGAGAAATTGATGCTATTATCTTGACTTCTTTAAGGTCTCTGATACAGTTTCACTTAACATCTCTGTCTCTACATTGGGGAGATAAGGATTTGATGGCTGGCACATTCAATAGAAAGGGAACTGGCTGGACTCTCTGGCCATACCCAGAGAGTTGCAGGTCAACCTCTCAATGTCCAAAGGGATCTGCATCAAGTGGTGTTTCTCGTGGAACCTTACTGGGACTGATTCTGTTCAATACCTTAATGACTTAGTGGAATTGAGTGCACCCTTAGCAAATTTGCAGGTGACACCAAGCTCAGCTTGGTCCAGTTGATACACTTGGCGGAAGGGCTGCCATCTCTAGGGTGCCATCTCTATTCTTAACAGGCTTGAAAAGTGGGCCAGTGTAAATGTCATTAAATCCAATGTGGCCAAGGCCAAGGACCTTCACATTTGTTGGGGCACCCCCCAGTATCAGGACAGACAGGGAATGAATGGTTTGAGAGCAGCCCTGTGGAGGACTTGTGTGGTGGGTTGACGTGACAGGACACTAGGTGTCCCCCACAGCTGCTCTGTCACTCCCTTCCTCAAATGGACAAGGGGGAAAAAGCACAACAAAAGAGATAAGGATGGGGGAGATCACTCACCACTTACCATTACAGACAAAACAGACTCGATGTGGGCAAAGAAGTTTAATTTCTTGCAAAAAAAAATCAGAGTAGAGTAATGAGAAACAAAACCAAACCTTAAAAATCTTCCCCTTCTTGCTAAGCTTAACTTCATTCCAGATTTTCTCAACCTCCTCTCTGCCAGTAGTGCAGGGGAATGGGGAAAGAGGTTGTGTTCTCTGCCACTCCTTCCTCCTCAGGGGGAGGATTCCTCACGCCCATTTCCCTGCTCCAATGTGAGGTCCCTCCCATGGGAAAGAGCACAGGATTCCCATGGAGTCCCAGCCTCTTTCAGGCATCCCCATGCTCCAGCGTGGGCTCCTAGACAGGCTGCAGGTGGGTATCTGATCCACAGTGGACCTCCAAGCGCTGCAGGGATACAGCTGCCTCACCACGGTCTGCACTCCAGGCCGCAGAGCAATCTGCACTCTGGTGCCTGGAGCAGCTCCTGTCCCTCCTTCTACACTGACCTTGGTGTCTGCAGAGCTGCTGCTCTCACCCTGCTCTTCTCCGGATGCATTTGCTGTTGTGCAGCAACTTTTTTCCTTCTTAAATCTGTTATTCCAGAGGTGTCAACTCCGTTGCTGATGGCCAACTCTGTTGCCTGGGCCAGTGGCACGTCCATCTTGGAGCCAGCTATCATTGGCTCCATTAAACACAGGGGAAGCTTCTGGCAGCGTCTCACAGAAGCCACAACTGTAGTTCCCTGCTACCAAAATCTTGCTACACAAACCCAGTACATTGTTGGATGAAAAATTACATATGACCTAGCAATGTGCACTTGCAGCAGAGAAAGCCAACTGCATCCTGGGCTGCATCAAAAGCAGTGTGGCCAGCAGGTCAAGGGACATAATTCTGTCCCTTTACCGGGCTCATGTGAGACCGCACCTGGATACCAGATGCAGCTCTAGTGACAACCACAAGCCAAACACAGACCTGTTGGAGTGGATCCAGAAAGGGCCATAAAGATGATTAGAGAGCTGGAGCACCTTTCCTGTGAAGTCAGACTGTGAGACTTAGAGGTATTCAGCCTGAAGAAGAAAGAGAAAGCTCTGGGGAAACCTTACAGCAGCCTTCCAATACCTACAGCGGACCTCTAAGAGAGGGACTTCTTACCAGAGCCTATGGTGATAGGACAAAGGGCAACAGTTTTGAACTGGAAGAGGGTAGGTTTAGATTAGATATAAAGAAGAAATTCTTTATTGTGGGGATGGTGAAACACAGAAATAGATTTTCCAGAGAAGATGTGGATGTCCCATTCCTGGAAGTGTTCAAGGCCAGATTGGATGGGGGCCTGTGCACTCTGGTTTAGTGGAAGGTATCCCTGCCCATGGCAGGGGGTTTGGAACTAGATAATCATTAAAGGTCCCTTTCAATCCAAACCATTCTGTGACTCTGTAATTCCAGTGCACAGAACTAGGAGTACCTCAGAGATACTGTAAAGCAAAACCAGAAACAGCAACTGCAAAGAGACTATTCTGAAATGACATTTATTTCAGTTTGATTGCAAATCAGTAAAAGCAATCTTCATCCACAGGTACTGCAAATAAAAAATTAATTCAGAATGTATACCCATTTCTAACTCCATCTGGAAAGGGAAACACAGAGAGAGCGACCAGGAGTCACCAAAATTGAGGAGCGGAAAAGGGCAGCATAGGAAGCTCCACTGTCTTACCTTTCTCCATCCCTGAGCACTGCAATAACATATCATATTTAAGTGTTAATGACCTCACATGCTCACAGTCTGACCTGCACTTGAGGCTGTGAGGTCAGTCCAATGGTGAGCTGCCACCCAAGAGGGGAGGATGCCATTTTGCTTCTTCCTCTCAATGCCAGCTGTGTGCTCTTGCCAGCTCAAGAGTTTGCCTGTGCCCATGGGGAGCCAATCCAAGGTGCTCACCCATCAGAAATCCCTGGCTCTCCAACAGCTCACTGCCCACCCAGCTGCCCAAACCAGCCCAGTGTGGGCTGCAGAGGACAGGTAGCAGGAGCAGCCCCTCTGGAACATGAAACCACAGCCAGGACAGTGGGAAACCTTTCCTCAATCTACAGACAGCTGCCCACTCGTTTCTGGCTTTGGCAGCACTGGAGAGCCCAGGCCAAGGAAAAGCTGACCTCTCAAAGTTGAGAGGTGCTTCAAACATTGATGTGGACAGCTTCAGCAGGGGCCAGCAGGGCCTTGAAGGAACTCCAGGGGAAAGAAATGAGAATGTCCAAACTACTCCATGCAAAGGACCTCCTGGCTGGTCCCCACCACCAGTACCTGCCAAAAGGGGAGATCACCCCAGAAAGTGTTGTATTTAGCTCTATGATGATTTGCTTACTAGGCCTGTTGAAATCCAAGTATGCCTGATGTTTCAGAAGTGCCCATTTGTGGTATTTTTCCAAACCTTTGTACATTTTTTTCCTTTTGTGCCAAACTGTGCAGCTTAAGTCCATGAGTAGTTTCCTCTAAAAGATGTGGTTTCTTTTCCTCTTGTGAGGTTTCTCCATATTGCTTAACAATCAAGGAAAGAACGCAAAGAACAAACTCATAAAGCATTCTTAAAATCTGATTTATTGAAAAAGTACAATTACCAAATCACATTGCTTCATCTTTTATATTTCTTAAACAACTAAGAAAAAAAAGTACAAAATCTCATAGAGACTCTTCAGGGATTTATCCTCAAAAGACAGTTTTGCTTGTTAGTTATACCTAAAGTCCTCTCTTCCTGGACTCACTAAAACCATGAGCTCTTATCTCTTAACTTTGGAATACATTAAACTACGAAAAAAGCATTATCTTGCCAACTTGGCATAGGAAGAAGGGGATATCTCTCCCTGCTCTTACAGGAATGCCAACTGAAATGAAGGGTTTTGGGTTGCTCCAGCTTACACACTGATAAATATGACTCTTCTCTTACTGAAACCTCCTTTTCCTATGAGAAGTTCGAAAGTTCAGTTAGCAACGATCTGATGTCTTAGCTTGCTACACAAGCCTCTGGGTTATTTAATCAAGAAATTAGATTTCTACAACGCATGGCAGCACACTCACTGCAGTCAGACTAGGAACTGTTGCTAATTAACAAAAATGCCAACATACAATTATTTATTATATTAATTAATGAAAGCATATATGAGCAGACTATCTGTAAGCAGTTAGATGCAATCTCTAACACACCTCCTGCTGCTGTGCTGCCAGTTTCTCAGTGCAACTGTGGCCATTCCTAATTAAATAAATAATTTACCCTGCAAGATTTCACTGAGTGCCAGACACAAGCACCAAAGCTGGGTGAAAATAAATCACTGCCGGCAGCATGCCAGTACTCACTCCTAGAATCTATGAAAAATGGCTACTTCCCTACAGCAAACATTTTGCGTAACCATTCTGTAGTTTAACTGATCTCTGCAATGGCACAATAGTAACACCCCCTTCATTTCCACGTATGTTAAGACAATACTTCATGTTCTTTTCATTTCATTCTCCTCATAATTTGCTGGTTTTTTTGCATCAGTTGTGTGGCTTCTTGTACAGAATCATCTTTTTAAAAAACGTATTTATTTGGAGTTAAATACCACTTTGGAATTAAATACCAAATCTTCCTCAATACCACCTCTTGGTATGATGCTGACCCAAATCCATCCCTTAAAGTCACCATGTTAATGCTCTATCACCATCCCCTGCTTTAATTTCTACCATACTCCTATCAAATTCAAGTTACTTCCTTCTCTACCAGTGTCCTCTTGTCAGTACACACAAACCCTGCTTTTAATGTTTAACATTTGCTGCGCTTCATTGCTATTTAGGCATTTTCCTAACCACAGAAAAAATTAGGAATATTTCCACTGTGCTGTGATGTCAATCTATTTTAAAACCTACTGCAAGATACCACAACAAATATTATGATGTGACTTCAATACCTGACAGCAGTGTAAACATCAGCAAGTTTTCCTGGGTAATCACAGGCATCTCAATTATCCAGATACTGTCTCAGCAGAAGGGCAGCCTAACTTACTGTATGGTCAATGACTTTCTATGCATTAGTAATTTTAGAAAACGTAGACAGGAAAAAGAGTCCTTGGTTGCTCCTTCACAGAAAATTTCTCCCTACATTCTTGTGGTGAATTTTTTCTTCCTGTTCAGAGTTCAGGCATTCTGGAGGGTCTGTGCTCACCACTGCCTGCCCCACACACCAGATCCAAAAGGTGAGCTCTAGGTCTCAGTGCCAGGGCAGGTTTCAGTTGCTATTCCCCAGTCTTTCAAAGAATTTGGTTTTGATTGCAAATTTTGGCAGTCAGCATGTGACATTTCTAATATAAAAAAACACGCCAGCATTTCAAGAAGAAGCCAACCACTTTGATGGGGTTGCTCCCCTGAGGAAACAACAAAGGGAATATATTCTTCTCTGCATACATTTTACCCCCTAAGGCACATAACCTCCCAAGTTCCTCCAGTGTTTCACAGCTCCCAAAACTCTGCTCGACCACCTACCCACTTTTTGGCCAACTGGCTGACCCAGAAAAGCAGCAGAGAAGCAGCAGACACTGCAGGGAGGAAGAAGCAAGCACAGCTTGCAAAGCAGCACCGCGTGGGAAGGCGCCGCTTGCTGGGCACAAAGAGGGTCAGTTACGGCTCGCCCTGGAATGAGCAATGCAACGAGGGTTGGACCACAGAGGTCATGAGAAGAAAGGACAGGGAACAAAGAACAAACCAAGGGAAAGAGCCTTCTTCTCTTACTGCAGCTAACTCCCCTAAATTTCCTCCCTCCTCCTGGTTCCCCAGTTTCCAAAAATAACCTATACAGAGGCAAAAACTGCAGAGGCAGGGAGCCTTAAAAGAGCTGCAGTTGGAAAACACAAAAAGGTGGCAAGGGAATTTATTTAAAAGAAGAAAGGCCAAGAAAAAAGAGACACATTCTTTTTGGAAAAGAACAGTAGCACCTTTTAGCGCGAAGCCATTTCAGCAGGGATGTAGGTCAACAGCTGAAACCAGCACCAGTGGGGTCTCAGGTTCTGGGAGCTGCTGTGGGCAGCCACAGCAGCAAAGCAGCCAGAGGGGCCCAGGGGTTGTTTGGCCTCTCCTCAGGAAGCTGGAGAAGGCTTGGGCTGGTCTTGGTCCCTCCTGCCCTCACATGCTGCAGCTCAGCAAATGGCTCCTCCTCAGGCAACCACACATTTCTGGTGTCAGAAGATGCCTGACATTTGCCCTTAATAGTAAAGGCACCTTAACATGGAAAACATCTCTTAATGACTGAGAGTCAACAGCAAATATTTGCACCCAAAGAATTTAGTTCCTCCCACATCAAAGCAACCTCCTAGAAAACTGATTATAAACAAATTAAAAAACAACTAGCATGCCTATAAAAATAATTGTTCTGCTGCTGGCAAAGAATTAAAAACTCAGAGAGCCTGAAACAAACACTGAGGGTTATATTTGATTCCTAATTGCTAAACTGGACACCAAGGCGAGAGAAGGGGGAAAAAAAACCTCCTCCTGTTGTGCAGAAATGGCATCTGTTCTCATGGCATCTGTGGGAACAATGGTGTTCCTCTAACAACTGAGAAGTTAATTCAGGTACAGGTTGAGAGATCTGGGGTACACAAACATCAGCCATCATAATTTCCATTTGCTTTGATTTCAAAGGTGTTACAGCATTCCAAAGCCACATGCAATTTTTTGTATCTGCTCTTCAGCCCTGATCAAAATAATCAAGTGTCAGCACATCTCTGTATCACTACAGTGAGATACAGGAATGTCCCTACTCACTCCACCAAAAGCAGCAAGACTGTGCTTATTGTCAGAAGGTCTGTTTTCACCAACATCTCCTTCTTGTGCCTTTCACCACTTGCTTTTTCTATAGTAGGAAAAATTATTAAAGTCTCCAGGTCTCTCCTGTCCCCATGCTTTTAACATGTAATACTACTACATACTGCAGAATATCTCAGAGACGAGTGCCCAGAGAACCACTCCTCTTCTTGTACAATAAACCTGCTGTTTTGAATGCACATTTCGCCACCTCTGCAGATATTTATCTTCTTGCATTGCAGTAGTGACATTCCAAAAAGTCTGGAGAAAATTGGTAGGTGGCTCTGAGGAGGAATTCTAGACTGATGCCCCAAGCTCAGCCCTGAGGGGGTTGCATGGCCACTGTGGTGGTCAGCCAGGGTTTGAGCCTCAACCTGGCACACACTGGTACTACTGCCCACAAAACAACCTGTTCCAGAGAAAGAATGTTTCTCACCTAGGTGGTTCTGGAGAAACGTTTAAAAATATAAAGCAAATACCACCTAAGTCTTTAGAAAAGAAGAAGCAGAAATGCAGAAATTATTTGGAGGTTTGGAGCTTTGGATAGGGTTTAAATCTCGTAATTTCTCATCTCTTTCTTCCCTTTTGTGCTTAAATAACCATTTTCAAATGACACAGCTAGCTACGCCTATGAGTTGTTCCACAGCAACCTCCTTCAGCCTCCTATCAAGATGGAAGTTACCACAATCTGAGAAAACATCCTCTGGCAAGCAATGGCACTAAGTGAGCCAAGCCATGCCTCCTTCAGAGAAGCAACAAAGCTGTTGAGAGAGCAGCATTTTTAGGAGCAAAGTTTAGGAGAGTGGGAAGAAGACAGCTTCACACAGCCTTAGCTGTTTTTCCCAGCAGAGCAGAGCTTGAGAAGGAAAAACACCAGAAGCCTCTCATTTTCTCTGGCTTGCCACAAAACAGGGGTGTATTTTTCAGCAGGATCCTCTGAGTCTGACACCGAACTTAGCTCAACTGACATGAAATGTTAATGTTTAGGAACAAGGTAGGTGGAGAGGAGGAGGAAAGAAGACATTCATTATTTGATGCAGAATTCATTCAGAAGCTTATTTTTCACAGCCAGAACTAAAATTTCCATTCAGCTCTTTATTTCTGGTAGCCTAGATAGCTTGAACAACTGGAAGAGGAATCTAGAGGGAGCCCTTACCCCTGCCTGCATGGCAACAGCCCTTCCTCAGATACCTTCAGAGAGAAGCAGGCATATTTTTATGACTGTGAGTCTTCAGATGCAGGATGAGCAATTTTCCTTGGGGATATTCACACTGGCTTTAGGCTTCCAGACATGGTGCACAGAAAATATCTGCCTCCAACCACCCATTCTGGTGCCTGCAACAGCCTCCTAATATGGCCCTAGCACTCCTCACCAGCCCCAAAACCTCCGTACGAAAGAGGTCACAAGCTCTTGATGCTGCAAACTTAGCAACTACTATTTAAAATAGGTTGAACCGTGGTATGAAATTCATCCACGTATTTTATGTATTTTCTCCTCTTCATGTCAATTTGAATTTTCCTCCCTGTCTGGTACCTTCTCCCATTTTATGAATTTTAATCTTCTTGCTTCACTTTTTGTTTGGTTTGGTTTTGTCTACGTTACATCTGAAAACCAGCTTTTCCCTCATAGGCACCAGAGGAACATCTCTTTCCTTTGCTCTTCCCAGCCCAGTTTTTTCTCTGATCAAACTTCTGCCCTTGCTCTGTTTCCTTACTCTTCCCATCCTTGATTTCTCTCCTCCTTTTCTTCTTTCTTTGATATTCCTCTTGGTGCTTTCTCTTCATCCTTCCTGTCACGCTGACTGAGTCACTCCCCTGGGAAGGTGCTGACTGGAAAGGAAGCTGGACTGTTTAGAAGGTTATATCAGGCAGGGACACCTGTAAAGGAATCCTTCAGCTCTCTTGCTACATTGTTGGCTGGAGTGATTCCTCCTCTTCATTTAGGGTTGTATACACAGCTCCTTTGTCAAAACTCAGGAAAATTAAGGTGTGACATAATTTGGGAAGCATATGCCACTATTTATTGAGCTACATCTGCTTCCTTGTTTTGGGGGGCTGTGCAGAAATCAAAAGCCAGAACAGCAAAATTGTGAGGATGTCAAGTGCAGCATTAGCAAGGGACCTGGTCTTACCTGTGTTGCTCTCCCTAAGAAAGAAAATATTTAAAAATTACATCCTACTTTGCAGCTCTACTGCCTGGAGCATGAAATCCAGCCCTTTGTGGAATGCTGAGATGGGATCACTCCAATGCTATTTATTCCCTTAGAAAAGATTTACCCACATTGCACTGGTCTTCTGAAGAGGGTGGAATTTCCTCCAAGCAGAATCTTAAACACAAGGTTCCCACTGCAATGGAAGCAAGGCTTGTTTTTAAGAAAAAATATATTCCTGCTGCTATTTAAAAACAAACAAACAAAACACCCAAACCAAATTTTTAAAAAGGAAGAAAAGAATACAGATTAAAAGAGAGATGAATTTTATTCCTCCTCTCCTCTTGCACAGTATAACTGCAGTTGGAAGTTGGTCAACTGTTCTCTTCTTGCACAGCAGCTTCCAACTGCAGAGCTATATTCTTCCCCCAGTTAGACAGAGAAACCTTGCTGAAATCTCTAGGCTAGATCCACTGGTATGTTATGGCTGCTTTGCCCTGTTTTAGCAACACAGAGCAGCTATAAATCCAGTTTTACTTGCCATTTCTGTCAGCTTTACCATGCCAGATTAGCACTGCTATTAGCCTCAAAAATACCAACATCTGGAGGTTCTCCTACTTCCCAATCTGAACTTAAACCTTGCAAATCTGCAATTCATCCACCCATCAGCACAGACAGCAGGATCAGCCTGAGGTAGTCCTTCACCCTGAGCAAAATGTATTTATCACAATCCTCCGTCCTACATTCCTGAAGTGAACCAAGCAGATCAAACAAAATTCATGTAATGAACAGCTCTCAGTTTTTCCCTGTTGTTCTGGAGGGTGACCCCTAACCCTTTCTGGGAGCAGGTGCTTTTCTAGCGCAGGTCCGTGAATCCAAGTCAGCTGGGAAAAAAAATACACTGTTTCTTTGTACTTTTGTATTTCTTTGGATGTCAGGAAACAGAGCTAAATCTTGTTTACATCTCCTCAGCCAGGGGAGGTAGGGGAAACTGGAAATAGATGTAGAGAAAGGCAGAAAGAGGGCAGATCAAAAGGATCAAGGAAAATAATAACAACTAAAAAACCACCAAACAAACAAAAACTAACCAACCACCCACTGCTTCACTCTGCTTTGTAAAGCAGTACATCTTGGAAACAATATGTCACTCCACCCCCATCCCAGGGCTTTCTCTCTAGAGATATAAAACTGTCTAAGGGAATAATATTATCTTGCAATATACAAGTGCTGCTGCACTTACAGTCTTACCAAAAACCCCACCCTCTTCATTTGTTTTTTGTGTGAGAAAAATGTATGTAAAAAAGAATCACCGAGAATTGGGGGGGAGCAGGTGTATTCATGTCACCTTGGTTTTTCTAAGAACAAAGGCCTTACTTTATTTATATATAAATAAGTTAACAGGAAAAATTTCGGTGCATCTTATTTTTGCCCAGCTCAGTCAGTCCCAGTTCCTCACTCTGAATGTATTAATACATCCACCTTCAGCACAGTCGGGCCCTTCGTGTTGCCATGGAACTGAAACCTTTGCAGTTTGGATGG
Organism: Bombycilla garrulus; assembly: GCA_013400315.1. Taxonomy (NCBI): domain Eukaryota; kingdom Metazoa; phylum Chordata; class Aves; order Passeriformes; family Bombycillidae; genus Bombycilla; species Bombycilla garrulus. Next base: position 656,115 of record VXBU01000301.1, read on the forward strand.
CAATGTACTTATGCTGTACTTCTGCTTTGGAAGCATACTGTTCTTACACTTCCTATAACAGAAGCAAAATCACTGCATAGCATTAACTCCCTTAGTATTTAAGGCATTCAATGTCTTTCTTGCCTGCTCATCTTCACATAAGAGTTTGCTTTTTCTATCTTGCCACATGCAAATGAAACACATTTGACATAGCTATTCTCATCCTCATGAACTCAATAGCTGACATGCTGAGCACATACATTATAGAGGGTCCACAAAACCATGGTCTTTCCCTCTTTAATAAGAGGCTGTTGTCAGGCCTGCAGGAGCTGAGTCTCGGGCTGCTGAAAGCATAAGTGTATGAAATACATGTGGATACAGAAAAGTATTATCTTTCAAGGTGGCACTAAAGCAGCCTTTTGAAACCCAATAAACATTTGCATTGCTAATGCTCTTGATGATGCTGAATAAACAAATTACACTACAATGACCCCGCAGTAGGGGCCAAAATCTTTCAATACCTTTCTTTAATAACCTAGGCTGGTGGGGTATCAGTGGTAAAGACAGCTTTGGGCATTTAAGTTAGGGAAAAAACAAAGTCAGTACAATTGTGTCATCCTAAAGATTCAGCCTACAGTGATTATCTTCAGCAGATCTGAGTCTTTTGCCAAAGCTTCTGAAAATGCCTGTACACTAATTGCAAATACATAGATTTTTATGTTCAAAGCAAAAGCAGAGTACAAAAATATCCAAGTTCATTATAATAAAGATTACCATAGCAAATCATGAACAAACAAACAAATAGCCATTCATGTACATAAACACTGGATCTATACCTGCAGAAACAGCTGGGAGCCAGTCCATGGTCTGAAGCCAGCTTGAGGCTTTTTTTGTCCCAAGTTAAATATTTGCATAGTATTAAGCTTAAAATTAAAGCATTTGCTGAAGAAACTTGCTGAGTTGTGTATATGGAAAAACAAGAGGGAATTTACTGTCCCTGCACACTGGGGCAGATTCTTGGGATGCCTTCTCCTTCCCATGAATTCCTGGACAGCAGAGAGACAAACAGACTACCGACCAGGGAATTCCCCTCTTGGTTTCCGGAGGATTTTGTGCGCAGGTCGGACAGAGAGGCAATAACCCAGGTAGCGACTTTATGAAGGCACCATTTGTTGCTTTGGTGCCCGCCCTTCGACCACCTGGTAACACTCCTTCCTTTTAGCATTGTCCCCAGCTCAGAAAAGCCCCATTCACCCAGCACCTCCACCCATGCAGGTTTGACTGGTCCCTGTGCCACTCCTGGCCCCCCCATTCCTGGTGGCCGGGCCAGCATGCCAGGCTCCAGCCACTCGCTGCCCCAGGGACATGGGCTGGGGGCTACTCACAGAGGGGCTTTCTGAGGCAGGGCGCCCACTTGCCAAAATAAGGCACAAAAGCACCGTTGTCTCTGTGTCTCTATCTGGGCCAGAGCAAGGCAGCTGATTCCCTGACCCTGGGTGCTAGCGGGTGCACACGAGACCCTGCGTTCTCAGGTTCCCTCTTCTGCCCTCTGCAGAGGGCAGAGCTGTGCTGGCAGCACAATCTCCCTCTCCTCCTTCCATTGTCAGCACGTGTCTGACAGTCGCACGCCTCCATGGCTGCATCCATTACCTCGAGTTTATGTAAGGCTCTCACCGTCAGTTTTCTAGTTACAGGAAAATGTATACTGAGCTGTGATGAAAGGCCAGTGTAACGTAAAGAGCATTAAAACGACCCCAGGGACTGATTAGAGTCAAAAAGGAAAGGATTTATGATGGTTAATAAAGTTAAATCTGCCAGTGTCCTGCTTATTCTTTCCAACTGCAGTAATCAGATCTTAAAGGAAAAATTATTAAGATGCAAAATTATTAAGGGTATTACTATCCCCTCTGAAAGAAAACGTATGTGTTGCTGTGAAGCACCTGGCCAGGAGAGAGTCAGGATCACTGTGGTACCTACACTGGCGCCAAGGAAGAGAGGAAAAGGAGATACATCACCTGTCCTGCCCCTTGGGTTAGCAGCAAGGACCTCAGTACCAATCACGTATGTCACCTGTGGGTCCCCCTAGCACCTGCCACTCTGGTTGGCAGCTGGGACAGAGCTAGGACTTCCAGAGACCATAGAGCACCACTCTGCGCCTCAGCAACAAGCATGGGCAGACAGGGAAGAAAAGCTTCCCTCTCTGTTGGCACTTCACATCCACAAGGAAAAAGGACAAAGCAAGGAGCAAAGCACTTGCCTCTCCCAGTCTGGTGTCACACATGCACCCTCTGCTGAAGAATCCAATCTGCCCGGATACCACAGGACTGCTCTGAAACTTGATTTAAATGTTTTATAATCTAATGTGACTAAAAGTTAACATACTTTTACAAGACACTGGAACAGGTTGCCCAGAGCAGCTGTAGGTGTCCCATCCCCAGAAGTGTTCCAGGTCAGGCTGGATGGTGCTCTGAGCAACCTGGTCTAGTGGAAAGTGTCCCTGCTTATGGCAGGGGCATTGGAACTAGATGGTCTTTAAAAGTCCTTTCCAACTGAAGTCATTCTATGATTACAAGAAGTTAATGATTTTCCACATTGAAATACCAACACTGAGAGAAGGTAAAGCAAAGTGGAGGGCCAAAGTTTAAAAAAACTATAGGGAATTTTCTATCCATATCTAAATTACATGCACTTTATTGGATCTCAAGTTTTCATTTTCCTACTGCTTAATAATCACAAATACGTTATATATACCCTTTCCATTCTGTCATTCTTTCACTATATTACATCAAATTTAATTTCCTGTGGAAGTGTGTAATCTTTTCAGCTGTCATTGTCTCAGAAGCTTTTCTGTAATAAGCAGAGCACTGTCCTCTGGCAGGTCGATCTTTTATGAGCCGTGCTCCTGCAGATTAGTTTCCTGAAATGTTTGCAATGCTATATGAGAACCGGCAAAAGAGGAGAACCAAAATAACACCCAAAAGGAAAAATAAACATGAAAACCTTCACTTCCTTCTGACTCCTGTGTTCACTGGTCAAAGGAAATTTCATTTGATGTGCATAGATGGCAAATCCGTGAAGGTTATTGCCGCGTATCAGAAGCTTCACAAGGTGCAAGACACAGCCTCCCTTGCCCTACAGCTCATTAAAAGTACAGCTGAGAAATGGCTTCTTGCTCTTTTTGCTGAGGAACACAGAGATCTGCAAGCAGGTCACCACTCTGACAGCTGCCTCTCCCCACCACCTGCCCTTGGCACTCCGAGAGGTCCCTGAAAAGCCACATTCCACCAGAAAAGTGAAAATGTCATATTCATGCTTTTCATGATGAGATGCCTGTGATGGCAGGAAAGCAGACCAGCTGGTCTGCTGGGTCTTTTCCAGACCTCTTCCCCTGCAGGACATGAAATTCATCTTCTTCAAACCAGCTTTCATTACCAATGCTTACACACACACACACACACCAAAACAACTTATTCACAAAAACACATACCAACAAATAATTCTGAACATTTGAAAATTAATCAATTAATCACAAGAAAAATGAGCAACAGAAATTCTTATTCCTGCATCCCTCCTGAAAAGTGCTAAGGTATGGATGACAGAAGAGACATTGGAACTAATACAGTCTGCAAAGGGCCATGTTAATGGCGTTTGGCCAGCAGAGACTACCGAGGGTGGCTACAAAGGCTTGCTGGAAACCCTGCCAGTACAAGCAGGTGCAATGCTCTATCAGCTAAGTGGTAGATGTCACCTCTGAGAGCTTCTCTTTCAACTGTCCAGCCAGATGTGGAAACCTTCACCAAACAACACTACCAATAGGCTAACCAAGTTGTGAACTGCTTTCCCAAAACACACTGCATTGATCAATGAATGATCTTTCTCTTCCTGCTCCCCATAAGACTTCTGTCTTTCTTTCCCTCTCTTACATCACTGCTGTAGCAGTAGATCATCCATATTTCTGACAGTATCTTCAATACAGTGCATTAAACCCAGATGCATACTTTCAGAGCAAACAGTCATCTCTCCTTATCACATAGAACAAACATTTCACTAATTGAGTTCTCATTATTTTGCTTATCCATTTCCTTGTAATTCTGTTTTACGTTTGTATCTTTAATACTTAATCTCTGAGAAATGGCTCAGCAGTAAAAAAAAATTCCAAGCAGGGAACATTAATTTAACAGAAGGTGTTAAATGCAGTGCAATTCCACTCCCATCAGCATGAAGAAACTTTTTTCAGCCAGCTTTGGTGGAAGTTGCACTGGGGCCATAAGTCAAATGAAGATGTTCCATGCTAACAGCCTCATGGTGAGCTCTGAACTGCTTTAGAACCTAAAACAACAACGTAATCACCCTCATAAAACCATTTTGCCATACTCTTACAGGACCTGTGTGTGTGTTAAAAATTGCAAGCCAGAACTGTAGAAAAGAAAAACATGCCAGATATCAGTGACCGTAGAGTTTTTGTCTTGTAGGCCATAAATTGAATAGTTTCCCTTCGCCAGATGGGGATCTCAGTCTCCATTTCCTTATACAGGCTCAAATATTAATTTACTTCCTATTGAAATCTTGGTCAAAATGGTGGGTGATGTAAAGATAAACATCAAGGGAATAACTGCCATCATCTGGTTGAGTTTGGTAAAATGGAATTAATTTACACTTCTTTAGGGACTCAATGGTCTGTGAAATTAATCTAATTTAGACTGACCAGAAATTGAAAATGGAATGAAGAAAGAAAGCAATTAAAGACCTTTCCTAAATGCAAAAAAAATGTACTGCTGTAAGTGCAGCAATACAGTTAAAGTACAGAACAATACAGTAAAAGTACAGAACCCTTCATGCTACTGCTACCACTCCCTTCTTCTTGAGAGAGGGAATAATCATCTGTATATCTATATATCATCACTGTACCAGTATAATCTCATCCAAAGAAAACATTGGTAGAATGCTCCTATCAATATCTGCGAATAAATATATGCTCAAGTTAAAACAGTTCACTATTCTGCATACAGGCCAGGCCTAGCAGATAAACATCTGCTGGAACAATTCCGCGTAACTGGTTGTACATGTGGCTTAACATTTACTTCAATGACTTTTAGCACCTTCTTGTTATTGTTTCTGAGTTGTTCCAACAAGGGATGGTTAATGTAAGATGCAGACGTTCACATACCGTGTACTTGTGAATAACTGGTTCCCAGAGATGTGGCAGTGATAACATTGTCATCGTAGGAGTCAGAGTAGCTCACGGGAGATCACATGTCAGAAGAGGGTCCCAGCTGAAAGTATAACAAATCCAGATACTAAGTTCATCATATTCAGAGGTTTTCAGCAAGCTCTGTCAATACATTTGTGCATTTCATACATACATCCTGTGCATTAACTGGGTCTGTGTTTTTTCCAGGCTCACAGAAAACGTTTTGCCATTCACAATGGCAAGCAAAAGTGCCCTGCTGTAGCCAAACTGCTTTGGCCCACTGCTTCAGAACATATTTCAGGCATACTATCAAAGCACTGAAAACTAGTTTTCAATATTAAAGCACAAGCTGTTACTGTCTGGTGGAAAAATACAGAATTTCAAATTTCCCATTTATCAGGTCCTTAAAAAACATGTAATTCCTTTCACCAGTATACCAGTGCATTGCCAGTTTGGCTTTACCTTTCCTTTTTTTTCCCCTAACATTGTCAATTGACAGTCTGGAAGAAGACGCAACACTAGAGCTCTCTTGTAACCTATTTTCTTGAGATCAAAGGATCTTAAGAAAGCATTTACTTCCCACTGGTGACTACAATCACCTTATTTATAATCATTTGATAGTTTAAAATCACCTGTTGGCCGAGTCTGTTTTTAAATATTTTGGTAGGTAACCAATGCAAAGATGGAAAATGAGCTTGTATAGAAAGTGCTATCTGCAATGACAAGACACACTGCAACAAACAAACAAATGATCCAATTTCTTAATCAAGCTTCCTGAAACAGAAGCTGATCTTCCTCCTACTCTACAAGCTGCATCTCATCCTGGAGTAAGTGGTTTTCAAGAAGAAAGTCTGGTAAATAACAAAGAATTTTCAAGAATTCAGATTTTAGGCACAGTTTATATTTTTTAAATTACTCTAATGCTTATTCGACTCTTCATGACTTCATAGTGCCTTGGTTCTTGCCCTTATTACACTTCAACGAGCAGCCTCAACACCCCACAGTTCACTAGTATCACATACACCTTAATTTGCTGCCACCTAAACAGCTCAGTGTCTCCTATACTCTGCATTTGGTTTGCAATAACCAATAAGTTAAATAAGTGTAAAACCATGTAAAGACTAAGTTACAAAGAACATCATCCATGCGTCCAAAACAACAACAAAAAATTATTGGTGAAGGGTGGTATACTGCCCATGGATATGATGCTACAATGCCATATCTAAAGTTTGCTTGCTCTGAAACAGTATAAACACAAACACAGTAGTGCACACATTTTCGGGCATAGGCACACTTAAAGGCCAGATGCTGAGGTGAGCTGCTGAGCCACAGCAGCAGTGAGGAAAACGGGAGCAGCGACTGCCCAGAAGCAGCGCTGGCTGGTAGGTGCTGTGGAGATGAGTGTCAGACAGATCTGTTCTGTGGAACTGCTGAAATTTTCTTTCCCAATAACTCTCCTTCACCTACAAAAGCAAAATTTCTGAACCCCCTGAAGCCTTAAAAAGAATCTTTCTTCACAGAGAAATCGTTCCTGACATACCCCACAGAAGGATAAACACGGCCAACTGCCTTCAACAGAAAAACACAGTAAGACATGCAATACATTCTTCTTCTGCTTGCAGATTTATTTGAAGTCATTTAGTAATCTGTCCCTAGTGACTGCACCTAATCATTTACCTTGCAAAGTACCAGGACTTTTCAGGTGAAAAATTTAAACATTTTTCTTTCTTTTATTTTTTTTAAATGTCTGTTAACACTAGTGTTAGAAAATGAAAACTCTCTCAAATACCTTCATTTTAAAGTTCTAAATCACCATATGAATTGAAAAGAATGATCATCAGATAGCTACATCATGAACAGAAATATAAAGTACACATGGAACCAAGTAAAATGCTGTCTTATCATCTCTAGTGAATCAGTTCAAATCTAACTGAAGCTGGTATCTGCCTCCAGCTACCTTTGGCTTCCTACTCTCCAGTGTCCTGAAGGAAATCAGTTTGTAATTCTCCTTTGATTTCCTTTTGCTCAGATTTCTTCACTGAGTCTTTATCCTCTTCCTTGGCCAGGTCTAGATTTTCAAGGCCACCAGTTATGCCTCATTTCAGAGCTTGCTGTCTCTCTGCTCACAGTTGAGAGGGGAGGGATCTCGGAGAGCATGTAGAAGAAAGCCAAAACTGCTCAAAACAAACCACTTCTAGTGGAGCTAGAGGCACTAATGAGCAACAGCTAAGAATTGATGTAATTACTCATGACCCTGACAACTTTCAAGGTCTTTTACAAAGATCTTTCTGTCAGAGGCCTCCTAATTCCTTACCCGTAGTGAGAAACAAACACCAAAGTCCCAAAAATACACCTAAAAATTGCAAGTCCCAGAAGAGCTTCTTTAAGGCAAAAGCAAAGTCTTTCTAGGTGAAGCAGAAGCATGGAAACCATTGTGAAATTAAATGGAAATGGAAATTATATGGGAGTTATTTAAGTACCTGGTTCTCATAACTATGGAAATAGTGTGGACAGAAATCCATTGGAGACCCAGCGCTTAGAATCTCAGTGGGAGAAAGACTGGGAACTAAACATACAAATCAATATAGTCTCTACAGAAAGAGAGACTGGTAAGAAAATGAATATAGTTCTTGTCCAATCTGTTTATTTTCTATAGCTAGACAGTGATAATCTCTAGTGCTATCAATTAAAACCTTCATTTTCATAACCAATGTTTTAAGGAAACGCAGTATTTGCCACAGTTAGAAAAACTAATAGAAGCTGAAATCAAATTTTTGCTTACAACTTAGTTCCACATGTATGCCATCACCTCTTAAAAGTGAGTCTACATGTCTTAGGACTATCCTAAAACTGCATTTATACATACTAAACTACAGGAAAGTTACTCTCCTGTCCCAAAGTTACTCCTTTCTTACGAGAAAGTACAGCACCGAAGAAGCAAATATGCAATCTTTTGTATTGCAAATATTCATATCAATGCACAAAGCAAAGTCAAACCAACAGAGGTCTAACAACCACAAGTATTTAGAAAGTCCCTATAAAACCATTTCTGTGTTCTAGGACTTACCAGGGTTTTAGCAATTCTTTCTCCTCATGCTCATTTGAAGAATGAATAAGGACTTAAGAAATAGACAAAGCAGCTAAATCAAACACTTAGATTGGTTATATACAAGCATCAAACTCTTTACTAAACCCAGGTCAGCAGGTATTAAGCCTCAAAAACTCTACAGATACATACAATAGAATACAGTTTATTACTAATTTCATTAAAAACTATAGCTTCTAATTTCAAAAAAATATACCTCTTAATAGCTTTTCGGTAAAATAGAGTTTAAAATTAAATTTAAAAATGTAATTAATGATCTGAAAAAAACTTTTATGTCCCTTCCTCTCAATAAATCTAAGGCTCAAGTATTACCTTCCTGGCACCTGTTTCCTATTTTACAACTTCAGCATGATTTCAGTAGAGGTGAGAAAGTTGATATTTTGTTCTCTCTGCCATCAGAAGCCGCATTAGAGACACAACCGCATGTGTATGCTTTACTATGCAACACAAAAAGATGGATGGATGGATGGATGGATGGATGGATGGATGGATGGATGGATGGATGGATGGATGGATGGATGGATGGATGGATGGATGGATGAAGTGACAGTAAAATTTATCAGACTGACATCCACACGGACTGAAGCTCTCTTCTCCATACAGAAGAGGCACGGTGCTCAAGAATGACACAGGCTTTTCCCAAAACCACGTCTCCACACACACTGCAGCTGCACTCTGGGAGGAAAACAGGAGCAGTAGTTCCCCAGTAACTGGGAACTACACTGCTGATAGCAACTATTCAGTTCTGTCTTTGTAAGGTCTGAACACAAACAGATCACAGCAACAAGTGGGAGGGCAAGCAGAAAGAGAATGAGAGAAAGGAGATGCAGCTGCAGACAGGGGGTAAACTGCAGTAGGGGGTTCCATGGTGATGCACAGCAATCTGCTGTCCAACAGCATTGAGAAATTCAGAAACCAGAAATTGGAATCAGTCCCTGGTAAAAAGCTGCACAAAAGGAGTGAAGGATGTGCCAGAGCTGTATGGAAAATAAAGCATGAAAATCTCCAGACAAACTACTTTTTCTCTGACTTTCTTTGATAACCTTCAGAGAAAGCCTCTAAAATTAAAAAATACTTCTTAAGACTCTCCCTTGCATGATGTATTCCACCAGCACTACTTAATTAATCAAGTACATTATTCTTTGTCACTCTACGACTTGCTTTTCTCTCTTTTAGACTAATTTTTTTTTTAATTCTGCCCCTTATTTTCATGAATTTTTGTGATCATAAAATATATTGAGAGTGACATACAGTAAACATTACTGGAGGCTCTTGCACTTGGATTGTCACTTGGGCTGTGATGTGAATGATCATCCAGAGGCAGCTATATGAGCTCAGAGTTAGAAGGTCACTCCAATGCCCATCCCTCCAAAGATCAACACTTTTGAAAAACAACCTCTAAAATCAAAATCTAACACAGGAAAATTTCACAATAATTCCTATTTCTATTTCAGCCACAGTCATGAAACTCATTTCAGAGAACATAAGGTCATTAAACAGAGAATGTTGACAAATGAGACAGAAGATGCTGAGGATATGAGAGCAGAGGAAAAAACATCCCATTCCACTCCATATCCCATTGGGATGAAACATCCCAAGTACTGGTGAGAGACGCGCAGAAAAAGACAGACACAGTCAGTCTAGAAAAGCACAAAGAGATTTGATCACTAATCAGAGACAGAAACCCATCAAAGTCACAATTGTCTCTGCAGGCTCTGAAAGACAGGATTAAACTGGCTTAGTACTATATTCAAAAATGAATTTAATTAGCTGACATTAAGCAGGATAAGTTTGCGGTACCATGTTGCTCTGACAAGCTGTCTCCAGAAGGCTAAGTGGAAGGTAAAATCTTATTTTTCAGGATGAGATTACAGCCATAAACCGAGAGAGAAGGTAATGGCATGTCTGCTGAGGGCAGCTGAAACTTGGTGCTGGACATTTCATCTCACACTATAAAAAGATGTTATGTGATAGACAAGTCAGAAGTGCGAGTTTCAGATTCTGCACATTTTTTCATATGGCTGTGCAGCTTCATCTTCCTTCTGCTGTTGCCACTTACATGAAGAGAACCTCGGTGTATAACCTCCGCCAGGAGCTTTTTCTCCAGCTTCTCTCAGTCAGAGCTGCCCCATGGAAAGACTATGATACACTAGGTGCAATTCATTTATTTGTGTTTATAAGAGAGCAAGTTGGTCCCTGGTTGGAAGCATGAGGTCTGTGCAGGGGGCAGTATCTGTGCTAACCAGGTAGGCTGACACATCTGTCGGCTGCTGCACATCTATTGTGTGTTATATGGGGTCACCCACAGTACCCCTGTTCTGCTCTACCAAGACTTCTCTGCGTGGATTACAACCTGCACATCACAGTGCAGCCTGCAAGCAGAGCGGTAGTGTTTGACAGCAAATAAAAATAAAAACAAACTATGGCAAAAATCAAGCAGCACATAGTGAGTAATGAAGAATCAATGGCAAAATGCATACTAAATCCAAACTGTTTCCCCAAGGAACACTTGGAAGAAATGGAACAACATATTTCAGTGGAAAAGTCCCATGAATATTGCCTTCCCATGCCTCCTTGTATTGATAAATTTGGTTCTGGAGTAAGGCATGTCACTGTCAGTGCTAGAAATTCTGCTTATTCTTTCAAAGCAGGCACATGCATCCCAGCGTGTGATGAGGAAAGCTGTTGTTCATATCACTAATATTAATATCTCAGCTCTGTCACACCAGAACTAAGCCAGATTTACCAAGCAAGCTTCATCCATCCCATTAGCAAACCATTAAGGAGGTGTTCTTCCATCCCCTGACAAAACTGTACAGCAATATGAGATCTTAATTTAGGCCGGCAGTGCCATTCTTCCTCCCGTGACTCCTCTCACCAGGACTGTATTTAGGCATTGTGACCTTGTGTGGCAGCTCACAGACATTAAGTGCAAGCACAACACACAGCATGCCCTTCTCTGGCACCACATTAACCACCCTACTTCAATGACTTCTACTGATAAACCAACCTGTGTACCCAGCCTTCCTCCCCAGTGGCTGCATCTACAGCAATAAATTAAACATGCCCTTTCCCATACCCTGCCACCGTGCCATCCACCAGTGGAGAAAACACCACTGAGTCTCAGGTGGCAGTGAGGGGTGAAAACCCCAGTTTTAGTAGTGAAGAGAGCCCAGTTTTACTAGCCATTTAACAAGGGACTCTGAATTTCTCTGTTATTTTCATACAGAATGAATCCTATTTCTTTTCAGCTACAATGAGAATTGCAGATACAAATACCACTTATTACTGGGAAGTATCTGCACCACCTATTACTCTACATAGCTACAGATCAGAACTGCCTTCAACCAAACAAACATAGCTGCAGAGAACATATGATTTTGTAGTGTTATTTCTTAATTATTTCATTATCTTCCAGGAAACTCAAGTCCACAGCTGAGCACGAATAAAGACACAAGATCTTTATGATAAGAAAAGCAAAACAATGGCCTGACATGACCTAACAAAAGCACAGGATACTACTCCTCCAGGGTAGAAATCTGCTCATTCCAAAACTTCCTTTCAAGTGTTTTGAATATGTTACTAAACAAAGAAAACAAGACATTTACTTTTGCAAGGCAGTAACATTTTCTTCAGTAGTGGTATCTGACATTATTCCATAAATCATCCATAAAATCAATGTGCTTTATGTCAGATGAGACCTTTAAACTTAAGAATAAAACAAGTTTAGGTCTGAATTGCAACACAACGATACATGCAATAAACTAAATATGTCAAAAGCTTCAGTGGAGAAAGGGTTGCTGAAGGTTTAACACGGTTTAACACAGTGCACAAAGGCACACAGATTGATGTCTGCGATGCTAAGTGATGTATGGTGCTGGGAGTGCCACCAAATCATAGGACTTCAGAAACAGACTGAGTTCTTAGCTACCAGTGAGTTCTTATCTGACCATGGAGGGCATCTCACAATCTGTATCCATCTTTGATCCCTGAGATAACATTTCTTTCCTCTCCTCATCTGTCAGATATTTATTTTATAAATTCAGTGAGCTTGAAGAAATAAAGATAAAAGGAAGCCTACGTCTTCATAGAAGCCTTTAAATATTACCACATGGAAATAATAGTCATGATAATAAAAAAAATCACTTACGTGACACAATTCTAGCATTTTACCGTTTCACATAGCTTCCTATCCGGAAAGTACTCTCAAAGGAATTAATTTGACCTTCCTCTCAAGATCTCTTTCTTAACCTTGTTTCCTCCATAAAAAAAACACCCTGCAATCACAAACTGCATGTGATGTCACACCTGTGTCTGTCTGTCTTCTCTTAATAGTTTCTCTAAAGACACTCAACAAAAAGGTAGCAGTTTCAAAATTACCCATTTGCCAGAAGTTCCTTCCAATTCCAACTTATGCTTAGACAGGAGACAGTCAGCATTCATATAAAGGGAAAAATCTTCCATGCTGAGTCAAAGAGAGCACAGAATTTGCAGATAAAACAGATGTACTGAGACGCAAGACAGTGTCCAAAGCTGAAGTTCACAACTACAGGTGCACCCATATGGCTAAATAAAAGTGGGAAAGGAAACAGCTTCAAACAGTGGAGTACACTGGCCTAGCTACCCAGCCATTGTGAGATGGACAGTTTGTATCTGTGGTCTGTGTCTCACAGGGAAAAGCCTACAAAGCTCCCATCACCCAAATGTCTCCCATGGAGTTTTCTAGGGAGTGCAGCATTTGAAAAACCCTAAAGCCCTTAGTGAGAAGATACTGCTTTAAAAATGGTGAGAGAAAGCCTGGGAGCTGCTGCAGAAGAAAATACATATACACACACCTGAATACTCATTACAGTTGTAAAGACAAACTTTCAAACCCGAAATAATACAATATTGTCTCTCTTATTCTGTCACAATTGGCTGTTTTAGCAAAGTGTAACAACAAAACCAAAATAAACACCACCGATGAACTTCACTGCTGTCCTCTGGAAAAGCAGTGTCTGCCAATAATTACATTCATGCTACTGTTGCCACTGCAACACAGAAAAGTCACATCAGTAGCAGGTGGATTATAAAATTATAACCAGCAGCACTGAAATTATAATCTTATTTTGCTTTAATTTTTTTTTAATTTTTAAAAGGCTATATTTTGCCATACACATTTGTGTCATGAATTATAACAAAACACATCTAGATGTTGATGATACTTCAGATATACCATGTAATGAAAAATACAATGAAACAACTTTTGAAGTAATTTATTACTCATTCCCATACTTGATAAGAAAACAAATATTATACTGGTTTATTTATTTATTTTATGCTATCAAAAGCATCATATTCTGAAAGTGTTCATTTCCTTCCATTACCAGTTTGTAGCACCCTGCTTCCATCTCTGCAGTTTAGTAACTCAGAGTTTCATCTGCTGGTGTGTGGGAAAAGATTTCAGTAGCTACAAGTAAGTGCAACTATAAGGAATGGCTTGAAGTTGAAAGACAGATGACAGCAGGATGGAACATATAACCAGAATATTTTAAAAGTCTAAAGTTTTTCTTCGTATTGATATAATATGGACAACAGATGGATTTTTAAATGCAGTTCTCGATACAACTTTGCATGTGAGAAGGAAAATAATTTGGAGTTCACGGGAACAGGAGCAGATTGTTCTGTGAATTCAGTTGGTGTCATTCCACACCCTTAAATTCTCCTGCAAAATACTGTAAGCAGAACAGCAGGAGTCCCAAAATTCCCCACTCTGGCTCCAGCTCAATAAGCCACTCCTATTCACAAAGTATAGAACCATATACTTAACTTCAGGAGAATGTGTAGAACCCAGTGATTTCACTACAACTTAGGAATCAGCCTGAAATTGAAGGTTCTCTTAGGGGCTTTGCTAATGAAGCACCAGATTCATCTGGCAGATATTTGTGCTGCATTTCTCTCATGCCTCCGCTACTGACTACACCTTAGTTATGCTATTTTTCCTGTTAAGTAAAGGAGAGAGACCTGGACTCCAAAGCCCCACGTAGCCTGACTTCTGCGAAGACTTCTGTGTTTACTACCATAAATACTATAAGCAGAGGTGCCCATAATAAACAGCACAACTATCAGTCACTCTGAGAATGGTCACTTAAAAACAGACACAAACAAATAAAAAAATTAAGGTTCAAACCCCACAGTCAGTTTTAGCACAAAAACCCCTCTTGGCCCCCTCTGGATCCATGCCAGAATACAGCATCTGTGTACAGAACATCTCTGTAAGATATGGAAGTGGAACTGACATGAAGAGAACACTGCACAACAGTGATACTGCTGTGCCTCATTCATATTTATGAACATAACTCACATGAAAATCAGTGTAAGGTGGTGTGAATCTTGCCCCAAACTCATGAACTGTGTAGCAGAACCAGGAACTGAAGCTATGCATACCGAGTCCCCGCCCAGCCTGCTAGTCACTAGACCGTACTTCCCTGGGTAGAGAATTACAGTAAATACATCAAGTCGGTTGTGTACTGCTGAGCTTGTCTGATCACACGTCACTGACAGTAAAACATGCCACCACCATAAATTCAAAGGTCTACTCCATGCATATGACATTGTCATTTCTAGTTTTGATGTAAAGCATTCCCATTCCAAGTGCAAACACATGCATTTAAAGCAGTTTTTCAGATGGAATAAAGTACACATTGAAGCACAGAGTGTTATTCTAGTTTTCAGAGTTTCTTCGCAAAATGGTTTTTATAAAAAAACTGTCATTACCATTTTGAATCTACAAGAATAACATGTCAGGAGAAACAAAGTTCTTTCTCTCTAGTGCAACCAGGCACCTTACTGCACGCAGTATGCCAGGAAAACTGACTTGCTGCAGAAGAATTGAACTAGCATAAGCACAACAGAAAGGATTTTAACCTACAACTGCTCAAGGAAGCATGCTCCATGCAGATAATCCAAATCTTTCACGATGCACTCAAAAAAACAACTCCATTCACAAACAAACATCTCCAAGTTTGGGAAGGTTCAAAACCAGGGCCTGCCAAGGTAAAGACAGACAGCGCACATATTTTTGCAGGGTGAAACCTGTTCTCTACAATAGAGAAGGGTATTGTATTGGTGCTTCCAAAGAAACATGCACCATGGCAACACCACCAGGTTGTTGAACTCACCTTGGTGAGACTGATGGTGCAATCAACAAAATCCCGTGGCCAGCCTTGTCTACAGGTGAGCAAAGGCTTTTGCTTCTCATCCCCAGAAACAGTGAAATCATCATGACTTGTGATCTGCCTCTCCCAAAGCAGTGACAAATTCACAAGGGACTGGCCGAAGGGCAGCAGGACTGCAACAAGCACAATCACAGGAACCAGGCAAACACTCTCAAATCCATTCCTGTGACAAGGAGCTAAGACCACACACCGCTCAGGTTACGCATTACACAAATTTCAGTATTACCTGGGGTCCAATTTTACACACACAGCAGCTCTGTAGAGGCTGTGTTGCAGCAACACAACACGGAAAAAGGATGGCCTTTGCATGGCTCCAGACAGTACAATCAGAGTTAAGAGGAAATAAGTCTGCAGTAATGAGAAGATTTGTTTAAAATTCTCCCATCTTAATCTAGTCTTTATTTGTATTAGTCTTACTGTAAATTTGTTTGAGTTTTTTTAAAATGTTTCAATCTGCTAAGGGAAGTCTTCTCGCAGATGGACTGGTAATGAAATACAAACAGAATGCTTAATGCGAAAAATGTAATGCACAGCATTTTTTCCTTTACTTATTTCATCTTAATTGCACCTGGTCATTTTCATGCTAAGCATTTTATTTGGTTAAATAATTATTGTAAATTACATTTCACCTTTTTTTACCAGGCAAAAATGGTGAAACTGAGTTGGTAATTGTTTCAAGTTCTGCCACAATATGGAAACAACTTGATAACCTGACAACACTTAAGGGTTTGAATTCATGAACAAGATAGATAAAAGCAAGGAAAATGAAACTGCACAGCAACTTGCAGGGCAAGAAATCACCCTGTGCAGAACCTCATGACCTGAGTAGAAACCTCTGAAGACCTATTCAGAGACCCCAGGAAGTGAGAGTTTACCCCTGAGCAAGCCCCTGCCTGCTCATGCACAAAGATACACCCCCCTCCTTGTCCGTGCATCAGTGCCGCTCACAGCAATTTACTTTCTTCCACCCAGCACGCCTATATGCTTACCCTACTCTGCTCACTCACAGATTTCAGCAGAAATTGCACCAGAATCAAGGCCAGCCCCCAGCTCCCACAGCACAGGGTGAATAACCCTCTCTCCTCACGGGTACTGATCCCAGCTATGCTCATCTGCCATGGCACTGTCCTGTGCCTGCACAGCCCAGCTCACCTGCCAGCTCATCCCCCAGCTCACCCCCCATCAGCCCTCAGCCCACCCCGGCTGCCCCCCAGCAGAAGCCAGCAGGCACCGGCTTGCACCTGATAAGGCAGCAGGGAGCCACAACAACCCCCTCTGCAGCCAAGCTCATCTCATCAACTATAAAACTTGAGGTGGAAACTTACACGGGTACCATGATGCTCCCTCTGACCCTCCTGGCTTTACAAGCCTTGGCTCTTAACAAAGCCACAAGGACTTCTCATCCACAAGAGAAAGGGAAACTCAAGTAAAGTACACTCAAACCCTCCTAAGTAACCACAACAGAAAAGTACAAAAATCTCAACAATTTTATATGATACATAATGTTCATCTGCATCAAGTACATCATGGAGTTGCAGAAAGGACATAATTATTATGTCCAGTACAGAGTCAAAAGTAATAACTATTGGAGTTAATACAAACAGAAAGCATTTGACGAACTCTAATTTTGGTTTTCATAATGTAAGTTCAGGAGAACATCTTTCTTCACCTACAAGATCTTGGTGTCCTCATGTGCCACTATTTAGATTCCCAGCTCTAAGATTCTGCTACTGTAACAGTAACGAGACTATACAAAACTAAGTCAATTTTGTACAACAAACAAAAAATTCTCCAGAAGACTGAAATTTATTTTAAGTTTTCATTAAAAGCAGGTTTCTTCTGAAGGATGCTGCACTTACAGTCCAAGAGAAATCCCGCATTTGTTTGGAAAATAAGGACATACCAAGAGCAACATGGCCCACTTTCTTACAGCACCTTTTCGACACCCCTTGGCCATGACCTGGGTGGCCTCCTGTGTGAGAAAATACTCATTTCCATCTGTTCATCTCCTCATCTCCATACTGAGGTTATCAGCACTGGTGCTGGCTACAGCACAGCTTACACAGGCTTGTCACTGTAACACCTCAGCTGTCACCTGTACCAAGGCGCCATCAGCCACTGTGTTCACATGCACACATGGCAGTGCAGGAGACCATTAATATCAACACTAATTTTTGGCCATCTATTGTTAATAACAAAATCTTAAAAGTACAGGAGTTTACAACCCTATGCCACAGTTTACAGCTGTTTGTAGATATTTGTAGATTATTTGTAGATAAGACAAAGGAAAAATACATTATTATTTGGTCAAAATGAGAGGGAGTAGGACAGTTTGAAGGGGAATTCAGGAACACCAAACCATTCCTTTCCAAAATAGTAATTATTCCTACTCCTTACCTGAAGACCTGTTATTCTTGCACCTTTATTTCCTGACATTATTATTTAACATTTGTATACATGCCACTAAAGCAAGAAGTCATCCCAGGCTTAACAACTCAGCATGACTTTGAAGATCAAGCCTAAGTAACAGCAGAGAAAATTGTCAAGGAAATATTATTAAAGGAAAAATTAACTTAAAATCAATTGCTTTTATTCTAATACATTCATATAATCACTTGCCTCTCCTTTCCATAAACTGGTCGCAAAATCTCTTGAGAGAGAGGACTGTTGTGTTGCACACATGCCTAATGACACTATAAGGGCATATCGGAAAAAAGAAGGAAAAAGATTTCTATAACACTTTACAGGGGCAATCACAACTCATCAAGTTATTTTCTTTTACATGTGAAATCAGGCCCATTTAAGGAAATTTTCCCATTTATTATCCCAGAGGAAAAAAGAAGGCAGGGGGTTGGGGTGGGCGAATTTGGCGTGCACATAAACAAAATCCCCCAAGAATTGCTCATGCCTGAGCAACTTCACTCTTCTGTCTGTTAAACATTCCCATCCCAAGGCTTTGTCTCAAGACACATCCTCCTAATGAATAGCTGGACCTTGTCTGTACAGCTGGGAGTACCAAAACACAGTATTCCATCTCAAAACACAGTCATATCCGATTCTGCAAAAGATTGAGTGCCGTTATTTCTTTGCCTATCTTGCTTTTTCCTGCTAGCAAGCATCTTGCCAGGCATGATTCATGTTACATAACTCCAGCTTGTTAAAAACAACAGTTATGCAGCTAGGTAGTACGAAAGATTAATGAGGTAAATCCAGAAGTTGCTTATTACAGAACCCAGACAAAAGCCACTCCTTAAATAATATGCCTATGCAACTTTAAACAAATGAATAAGCCAGTGCACCAGCACTGTTTACATTCAAAATTAATTAAATCTTTCAAATTCAGGATACTGTACCCTAGACTACTCCGTGTCACTTCTCATGCCACTGTATGCAAACTCCCTAGTGCATATGTGTTTTATTTTTTAGAAGTGACCCGCTTCCCTCCCCAGTCATTAGAGAATAACAGCTGAATACTGAATCAGTCAATTTCACTCACAAAAACACTGTACTGCTTTAATATTCTGGATGACTACACTGAGATAAAATCCTCCTTCCCTCATTAGCAGCAAAATGCTTGTGTTTTGCAAATAAACATTTTTACTCATTTCCCCTGTTTTTGTTATGAAGTGTAAAAGCAGCAGCCAGAAAGGGTTAAACAGGCTTCCTGTGAATGCTCTGCAAGAAGCCAGCCTCCGTAATGCAGCAAGGCAAAGAAATCTGTTCAGGCCCTGTATATTCAGCATTATTCAGCCGTATTGGGACCATATTCCAGGATCCCTCAATGCCCACCTGACAATGTGTCATCTACATTAAGGTAGTGATATGGTCTCCCCAAGGCAAATCATCACCTGACCATCCTGGTCTTTGCAGCTCAGCTGTGTCCAGTTACATGCTCCGTGGAGCAAGCCATTGCCACATAACTCTATTCTCTTCTCAGTCACTTCTCCAGAAGGTGCAAAAAACCGAAAAAAAAAATTAGAAAATTATGAAGCTCGTGTTTCTGGCATCACCACCCCAGCAGAGCAATAGAGAGGCGACTGGCTGCCCCAGGGAGGAGGCAGCAGCAGTGGGGGCCTGTGTGAGCACCAGCTGGCTGCCAAGCCCAGACCTGAAACTAGGTCTCAGCCCACTCGACTGCAGGGGAAGGGAGGGGGAAAAAAAATAAAAAAATAAGCAGCAGCACTTTCTCAGAGCAGGAAGAAGGGGAGGCCAGGAGCGTTTCCTGTTGTGCAGTTGAAACAAGCAAAGACGTCATTACACTTATGCTCCCTCAGGGTGTCAGCAGATTGAGGGCCAAAGTTCAGTCATTTCCAATGCACTGCAAGGAGGGAGGTTTTGGAGGAGAAACCAGCAGTGACTTTATTGCTAACAGTGTGCTCTGCACTTGCATAGCAAAACAGCTAAGCAGTCAGCTGCAAAGTATCGTATGTGACTAGAAACAATATTTGCTCAGGAGCCGTGCTGCTCCTGTTTTTCTTGTACAGCTTGTGTAAGAATATTACTGCAATATAGAAGTAGAATGAAATATTACTACAATATCAAAATGCAGTAAGATTTTTTTATGCAGCCCATACTTCTGCAAGCATCTCGAAATCAAGCTTTACATTGCTTTGGATCCCATGAAGTATAACATGTTTTGTAAATGCATCAGAAGCACAACTAGTGGGTAAAACACCAGGATTCCCTTGTCAGGTACGGCCGACAACCTGGTAGAGTGAATACAGAGGCTTCTTTTCAAATTTGCCTCTGTCTTTCTGAAACAAGTAAGGCCCCAGCTTAAGGAAAAGGGTGAAGATGCAAGAGTTGGGTAGTAGCATGTGGATATTCAACATCTGATAACTGCTTGTCACCCAGGCTGTCCATCTAAATGTAAGAAAATTGGAATAGCTGGCAAGCACAGCGGGAATCTGGATTGCAGTCCTACCCACCATTACTACCTTCTTAAGCTAAACATTAGAAGAATTTTTTTTGAATGGAAAGCATTGACAAGAATCCAAATGAGATTCTTGTCAGAATTTCAGGAGGTTTTAGAGTCTCCACCCACCACTGGAAGCTTTAAAGTGCAGTCTGAACAACCACCTGTAGGAAACGCTTCGGTTATGGCTGATCCTCTCCTGGGACAGAGAGATGCACAGGCTTACAGTACACTGTCACTCATGAGACACATTCGAGACTCATTTTTGATAGTGTCTGAACAACATGTTAAAACACAGTGATAAATAGTCATTCCACAATAAGCATGTCCCAGCATACATCGAATGTGACAGATTGGGTAGCAGAGCTACACTTGATAGGTTTTTCAAATAGAGATATTAACAAATCTCAGTGAAAAAAATTACAAGGAGTTTGGAAAATGCTCTTCCAAATTCTCTTCTCATACCGCCATTACTAGCTGAAGTGAGTATTTTTGCCTTATTTCTGCAATAATCACCCTGTGGTCACACTGGGAACTGAAGGCAGTTTTTAACCCTAGTAATTCAGCATAATAAAGCTGAAACTAGGGAATCACCAGACCGTATCTTGGATACACTGTATCTTTCATGGGACATAAGCAGTGTCACTAGCTAACCAAAACTGCTCATTTTACTAAAATAAGGTCAGATACAGTATTTTAATTATTTATAAACTAAAAATTTTGGGTGTACTTTCAAACACATTATTCTACAACGATACAAGCTGGTTTGGTTGTTTTCTACCCTTTCCTTCAGAGGAATTTTTCAAATGTAACTTATCTCTAAGATTCATTGCCAGCAAGCATGAAAAACCTCTATTGCTTCTTGTTCTGACATTAGTTTGAAAACCTAATCCTGAAGTTTGTCAATCTGATACTAATAATCAGGACACATTTCAATACAAATAAATAAGCAGACAAATTAGTCTTTGGTGTTGACAATGATCTGCAATTCACAGTCATTAACTGCAGCAAAGACAGATTGGATTAGCTCAGTCAAAGTGATCAGAATCTCGCCCTTAAAACTGTGGTTGCTGGAACAGAATCCAGCCCATATTATACAAAGCAGTGGGTGTGAGTAGTGATATTCTCCTGAGAGAAGGAAAAAGAGGGTGAAACCTTCAAAAGTACTGTAAGAAAGCTTCCACTGTGCACAGCATCCCGAACAACACATGTAAGAGCCATACGACTTTCTGAAATCTGACCACTTGGTACCGTACTCACTCAGAACAAACTTGGCCAACTATTTTTAGACCCATGTCCAAGAATGAAGGAAATGCACCAACAATTTGTACTTCTGACCATACTGAGACAACTGGTGCATGGTATAGCTGCAGCACAGGGCCAGACTGTGTAACCACCAGGCACTGCCGTGCCCTATCTCAACAGGCTTTTCCCACACATCTGTGGCTGCCTGTTGCAACACAGTGTCTGCTAAAGAACACAGAACATAACAAGGAACAGCAGTGGATTCACACACCCATGCATGTCCTGAGAGTTAATTTTCATGTAATTACATCTTACTGTTCCATTAGTTGACAAAGAGTATTAAGCCATCTCTGCCATGGTTTGAGGTGAGAAAGGGGAATATGCTCTCTGTAATATCTAAATATGACCCTAATATTTTTTAAAGAGCTGTATCTGTTGTATTGGGTTTTATTCATTAAACAGTTGAAACTTACAGGAAAGGAACATGTAAACTGTGATCTGGTCTCACTGACAGTGCCCTTGCTATGCTGATGAAAATACTTGCCTTTCCACTCCAAAATAGATATTGGTTGTGGTAGGTACAAATGCACACGGAAAACAACTTTCAGAGTTGGCTGCTTACTTATATCTAACACCTTTACTGATCCCCACAAACTCAGTTACACTTTTACCCTTTACAACCCATTCGCACAATACTTTTAACAAAGTCACTATAGTGTATCACTTGGGAATTCAAATTAAGTACAAGGTTTTCAAAATTCTTTCACTTCCATTTAAAGAGAAGTGCAAATGGGAAAGCCATCATCTTGAATTTTTTTGTTGTTGAATGCTCACATCACTAAGGGAATTCCCTGAAACAATCCTACAAGCATATAATTAAAATATCCTGCACCAATTTTATAACTAAAACAAGGCAAACAAAGACGGCAAAGTCCAAGCTGCCAAAACACCGGACAGCAAGTCATTATTTATCTTCAAAATATGTGTAGCAAAAATCAGAAGTGGAGGCAGGAAGGGCTTGTTTTTCACTGTGAACCTGACGCTCAGCCTAAATACAGCAGTACACAAAATGCAGGAGGAGAGCCTGCCCACTGCAGAAGGGCACAATCCAACTACCAGTGCAGTGGCAGCAACTAGAAATTCCCAAAGTATTCCCCATCCTTTTGTCTCCCCATTTGCTGCACCCAGCTGCCCCATGCCATGCTCTCCTGCCCCAGCAGGACACTGCCACCACCACTGGTCTCTCGTGCCAGGTACCTGAGGGGGTCTTCAGGCACAGGGATGAGCAGCCTCCCTCCCATTCTGAAGCTTCTGGGGAAATGCTACATTGCCAAGAGGAACATTCCAATAATATAGTAAGGATTTGATTTAGGATGAAAACATTAAACTTGAAATGGGATGACCCCATGTAGTGCAGATGTGTGTGAGTGTCCATAGAGACATAACTGGGAGTGTATTTGTGTCTGTGGCGTGTCTGTACATATTTGCACATACACACTTGTGCACATGTGAGTGTATAGATACCAAATAATATACAGACATCTAAATATATAATTATATATATATATANGGCCAAGTGGTACCAAAACCCTGTGTTTGTAAGTATCTTTTATAAGCAATGGCTTATGGAGATTCTTTGGGCAAAACACATTAAGTCCTGGAAGCTAAGCAGGGGGAAAAGGCAAGTCCTTATTTTGTGGCTTCAAGTATTTATATTTTATTTTAAATGTCTCATCAAGACAAAGCAGATCTGAAACCCATGTTTAGGAACCTGAAGTTTTCAACAATAAGTAACCCAGAAACCAAAAGCAATTACTAAAATACTTATTTAAAACTGCTTTCATGGAAACAAAGAGAAAACACTTTTAAAATGTTAAAAATATTAAATCAACTTGACTGCTTCTGTATTCCATGAATTCAACAAGATCCTAGGCAACAATAATATTTAGAATAAATACTTTTCTTATGGGAATAGCACTTTCACTCAAATTGACCAGATGATATCAATTAAAAAAAGATTAGATACAGAAAACGTATCTACTGACTTAAAAACTAAACTGTACTTCCGTGAGTACAAAGCTTGTTTAAGAAGATATTTACTTTTTCTTTTAAAGATCTTCTTACTTCTAAGGGGAAACTGCTTTTTCCCCCTTGCAGTATTTTGAACTAATTTCAATCCAAATTATGAGAATCTGTTCCCTAAAACTTCAGAGAGCACACCCTACTCAGTGTAAAATAGTGCACTCATACACAAATATGAAGTTGAATATATCCAAGGCAAATCCAGTTCTGCACATGGCCTAATATGCACACCTTAAAAAAAAGAGAGGAAGACAAAGAGCAACATAAATAAATATAAACCAGTGATACAAAAATACAGTAACTTTCTACGCAATATACCATCTGTTCCTCCAGAAAAGCATGCTGCATCAAGCCACAGGGGCTATAGCTATGAAAAGCCCTTGTAGAAGAGCCAAGTTCTGTAATGAGCAGTTTCAGAAGCTGTGGAAAACTGTACCAGCCACCACAGTAAGGAGGCAGCCTGTGATACGCTCAGTAGGAATTGCCATCTCACCACACTGTGGGCTGGGGTTACCCGAGCTGCCACAATGTCCTCAGAGAGCTCCCCAGATGTTGCAAACCCAGGGTCAGAGGTTTACAGCATACCAGGAAAGCTGGGCTGTGCTGCAGAGCAAGCACTAGTTGTTTGAGGATGTGGTGTTTTGCCCTGGGTTTTTACGGGAAAGTTTTGTCTCCAGAGTTACAGACACAGTAAACTGGATTTCCTCAACTACTCCACAGACCACACCTCCGCTCTGCTGCTCCCTTCTCTTGTACTGTGGATCTAGGATCAGCAAACAGAAATAGTTTCCAGAACATGGGAACAGGAACCCTAGTGCGGCTGCTGCCCCTGAGGCACATGAAAAGTAGGAGCTGCTGTTGCATGCCAAATGCTTGCTCACTGCTGTGTGCCTTACAGCAAATGAAGTGAGCATCTTCCAGCCACTTGGGCAAAGAGGCAGGCAGGAGAGACCCAGATCAAAGAAGTGCTAAGGGGTGCTCTGTTATGATTAAAAGAAGGCCAAGTAAGGTGTGCAGCCCGCTCCTTCCAGCTGGCAAAGTCTCAGGTACTCAGGATTATGTAGTAAGAATTTCCTTCTGCCACTTCTATTGTTATTCATTACGTGTGTGTTAAAAAACGTATCTGGCCTTTCCAGACTTTGGTTGCATTATCACACCAACTACAGGCTTTAGGGCAAGGTCTGAGTTTTGTAAACCATGCTTATAGAGAATTTGCTTCTGCTCCCCATCACCATCCCCAGAACAAATGATGGAATCGCAGAACCCTGGGCAATTAGGAGACCGTACTTGGAACGGAGGGAATTCATGAGCCAACACATTATCACAACTCTCATTAATAAAATAATAAACTGTGCAATTACAGTGGGTTGCACACATACCTTAGGGTATGCAATAAGGCACAAATTTAGAAATGGAATATTTCCAACAACAGCTTAAACAGGCAAGGATCCTTATCAAACAATTAGGTTACTCAAGAACTACTCCAATAACTGGCCCTTTTTGCCCTGGGTTATGTATTCTAGAATCATGTCATAAGCTTTCATTGAACTAAGCTTTTTCCTTCTTCCTTTACTATTTTGTTCATTCTGTATTAAAAAAAAAAGCTGATTTCTCCTCTAATTCACCAGATGAGGTGCAAAATCCTATTTTAAATTACATCCAAAGATGGGGAAGTGCAAAGGAAAACTCCATTATCAGGGATAACCTAATTCAGTTTGGCGCTACTGGGCTACAGATGGAGAAGCAGGTACATAGGGCAGATGAAGTACACCAGAATGAAACACCACTCTAGAACCATCCACACCTTCTGTATATATTGTTTTATCTTTTTTTTTACGCTGAACCATACCAGGAACAGACAAAAAAAAAAAAACATAAAACCTTTGAAATTATGCCACCTGAAATAAGCAGGCATCAGACCTCATTTAAAAAAATAAAAAGGACATCATATACAAAATGAAATTAAATGCAAGTTTGTCACATCTCGATAATTCGGAAACTAGATAATGGGATTTTACTGGGGAGAGGAGCACACAGGATGAGTAAGATACAGCCCTGGCTATCAGCAAGTTCCTTTTTCAGCTGGGTTATAACTACAAACAATAAAAAAAAAAATTAAAAAAAAAAAAAAAAAAAAAAGCTAAAACAACAGCTCCAACAGCTCTAAGCCAGTCATTTGCAACACTTTCACCTAAGACTTCATGCACTTTATATTCAAATCACCATGAAAGCATCTTGGGGTACATAATGCATTTTTTTTTCCTAAAATACCTTATACCATCTGGCAATGTAAAGATAATTTCTGTTGAGAGTGTCTTTTGTTGTAGGTCTTCTCTGCCTGAAGTATCCAGAGGCTGTTTCCATGTAGACAGTTTTTCCAACATTCTCACCTAGTGTTACTATATTAAATGGAAAGCAAACCTTGCATGCTGAAGGTTTCCATTTATAGTTTGAGACAGTCACATGGAGCACTATTTCAGCAGTGCAAGTCCTATCTACAGCCAATGGCAAAATCTTAGCCCCGTGAAAAAAAAATTAATCAAAATCACTAACAACCTCCCATTCTGCACTTTTGTTGGTCAGGATACGATCCAAAATAACAGAATTTTCTTTATATTTACAAGAGACAAGGCAGTTCACATGGTGTCACAAGCTGTGCCAGGCACAGCTTGGTGTCACCTTTTCAGATATGGGGTACTGATTAGAAAACTGTGAGATGAGGGCAAGAGGGTTTTGTATTGGCTCCAGGAAAAGTGAAGATCCAACAACAAAATCCATGTTGGCACAATGCAAGTGTCTTTTAGGATAGCTTTGATTTCCATCATCTGTTTGCATGGGTAGTCTGCTCATGGATTGACTTTCTGGTCACTTGCCTACAACCACGAGAGCTGGCAGCACTAGTTCAGTTGTAGTGTAGAGGTGGGCACCCCAGCAGAGGAGCAAGGCTCAGGGAGCACCATGCACAAGGAAAATGTCAGGCACCATCGATAGCAGGGCTCGGGGAATGACCCTTCACCTTCTGAGCAGACTGAGAGTGATGTGACTGTTTCCTTCAGAAACATGAGGATGTAAAAGGAATTCAAAGCGTTTCAGCTTAAAGGCAAACATCTTTATGGTTCAACAAGACATGACCTCGAGAGAGTCAGTCACAGGCAGCTAAATGGGGCCATGCTCACTTACTGATCCTGCTGCATTCTCCTGGCAGCAGAGCACCAGGAACAGTGGAGAACGTTTTAGAAAGATACCCTGAACAGACTCTGATATACACTCACCAAAGTGAGACCACAGCAGTTCCCCCTTGAGAACTAATAAGATTTTAACCTTTTCAACATAACAGGGCTGTGTATATGCATCTATATAGACATTTGTGAAATAAATGCTAGTAAGTCATACATAAATAATTCAAATAAATTTATTTATTTAAAATATTATCTTTGGTAGTTAACCAACAGCAGAAGTTGAACCTACATGGAATCCAGGAAAAATCTTTCTCCCAATGGCAACAAGCCAGACCTCCAACCATGAGCTCTCATGAAATTATTCCAGGTATATTGTACTATGAAGGAGACAAAACACAACTAGAGGTAAAAGCTATGATCACATATACATACACAAGTCTAGATGTGTATACTTACATGTGCACTCTTAAATATTCCTTCACACAATGTGGCAAATCTCTTCCATTTTCTGCTGTAATATGCTCATTTTTATGGGAAAGCATCAAAGCAGGAGCCAAAAAAATGCATTTTTGGCTGAGATAAAAAGACAAGTATAATCTCATCACCTGCATGTGACACTGTCTGAATTAGGCAAGGAAACTGAAACACGACTCTGTTTTCTAGTGTGTGAATCTGTAAACAGCCATCAAGCATATTTATTACCCTTTTGGCTTCCCAGAAAACTCACCTGACTCAGAAAAAGAGAATCAAAATTAGTTTCATTTATTCCCCTGCTTGCTAGTTAAGTGGTTCAAACTATTGATTGGGATCAAATGATACCGCAAATAAATTAAAGTAAAACTATGCATAAGCAAATGTAAAAACAAATACCTTCAAGCACTGAGATGAGAAGAATCACATTCTGCGTGCAAGCTGTCTTTGGAGATGTCAAAGTTGGAAGTTAGAGGGTGTTACCACTCTATCCCTGAATGTGCCTTCAAAGAATCTAAGTTACTCATCAGCATATGCTTGAACGACTTGAACAGGGATTCTAAAGTCTGTATTACTAAAATTCTGTAGGTTAGAGGGACACACTTGATCTCATAAAAACAAGCATTTCCAAGGTGACATGTAAACGCATCTTGTCCTTGCTCCAAAAGAAAAATTTGGAAGACCTGATAGGCTTCCATTCCGTTCTCTATTACTTTCTCACCTCTCCTTCAAGCCTGTTCATAAAGGTAAGATACAGAGTGGTTAAATTTTTTCCATTAAGAGATCACTAATTTAATAGAATCACTGAACAATTATATGAACTGAGCTAAAAAACAAAGCAGAGAAAATGAATGTATTGTATGTCATCCCCTTGCCTCCCCACATTTCACAGACCAAAGTCCTGTCAGACCAAAGAAAGGTGCTGTCATTCTACTGTATATCAGATCCAATTTACAACCTTTCTTGTTTAGAAAAAAAAAAGCTGACTCAAAACTGCCCTACTAATTATTCTAAATCATGTTTTACTAATGTGTGGCTGACTATGAAGTTCTTCACCAATAATTAACATTACTTGCTCCAATGAATTAGGTCAAAGATGAGCACAATTTGTGTATTTAATTAGTAATTAGGTAAATCAGAGATTAAAAATATATGACATATCAAGCAATACAGATAACTTACTGGACCAACTCCACTGTCCTCTTGATCCAAACATTTTCTACCATAAAAACCAACTGCAGAGGTATTTGGTATCACTCTAGCTCTAAAACAAATACCTTTCTGTCAGTCTGTATTTCACTAACATCATTTCCTCCTAAGCATATTATATAAATGACTCCTAACCTTACATTTATCACGAATTTCTTCAGATGTATCAGTAACATCTTGCTAAGCCTGTATCAAAATTCAGCTGTACCTCACAAATTAAATACATGTCGCTTATCCATTATTTAAACCTTAAGAACTCAAATATTCCAGCCAAGCAGCTCTGTGAAAATATTCATTAACTTTTAAAGGGATTTTGCTACCATTGCAGAACCAAGCATAAAATAATGGAACAGACTTCAAATTTTGTTTCACACAAATTTACTAAGAATGTTGGAAGAAATTAAACTCACATACCTTTGAAGAGATTTTAAAGCAAAATCTCTTTACTCAAAGAGCCTAATTACAGCCTCACCTGGTAATCAAAACAGATTATCATATCAAGACAGCAGCAAGATGTCCAACTTTATAGTCTCATAATTGATAGTTTAATCCTATTTTACCAAACTGTTGAAACTTTTATTGACTTACACAGGATATGGAATTTGGCTCTAGGAGCCTGTGAATGTCGTGCCGAAGATAAATGTCTTTTTCACTAAAGAACTATTTTACTTCAGACAAATGCACTTAAAAGGCTTTTCATAAGCAGTTTCAGAAACTGCATTCGTGAACATAACTGATTTTAAATGGGAAGAAGTCAGAATTTGTCCATCTCTATTGTTACGGAAGACCATGAACTGTACTTGATCTTCTTTTCTAAAACATTAACAAAAGTTTAAGAAATTCAACTCTCGAGATTAATCAGTGTTTCACAGGTGTCTCACAAGACTCAACTGAACAACTGTAAGCGTGCAGAGGTGTCAGTGAACCATGGGCCTGCACTATTCTCTAGGGCCTCTCTTTTTCATTGATAATGCTTGTGCAGAAAGAAAGAAAATCACATCCAGTCCTCACAAAAATTGACAACAGTTAAGTGCAAACAAAAATATTATTTTTTAGCTAACTGAACTAATTTTTTTATTTGAGAGACAAGGAACATAAAATTCCACATACTTCTAGAACTTTTGTAAGACTACATTCAAAATTAACTACACTGAGCTATGAAGACTGCTAATAGATGCCAGCAGCTTATGTCTCTGTTGAATACTGACTTTGGTCTAAACTAAATAGTTTTTGCTCTAACTAAATAGTCTTGTCTTGTTGTCAAGGAAGAGTAATCTCAGTTATTATTTCATACTATTCTTTCTTGACACACTACACATGTTTTGTTTTAATGCAAACCACAAACACAAAATACATGAATACAAGGACTGGGACATCTATCTTATTTAAACACATAAAAATGACCAAAAAAAACCACACCAACATGTAAGACTAATTCTGATAACGCTAATCCTGCGCCCTTAGATTTTTTTAAACTTAGAGCTCCTTCATGCTTAAACACAGAAAAATATGGAAAAACTGCTCAACAAATAATATTATTTCAACAAAATTCTCTGATGTTCGATCATATCTTACACTGTGGAGTTAAAGTTTTCTTTCAGCTTTTTACATTTCTTCATCAATACAATTCTCTGTAGCCACAAAAGTCTAAACTTCACCATAAATTACAGAAAACAATTTGGAATTTTTCTGCTTAATTTTTATGAGTATTTTCTTATGAAGAGGGTCAAACTCTACTTTATTGCATAACTTTTAAAATATCACTTGACACGGTAATTTCAATTTCTGTTTGCTCCTCTAGTTCTCACTTTTCTTTTAAACTGAACTACACATGTGAATTACCCAACTGCTTTTCTTTGCATGGAATTTCCAATAAACTACTACCTGAAAAAGAAACTTTCTGTAGCAGTCAAACCTTGAACTTCTCCTGCATGACACAACAGCAATTAAGCCATGCCTTTCAAAAAATACTGTATGTCCTTTTCTCCCCCTTTTTTCCAACTTACATAAATCAAAGATTTTAGCCAGAGCTGCAGCAGTTTATTACAACTTACTTAAGTTGCAGTTAAGTGAACTTACACATTTAAGAACAGATATATTCTTCACTATTCTTTTTTGGGTGTGAAGGATCAAATTTCTTGAACATGATTTGCATTTTTCAGATTCTGTAAGTGTATTAGGGCAGAACTGTCAACTAATAGGAAAAAAAAAGAAAATAATTTTCTGTAAAACACAAATTGAGGTGCGACAAAACAAACCCATTTATAGATGAAGTGGCCATAAACTCATTACCTACTACATAATTATATTACTTGTGGTTTCCATGTCATATTTAGAAAGAA
This sequence comes from Bombycilla garrulus, assembly GCA_013400315.1. Lineage (NCBI taxonomy): Eukaryota > Metazoa > Chordata > Aves > Passeriformes > Bombycillidae > Bombycilla > Bombycilla garrulus. The sequence goes on from VXBU01000301.1 coordinate 687,051, forward strand.
CTTTTCTGCTGAGACCAAGTTTACACTGACAGCGATAGAATGTGCATAAACAAACTCAGAAAAAAAGGGATATTATCACTGTACAAACTGGTCATATCAATATAACCATGTACCAGGGGAATTTACATCAGATAATTAAATCCATATTTGTGCACTGTATAACCTTAAGAAAACCACTCAAGTGGTACATTTTTGGGTAGGTATTCCTTGAGGTTCCCATCCAGAGAAAGTTGAAGGACGTAAAAGCATGTACAGGTTTTTGCTTATTCAAGTAAAAGGCAATATCCAGGTTCAAAATAAAACAGTAAAAGAGACACATCCAGAGCAGAACAAGGAAATATGGTAACATAAGCAATACTGTGACCAAAACCAGCGTGGTCCACACTCCATTGCTGTTACCCTGGCATACAGTGACCATTTTGCAGATGTACAGAATGTGCTTAAAAGACAAATGAAAACAAGCACGCAGAATCCTCAATCGTTTCTCAGAGTGAGAAGAAGCTCTTATGTTTAGGCCATATCAATGATGGCAAGAATTTAATCACAAGACAACAAAAAAAGACAAGAGATTCCTGACAGGCAAAACTGCATATGGTTCTTTAATAACATCTCATTCTTATTCCACATGGGGGATTTTGCAACACTGGATAAGACTGTTACTCCTACCTATATTCTCTTGTACCTTTTCCATTCTCTTAGCTTTGTGAGAGAGATTTCTCGAGGACAAACCATACTGGGGACAACCTACTACAAATGAGTAGGGAGGGTAAAGCCAACTGTTTAATCTATGAACAAAGCATAATGGTGAATTAATATGTCCATGGTACCTCCCACTTGCTATTTCAGTAAAAACAAAAAAAAAAATTTTTTAAACCCCAGATGTTTTCAGACCTAAACAATACTTTAATTTTACTAATGATTTCCTAAAGTCTAAACATGGGCTACTTGGTTGTGATGGAAAAACTTCCAGTATTTGTACTTAGAGTGGATTTTTTTCTCTCAAGTTGTCAGACCAGCTTTTTCACAAGTCCTAATTTCACTTGAGAATGAAAAATATGGCCGCAATTAACTGCTTTTTAATATTTCCTGTTGAAATAGGGGAGTTGTTGCAAAGTCTTATAAAAAATTTTAAGTGCCCAAAAGAGAAACAAGGCTGTACAAAGCTGCTATTTCCTATCAGAATGGTACAACCAGCTTGAAACTTTCATTGCTCTACCATAACTCTACACTACTTTATTTAGATGTAGCATCCCAAATTACTGACTGAATATATGAAAAATGCTATTCTCCATTTTCCATCTAGCTTACACTTCCCCTTGCAGTTTCTTCACTTTTTTAGCAACTGTTAGGTATTCTATTGAAGGGAAAAAAAAAAAAAACAACCAAACACATAAAGGTCTCTAAGGGTCAGTATGTGCACATTCACCCTCTTCAGCTCTGTGGACTAGGTATGGAGAAGGGTGTCAGGAGCTGCTACATCTAGGTACCCCTCTATTTTGGAAATATCAAAAGAAACAGGTTCCACACTTCCTGGAGATCTTCAGTTGTCATAGACAGAGCAGGCATTTCAAATATCCCTGGTTTGTGGGCNGTTTCCTCCCAACTTATTGGACCTTTTTCAAACAACAAAGGTATGCAGCCTCTGCACTCAACACTCCTGTTCAACTCCAAAAGTATTAACAATTAACTCTTCCTGAAGCCTTTAACCCATAAGAATAATAATAATTATGCATTCCTCCTGCTTGGAGGACCAATAATTTAAAACCACATACTGACAAGTCTGAGGTAAAACAGATAAAACATTTTCTTTTTACCCTGTGTAAAGAATATTGACATGAAGAACCAACTTTTCATGGGCCTGATTCATGATGGGACCTAAGACAGGGGAAGTCAGTACTCACCTCTGGCAATTTATCTGCAATCCTTAGGCAGAAACAACTACATGCAAGTAGTACTTGCTGAGCTGTACTTACAGAGCTGGATAGATAACTATCAATACAACCAACCACGGCTTATTATAAACCCCACCATATTCAAATTTGAAAGCCATATTTCATAATCCAAGTCACAATACTGTGACTTATACATTACTCTGACTTGTATACAGGAATACTCTTAAATAGCAAGCATTCTTCTCTTTGATGGATAAGTATTGCAGTATTTCATTAAGTAAACAACTTCTGCCAGGCACACAGCTCCTATATTCCTACTACCTTACCCAATATGGTTAAATTACAAAAGCAGTAACAGTAACCACCCCTACTGTCAATCACAAATGATGAGCAGAGGGACATACAAAACGGTACTCATTACTTTCACTTCTGTTTAAATCCAATTCACCTTCATTTTTTTTAAAGCACATAAATATACGAATAAGCAAAGAAGTTTGGCAAAATGCTCAACAATAAATGTAATGCTTTAAAAACGGCCAGCTTAGTTACAAACATGAAGACCAGGGTCATAAATTTGCTCACACAACTGAGTACAGCCAGTGGTATTAGAAACAGTTAAAAGTCAAAAAAGAATAGCCTTGTAGGGTGCCACCACATAAACCAAACATGATATACTGCCAAACACTCAAGTAGACACATGTACCATTATTCAGCAAGGACCACATGAATGCATATGGCTCTGTTTTGTCCTCATAGTAACAAGAAGGTTTGTAAACAGATCTCACATATGAGGCAATCTAGTCACTTGAGAATCTAATAATCTGCCTTTATAAAGAAGCATTCTGCTCTGTTGCCACACAATTGGACTTAGATACACAATTAAAAGTTCTCTACATTGGTGCTTTGGGACAAGTGCTGCTCAATTCTATTCTAATCCATACCAGTGAGGTTTTAAGAAGTCACCTCAGTCGGGGTATAGAACTGCTATGTCCAACAGCCATTGGAAAATAACACCAACACAACAGACTACAAAACATTAAAAATGCAGATTGTTAGACCAACAAAAGTAATGACACACTGACTTCATAGCGTATCACTGCTGCCTTTGCACAGCTGGAAACCACAGTAATCTTAAATACACTTGAAAATGACAGTAGTAACTTCTTAAAACTCACACGAAAAAACACTCTCAGCCTATTCTACAACACTTTTTGAGAAATGAGACAAAGCAAA